>OX451738.1:1534769944-1535369944 GCA_948472305.1 Vicia faba
AATATAGTCAAAATCAAAATTAAAAAAAAAATTATATTTCAAAAATAATTTTTATGAAAATTTATTTGAAATAACTTTAAAATAAATAATTTTTTTTGACATTTTAATATTAAAAAAAAATTCAATAAAAAAATAAAATACTTAAATAACATTTTAAGAATAACTATTCAAATCAAATTTTATTTAAAACTTCAATTAAAAATTTATTTATAAAATTTTTTTACACAAAATTATATAACACTTTTAAATTTATTTTTAAAAAAACCACAACAAACTGATCCTAATTCTAAGTGTTAGTAACAGAAGCTGAAATGAAATGAAATTTTTTATACACTAAATAATTATTAGATGATCAAATAGTTGTCAATTAGGACATGTTTTTATCATAGCATAAAAATGGAATTAAAAATATAATTTAAATTCATTTTAATAATATATTTAATTTTCTGAAATTGAAAAGAAAAAAAAAATCATAATAGTCAGTAGCAATGCTGCTGATGTGGTAATTAAAAATAAAAATAAAAATATTCAATTATTAAGTATTATAGTAATTAGAATTATTAATTCCTATTACTATTATTATTAATTATTCATATAGAGTACAAATTTAATCTCTAATTTATGATATTCAATCACTAAATTTCACATTATATTCTTAATTTCTTCACCAACTTCCTATATTCATCACTCAAATCCAAATCTTCATCTAACATAAAATCAAACTAATCACTAATCATTAATCATAAACCAAATAGTAAAAATGAGATGTTTGTGAGCTTCACTTCTTAAGATAATGAATGAACCAACCACCAACATAGATTCATTAATGAACCAACAACTCCTGCGATAAAACACAATGAGCAATACTTCTCTTTCGAATCAAATATTCCAATATCAAACAAGTAATATGATATGAATATTAAATTAGTCTGACATAAATCACGATGATAAATACATATATTAAGTCGGCAACATCAAGACTAGAGAGGATTAAAGGTGTTACAACCAAAAGGGCGTTGCGACACTGGGGCCTGAGGCTACGTCAGTGGGGTAGTTGTTTGGATATGAGGAGGGGAAGGAAGGAGTTCAGTCGGATTTTGAGAGAAGGAAGATAAAAAATTTTAGTGAGAGAAAGTGAGGACTCAATTGAAAATTCAAATGGACTGATTCAATTCAAAATTTGCAAGTTGGTCTCTATATGTTTCAAAATTTACAAATAGGTTCATATTAGTTTTTAAATTTTATAAATTGGTCCTGTTAAAAAATTTAGAATTACAATTTGGTCCCTATTTTTAAAAATTTTAAATTTGCCCTAATTTTTTTAAAACATTTTATAAAAGTGATTGCAAAATTTTAACAATGAAAATTATTTATACTCAATCTAAATAGGATCTAAATAGGGGTATTTATAGGTTTGAGCAAATCTAAACGAAACCATGGTGTTTGGGTCGGATATATATTTTTTTTAATTTGGGTAAAAGTCGAATCAAACTAATAAAACTCGATGTTAATTGGTTCATGTAACGAATTTCTAAAATTCTATCCGCGAACCTGTCTACCCAAATTAACCATATTAATTCATATCATTTATATCATAATTATCATGAAAACTAATATAAGACATTCTACTTCAAGAAGAAAAAATGAAACACCATTTGTGATATTCATATCCTATATGGAGAAACAAAAAAATTAGAAAATTTATATTATTATGGAATATTAGTTAATGTAAATTAGATATTTTAAAAAAATATTTTAACACATTTGTTTCTAATGTATTCGATCAATCCACCCCAAAACAACTCATTGTTTTTTAGTTTGGTTCGGTTTAGGCTTTATCGTAAAAATGTACAAATCTAATCCAAATCAATCCATATATTTTTTTATCAGTTCAGACATCGCATTCTCTCACCAAACCGGCATGCGAGTACCGCTATATCTAAATAAAATATTTAAAAAATATTTTTTAATTAAATAACCGCTCCTATGAAAATTGAGATTTTAACTTGCCACAGCCAAGTTGTACTTGATACCCTCCATTTATAGTATTTTTACTATTATACCCTCATGTAAATACCGGATTTTCTAAAAAATACTGCCTGTTACAGGAAATTTTGAAACAATATCGAAAATTTACTAAAATTTACAATTTTTTACCACAAGAGACGTGATCTTATAGAAAAATTTGAAATTTCCGGTATTAACCATAAAATTCCAGAAATATGGAATTTTCGGTATAATGTCATATTGCCAAAATCCACTATTTTTTCCATTACTTTTTCTCAAATAATTAAATCGAAAAAATGATACTCAATAAAATATATACATATATAAGTTGTGCTACATATAAGGATACAAAACAAATTAGGATGACTTCCTAACTTCGTCTTCCCAATGCCTAAAATGACTCGCATATGTTGATTCCCGTGCTTTTGCATCTTCAGTATATTCTGTCTCCAACGACCAGTGACGGAATGCAATGGGCAATCAAGTTTCAACTTTACCTGAATCTAATGATTGTTGTTGATAAAACCTACACCAATGATTTTATACATGCTCGTATACATAGGTGGAGTTAAGGCAAGAGGAAAAATGTGATGTCAAGTCTTTTGGAAAGGGAGAAAAATACGACATTGTATTTAGAAATAACAGGGTAACGCATATTAGGAATCGTCATCCATTTATTGATATCTCGCACATCCAAGTGGTCTACTCATAACGCATTCCTAACTGTAGAAACTGTGTCATAGAACAACTTGGAAAAATTGAAAGTGTTGATGAACTTAAGTATCTAACTACGTCTCTATGAAATGTCATGACTCTTCGCCTCATCCAAGAAAAGATGCAATTGCACGGAAACCACAATTTTCATCGTCAGCAACATCAATAATGTCATCAATGTATAGATGTAAGAAATAAGGAAACTGGGACAAGTAAGCATGTATTGAAGATTTGGTGGACGGTTGGCTACCAATTGGCATACTTGATGGTTGACTTAGAGTTAGTTTTGTACATAATCTCTTCGTAGTCTAACTCCCATGTGAGCCCTTAACATACTCCCACTGACTAGGATCGTGAATCATTCTTTCTTTTTAATTTCCTCCTCTCTCATAACGCACAATAAATTTATCTTTCTTCCCTAAATTTCCATTAATAGAATCAAAATAAATAGTGACAACAATAATACCATGCCGTTTACCAGTAGCCTAGAAAATTCTATATCACTGGGTCACAATCTAGACACGAGAAAAAAAAATCCTATCACGTTAAAAAAAAAGTGATTCTTCTTCATTACTACGAAGAAAAGCATACATTCTGTGTGTTTGCACAACGCAAACACGACAACATTGCACACTCTTCACTTTCCCTCTTCACTTGTTTTCCCGAAAAATCACAAACTCTCCTCAAAACCCCGTTTCCAATCTTCCATCAAAACAAACTCACTAAACCCCAAACATGCCCCTAACAAAAAGGTTATAATCATATGTGTTAGAACATAGTTTGGTTCTACATCTTAGTGATAGTTTTGATGATAACAAATACGTGATATATATAAAAAATAGTTATACTCTCTAATAAATTATTTAAATATGCAGAGAAGTTCTGATAAAGAAGCATAGAAGTTGGAGAACAATTTGTGCTAAGAAGATCTAATAAGAATATCTGTACAAACTAAATTAAAGTATCACGCTCAAAGAAAAAGTTCTGATGTTATAACTTCTGAAGCACCAAAGCTGCAAGCTAAAATCTGATAAAGCAATACTCTGATGATCTAAAGTCTCAATAATATTATTCTTATTCTGATCAGATTTCAAAGTAGTAAAATTTTGATGCGTTACATTTCATTTATTACAAATAAAGGAGTAACGGTTGGAACCATACAAGATCTGTATTTTTGGAAAGTGCATTAATAACATATTATCAACCTTCCAAAAACATCTTCTCATGTCTCAAATGGATCTAAAGAGCTTCGCCTATATAAAGGAGTTCTTGAAGGGTGATCAAACACACTTGTGCGCGTACAACAGAAATATTCATAAAGCTTATTTATCTATTATATTGTTCATTGTGCTTAAACATTGTGTAAAACATCACAGTTGTGATATAGTTTACTAGAAACATTCGTGTACACATTTTTTATTCATATTTTATAATTCCTTGAGAAACCAAATTGTGGTTTAGTCTCAAAAAGACATTGACTGAGTTGTAATCAAATTTTTTATTAGTCGATTAAGACCTCGATTGAGAGAGGCGAAATCACCTTGACGGATAGAATAGAGTAGTTTGAATTCAAACGAATCAAGATAAACAAACGTGTCACACTGTTTTTATTTTTTAAAAACCTCAATTCAAACTCCCTTTATTGTTTTTCTATTCTCCAATATGGGACCTCGACAACAAACCTCCACGTGGACCTCCATATGCCGATGCACTCTCTCTCAAAACCATCGCCAAACTCTTCGTTGACGATGTTTCAATATCCGCTTACACAAAACGACACTCCTTCTTCAATATCCCTCAATGGAATCCCAACCAAAACCCTAATCCTAACCATAATTCCATACTCTGTTGTGCCTACGGTTACGAATGTAAATCAATTTCCGATCTCGAAATTCACTTAAGGAAAATTCACCTGTACCAAGGTGATAAGTTGTGGGGAAAATTAAGATCAATTAAGTTGAGTCGGTCGAAGGACGGGTTTGTTAGGAGGATTCACACATATAATGAGGTTGTGAGGAATGATTTTGCACCGAGGGTTAGATTTGGATTGGGCTCGGAGTTGCGGTGGGCAGGGGTTTTTGTTAAAGTTGTGAAGGTTGGTGATAAGTGGAATGCAACACATTTGTGGTTGAAGAAGGAGATGATGAGTGGAGAGATTGGTTGGTTGGTTTTGGTTTCGGATGATCAGGGATTTTCGGATATGTTGAGGAAGGTTAGGGAAGTGGATTTAAAGATGGTTGTTGTTGGAGATTATTGGGGTAGGGATTTGGGGAAGAATTCTGATTTGTGGCTTCCTTGGATTGTTGTTGAGAATGGAAAGGTTTATGGAATGGGTTTAAAGGGAATAATAAGAGAAGTGATAGGATTTGGATGATGAATTGTTTCAGGGTTTAGGGTTTAAGATTGTTGATTAGTGCTACAATGATATTACATTGCAGAATTAGAAACAAATAACTATATTTATGCGATGAACTATGTCAACTATAGAGGTGTTACTACGATACTGTATCATGGAATTTGAAACAAATAACTATTGTTATTCGATGAACTGTTGGAACAAAGGATTCAAGAAAGATGAATATTGTGAAAAACAAGAAGAAGAAGAAGAAGAAGAAGAAGAGAAAAGAAGAGATAGATTGTTGAGTTAGTTAGTGTAACTAGCTCTTACAACTGAAACTGTTATCATTGTTACTGCAGTTATGTGGATTACAAAGTAATGGCCCTTTATATAGGCAACATGCCTAGGCCCAAATACAAGCTAAAGCCCAAATAACAACTAACAAGAATTAACCAACTAACGCACCCCCTTAATTCATGTTATTAAGACTTCTCATCCCAATGCCTTTCTTTAACTCTTCGAATCTCACTTTCTTCAGAAGTTTGGTGAATATGTCAGCTAGTTGTACTTCTGTCTTACAATTTTCTATTTCAAGCTTCCCTTTGTTTACTTGGTCTCTCAGAAAATGATACCTTCGTTTAATGTGCTTACTTTGACCATCACACATTGGGTGATTCACAAGATTTATTGCTGACTTGTTATCAACAAATAACTTCATCTTTGATTCGATTATTTTGAGCTCTTCAAGTAGCATTTCGATTTATGCTACTTGGCATGCAGCATATGATGCAGCCACGTATTCTGCTTCGCATGAAGACAAAGACAAAATGCTTTGCTTCCTCAAACTCCGGGAGATTGGAGCTCCTTCGATCATGAAAATGTACCCTACAGTAATCTTTTTTTTCATCTTGATCTCCACTGAAATCTGAGTCAGTGTATCCATGGATTTCGACCTCTGTACTGTTCTTCGATCCTTTTGGCAACAACACACCATGATCAACAGTTCTCTTGATGTATCTCAATACCCTCTTTACTACAATGAGAGGACATTCCTGAGGCTTCTCCATAAATTTGCTCAACAATCCTACACTTTGGCAGATATCTGGTCTAGTATTGCAAAGATACCTCAATGATCCAAAGATTTGTTTGTAAAGGGTCGAACTTACAAACTCATCATTTGACTCCTTCTTCAGCTTTGCTCCAGTCTCTAATGGAGTAACAACTGCCTTACTGTAACGCCCGTAATTTAATTAATTATTTAATTAAATTATTTTTGGAATATTTGTGAAGTTGTATTATAATTAATTGGTTTTATTTTATTAAGTGGAGAAATAATATTACAGATATAATATTATGTGGTGAAATAATATTAGAAGTATAATATTATTTGATGTGGGCTTATTTTGAGGGAATATAAGTAATAAGGGGGTGTATTGGTTTTAAGCCCAATAAGGAGTAAATAGAATAATAGGGTTATTTTATTGTTGTTGGAATAGAATAGAAAGAAGAAGCGGTAGAGGAATAAGGATTGAGAAAGAACGTGCAAGCTGCTAGAGAAAGTGGAAAAACGGCAAGAACGAGAATTCAACCGGAATTGTAGAGCGACCTTCAATCCAAGGTAAGGATGGAGTTCTGACTCTATAATTGGGTTTATGATGATTGGTATATGGGGTTAGAGATGATTGTTGTCTTGTTCTTAAATTGAAAATACATGATTGTTGTATGATGAGAATTGATGAAGTTTAGATGAATATTGATGTCATGATGTTGTTAAGTGATGTAGAATTATAAGGTAAATTATGAGTGATGATTATCATGATTAGATTAAGTTTTAGGGCTTTAAGCGTGAATCGCATAGTGAGATGCAGTGATGAAAACGTAGAATATTGCAGTGATGAAAACACAGAATACTGCAGGGAAGAGAAAGCGCAGAATTAGGCCTGAAGGATATCAGAAGTTGTTGTATTAGAATAATGAATTAATTTGGAGATAGAGTTAGTCGTACTGTTCTTAGTTGGGTTGATATCAGGCTAAGAATTAAAATAGTGGGACTAATTGAAAGTAGAAGTTCTGATGTTAGACGTATGTTAGTTAGAAGTTGCATGGCTTAGTGCAAAGTAGAAGTTCTGATGTTAGAAGTTGTATTGGTTAGAAATTATGTTGTCAGAAGATTATGTCACCAGAAGTTGTATTGACCAGAAGTTGTATTGGTCAGAAGTTATATTGACCAGAAGTTGTATTGGTCAGAAATTGTATTGTTCAGAAGTTGTATTGGTCAGAATTTAGGTTGGTCAGAAGTTGCATTGTCAGAAGTTGTATTGGTCAGAAGTAGGGTTAGTCAGAAGTTGCATTATCAGAAGTTGTATTGGTCAGAAGTTGTGCTGCCAGAAGCTGTGTTATTAGAAGTTGTGTTGGTTATAGGTTGTGTTGTCAGAGGTTGTGCTGGCCAGAAGTTGTGTTGGCCTTTGCGTTGTTTTTGTACAGAATGTAAAGGTTGGATGTTTAGAAGCTGCTGTTTGAACTATAACAGTAAGAATAGTGACGGTCGTGACGTTGGCATTGCAGAATGGCAGTATTGATTTACTGTGGAATTAATGTACAACTGAGTTGTTAGTGAGAAGTTATTCATGATGTTCTGTTGATGATTTATAATAAATAAATGATGTTTGATGATTTATAATAAATAAATAATGTTTAATGAATTATTTTGATGAAACGAGATGTTGATGACGAGACGTTGAGATGCATTTGAGATGTTGTCATTTTGAGATGCTTTTGAGATGTTTTTGAGATGATTTGAGATGTTGTTAACTTGGGTGTTGTTATCACATTCATGGTTGTGTCGCATACATTTCATTTTTGTTGAGATGGCCTGTATTGGAGAATTTTGAGATAAAGGCTATGCCTTGTTTATGCCTCTATTAATTGACAAATTTTTGAGATGGGAGTTCTGCTCCAATGGTACCACATGCATTTGCATAGTATTGAGTCACATTATATGATTTCATAAAGAAGTGTATTTTGATGTTGATGAATGTGTATATATGTTGTAATATTGTTTATTATGAGATGAGAAGTGGTGATGTTTTGATCTAATTTAATATATTAATTATCATACGCTTTATTATATTGTTAGATATCTCACCTCTTCTGTTTGAATGTTGCCCTTATGTTGGTAACGTACAGGTAATCGAGAGTGAATGTTGTATACCTTCAGTAGTTCGAGTCGGTGTCATTGCTCTGATATGTAACACTCGGGGGGGTGAAAATTTGCTGATTGTTGATTGTTGAGTTTCAGTTGTTGAACTTTAAATTGATTATTATTAAATATGATATGTTCCGAAGTTGCTGTTTTGTCAAAGATGTTATTAAGAATTCCGCTGCGTAGATGTTGAATTATTTTATTAAAGATGTTATGATGATGGTTCATCCAATGTTTTGAAAGTGTTATATATCCACAATAAATGCAATGAATTTTGATAGAATAATTTGTGACGTCCCGATTCGTTTGGATGAATGATTTTTATAACTCTGATTTATTTATGTAATTTTCCGGGGGTAGAATTGGGGTGTTACAAAGTTGGTATCAAAGCAAAAGGTTGGTCTGACCTTGTCATCGAGTCTTAGTTGTCTAACAATCGAGTATTGTTATTTTGAGTTCTAACTGTTGTTTGTGTTGAAGTGAGAAGTTGAGATGGCTGGAAGGAATGATGTTGCACTTGCTGCTGCTCTAGAAGCAATGGCTCATGCGATGGAAAATCAGCCGAATGCTGACGGGAATGCTAGGTCTCGTAGCTTGGCGACTGTTGTATCCCAAAATTTGCCCTCCCATATTCCTAAAGACATGTCAAGAATAATCTTCAAGTTGCTCAAGTTGGCTCAAGGGTTGGACAGTCAAAGCACCTCTTAAGGCAGTCAAGTCAAAATTAGGGTTTTGTGTTGCATCAAGGTCCTTACATCCAAATGACCTCAAGTGCTCCCTTTTGTCCTAATATGTTCTCAAGATTCATCCATGTCAAATTTCAAGCCTTGCAGAGGAAGTTTGGTTAGTCAATTGCTCAAGAGGCCCAAAAATCGACTATGCTAGGGCAAAAGTCAACTGTGACCTAAATACAGTCAAACCTCGAGATTTTTTGTCAACATTCTCATTTTGAAGGATAATTCATCATTTGATCAAGGGTTGATCATGATTCATCAAGTATTTCTCAAGATTCATCAAGATTCAAAAGTTGCTAAATTAGGGTTTTGTAGGAAAAGTCAACTCAACTTTGACCAAGCATAACTTTCTCATACTTTATGATAAATGACCCATCCAAATCTCATTTTGAAGAGGATGCAATTTACTACAATCCATATTCACACCCAAAGATCAAGAAATGCTCTCACAAAAAGTTACAAATTTGGACATTATAGGTCATTTTTGAAACTCAACAAAAACACCTTTTTTTTCAAAGCTTATAACTTGAGCATGGAAGATCAAAATGCGATGAGACCAAAAGGGTTGGTTATGGTACTTCTCAAGGTTTCTAAAAAGTCCAAGAACACCTCCAAAAGTTCAAAATTGAGGAAGTTATGCATTGTTGAAGTTGGGCATTTTTCCAAATTTGCCAAAAGTCAACTATCCTCAAAACTCCAGTTTTTGACAAAAGGGCCCACTTTTTTCCACTTGATATGGTCTTGTCATGCCACACACGTGTCCCATATTTGATTTCATGGCCATTCATCTATTTTTCTATTTTTATTTAATTTTATTGATTTAATTCATTTTTTATCAATATTAAATCAAATAAAATCTAAAAATTGATGAAATCATATCTTTGTGATTGGTACAACTTTCAATTATCATCATGAATCAAATCAAACTCGTATCATGGCTTTTCATGCATTAAAAATCAGATTTGGCCTATATTTGGAAACTTGATAATGGTGATCATATCAAATCTCAAAACCTTCAATGCATAGGGATTATGGCCCAAGTTTTGACCTAAACACATTCTATTATATGCACACAAGGGAGGAAGACCAAGGATACGCACAAGACACTTCAAAAACGGCCATACCAAGTTTGAAAAAAGTGTGAAAAAGTGTGAGATCAAAAACAACATTAGAGCTCGATTCCAACCAAAAGCTTGACGTAGCTCTCTTCCTTGATATCTCCTGAAACTGTACCAATCAAAATCAAGCCTTTTCATTGCCTAAAACTCACTGTAAGTCATCACGAACCAAGCTCTGAACATGGATTCCAAATCTCCAATTCTTGCATCTTTTCTTTAAAATCTTGGCATATTTGTGTTTGTTGTTTGATTTGGAACGTTTTGGCTTTATTCAATTGTATTTTTCGGACCTATATCATGATGCCCGAACCTAGGGTTCTTGTTCTTGTTTTTTAGGAATTTTTGATGCAGGATAAATTGAGGCTAATGATGGGTATAGGAATGATCAGGGGAGAGAGACGAATGCAGTGATGGTCTCCATTGGCATTTATATGGCCTGTAGCAAATGGTAGGATGATGCCATGGATTTAGTTGCGGAATAAAATCCGCAGGTAAACGAACCAGTCTTCGTTGAAGAAGACGAAGACGTGTCTTAGCGTCATTGGTTCATTCAAACAAATTGTGTGTTTTTATTTTTTGCCAGGCATAATTATTTGTTTGTTTTATAATATTTGTTTTCCATTCCACTAACAACTAAGCAGCGCAGTAGAGTTGGCAAGGCAGGTGTGTCTTTGAGCACTGGGACCTGGGTTCGAATCCCAGGTCCCCCAATATTATTTGTCTTGTTTTTCTCCAGGAAATTGCATGCGTTTCAGGCTTTGCAGTGCATCATATGCCCTCATCCAGATCTCATCCAGATGGCTTGTGGACCAGATCTAATGGCCAGAATTGGGTCCTCACCATATTCTCAAGTCAAAGACGCACATTGGATGGAAAGGGTCAACGAGGCTGCTCACAATTGGGCCTCTGAAATTGCAAATCACACCTCCTCTTGGGCCCAACACCCCTTTGGTTATCCATCTCTTTTATTTATTTTGTTATTTATTTACTAATTATTATTATTATTTAAATTAACTAATTAAATCATTTTTTTAATAAAACCAGAAACAACAAAAATAACATTTTTATTAATTCCATTAATTTTATTATTTATTTTTGTAAATAAACAATTAATTTATTTATTTAGTTTAAATAGGTTTAACAATAATATATTTTGCAATAAATTAAAATTAATATAGAATTAGGGTTTTAATATCTTTTAACCATTCTTATTTTATTTCCTTAATTAAAATAAAAGCCAAAAATATTTTCATTTAATTAATTAATTCAATTATTAATTTAGACTAATTTCTAATTCAAAGATAACAAAAAATATGCTTTATTTAATAAAAAGGGTCAAAACCCTAAGACACCCCGATTTAATTTTCTCACGTGCGAATTACTTTTGATCCATATTTCAATATTGTAACTACTCCGGGAATGTAATAGTTTTTAACTTATGACTTTATTTATTTATTTATCGCTTTTATTTACTTTTCGCAATTTAATTTTTAAGGGTTTGTCTTTGGAGATGTAAATACCCGACGCCTTGTAATAGCTTAGATTTATTTTCCGCAATTTACATTATGCAACTACTAACTGTTAGATGTTTGATAAATAGGCAATGCATGACAAGATAAATCTTTAACCTAAAATCAACAGTAGCTCACCATTAAACATGTACAGATAAAAATAACTGAAAATAACACACTCGCACATGCCACTCTTAGGGTACACCTCACTTGGTTGCCTCGAACGTGGTCATTGAGTATAGGAAGTTTTAGAGGTTTCCCTCTTGTCCAAAGATCAAAGTTGCCTCGAAACGGTTGCCTCGGAAAAATGATCTAAGACACTAGGGTTACCGCTAAGGCATCCTAACATTACTTTAGTGACCACACGTCCCTTAATCGAATTGACCCAAAAACTCCAACGATGGTGCTACCTACTCCTCAATAGTGGGATAGCACTGTCTAAAGGACATTTGCACAGTCTAATTCCTTTTTGAGTAGGTAGATGTTCTTAAATACTTGCTCCTTTTAAAACAAAAACAAAACTTTTCGCACTTACACCCCTTTCAAAAACAAAAACTCTTCTAAAATCCACAAACACAAAGAAAAGCAAAAAAATTTTAAAATACAATGAGCAAGTACCTAAGAGCCTGTGGATAACCACGGATAGAAAGGGTGCTAACACCTTCCCTTTCTATAATCTACCTCCCGAACCCGAGAAATATCTCAAAAAGGAATTTTTCTGTGCTTTTGTCCTTTCCTTGTTGGATAAAATAAAAGACGGTGGCAACTCTTGCTTACCGCGACATTTTGCGAAAACAAACGCAAACGCGAACCAGCATATCCAAAACAGTCAGTTCTCATTCCCACCGATCACAACGACTTTCTAGGGAGAGAATCCACCTACGTTCAAGGGAAAGTATGATCCTGACGAAGCTTTGGAATGGTTGAAAGAGATTGAGAGAATATTTCACATGATTGACTACACTCCAGCGCAGAAGGTTCGTTATGGTACTCATATGCTAGCAGGCGAGGCTGATGACTGATGGCTAGAGACTTGTCAGAAGTTGCAAGTGAGAATGTCACTTGGGCTGTGTTCCGTAGAGAATTCCTGAGAAAGTAATTTTCTGAAGATGTCCGTGGTAAGAAGGAAATTTAATTCCTCGAGATGAAGCAAGGGAGTATGTCTGTTGTTGAGTATGCTGCCAAGTTTGCTGAGTTGGTTAAGTTTTATCTGCATTACACTGAGGAAAATGCTGAGTTTTCGAAGTGTATTAAGTTTGAGAACGGGTTGCGCCAGGAGATTAAGAAGGCAATTGGATACCAGAAAATACGTGTCTTTGCTGATTTGGTTGATAACTGCATGATTTATGAAGAGGATAATAATGCTCATTACAAGATCATCAGTGAGAAGAGGGGTAAGCACCAACAGAATTGTGGTAAGCCTTATGATGCCCTAGTTGGTAAAGGTAAACAGAAAGTTTCTCAGAGACAGAGGACTAGTGGGGGAGATGCTCCTGCTGGTGTGGTTTGCTTTAAGTATGGAAAATCTAGGCACAAGAGTAATGTGTGCACTGCTGAAGTGAAGAGGTGTTTCCGTTGTGGCAAGAACGGACATGTCGTATCTGAGTGTGAACATAAGGATGTGATTTGTTTCAACTGTAGAGAAGAAGGGCATATTGGTAGTCAGTGTCTGAAACCGAAGAGGGCTCAATCAAGTGGTAAAGTGTTTGCTTTGGTTGAGGACCAGACAACTACTGAGGACGGACTTATTAGAGGTACATGTTTCATTAATAGTACTCCTTTAATTACTATTATTGATATTAGTGCTACGCACTGTTTTATTTCTGCTGATTGTGTTGAAAGATTAGGTCTTGTGTTGTCTTCTTTGAATAGAGAAATGGTCGTCGATACTCCAGCCAAGGGGTCGGTGACTACTTCTTTTGTGTGTTTGAAGTGTCCCTTGTCGATCTTCGACAGAGACTTTGTTGTTGATTTGGTTTGTTTACCGTTAAGAGGTTTGGATGTGATTTTGGGTATGAACTGGTTAGAGCATAATTATGTTCATATTAACCGTTATGACAAGTCTGTGAAGTTTTCTACTCCTGAAGAAGAGGAAGATGGTCTATTATCTGCTAGACAGTTGAGGAAGTTGATGCAAGAAGAAGCACATATGTTCTCGTTGATGGTGTCGTTATTTGTAGAGACTCAAGCTATAATTGAGGAATTACATGTGGTGTATGAATTTCCTGAAGTTTTCCCTGATGAGATTCCTGATGTACCGCCAGAGAAGGAAGTTGAATTTGCTATTGATCTTGTACCAGACCTATGCCTATGGCACCATACATGATGTCTGCATTTGAGTTGTCAGAGTTGAAGAAGCAATTGGAAGAGTTACTTGAGAAGAAGTTTGTGAGACCAAGTGTATCGCCGTTGGAAGCTCCAGTGTTGTTAGTGAAGAAGAAAGATGGAAGTATGAGGCTTTGTGTTGATTATAGACAGCTGAATAAAGTGACGATTAAGAACAAGTATCCGCTTCCAAGAATAGATGACTAAATGGACCAATTGGTGGATGCTCGTGTGTTTAATAAGATTGATTTGAGGTCGGGTTACCATCAGATTAAAGTGAAGGATAAAGCTATTCAGAAGACGGCTTTCAGAATGCGTTATGGACATTACGAGTATTCGGTGATGCCTTTCGGTGTTACTAATGTATCGGGAGTATTCATGGAATATATGAATCGTATCTTTCATACTTATTTGGATCGGTTCGTAGTGGTGTTCATTAATGATATTTTGATTTACTCTAAGTCAGAAGAAGAGTATGTTGAACATTTAAGAGTAGTATTGCAAGTTTTGAATGAAAAGAAGTTGTATGCAAAGCTGTCCAAGTGTGAATTTTGGTTAAAAGAGGTTAGTTTTCTTGGTCATGTGATTTCAGGTAGTGGCATTGCTGTAGATCCATCGAAGTTTGATGTTGTGTTGCCATGGGAAAATCCAAAGTCAGCTACTGAGATTAGAAGCTTCTTGGGATTAGCTGGTTATTATAGAAGGTTTATCGAAGGGTTTTCTAAGTTGTCACTTCCATTGACTAAGTTGACTTGTAAAGGTAGAGCTTTTGTATGGGATGTTCAATGCGAAGAAAGTTTTACAGAATTGAAGAAGAGGTTGACGTCGGCTCCGATTTTGATGTTGCCTAATCCAGGAGAGCCTTTTGTGGTGTATTGTGATACTTCTAAGATGGGTTTAGGAGGTGTGATTATGCAGAATGGTAAGGTAGTTGCTTATGCGTCAAGGCAGTTGAGGACTCATGAGAAGAACTACCCTACGCATGATTTAGAACTTACTGTAGTTGTTTTTGTGTTGAAGATTTGGAGGGATTATCTTTATGGTTCTAGATTTAAAGTGTTTAGTGACCATAAGAGCTTAAAGTATTTGTTTGATCAGAAGGAGTTGAATATGAGGCAACGAAGATGGTTGGAATTGTTAAAAGATTATAATTTCAGTTTGAATTATCATCCAGGAAAAGCAAATGTGGTAGATGATGCGTTGAGTCGGAAGACTTTACATATGTCAGCAATGATGATTAAAGAGTAGGAATTAATTGAGCAGCTCAGAGATATGAGCTTAGTTTGCGAGGTTACTCCGCAAAGTGTTATGTTGGGTATGTTGAAGATTAATAATGAATTTTTAGACAGCGTCAGAGAAGCTCAGAAGTTGGATGTGAAACTAGTAGATTTGCTGGCTGGGAATGATCAATCTAAGAATAATGATTTTAAGCTAGATGAGAAAACTGTGTTGAGGTTTCGTAATCGAATTTGTATTCCTGATGATGTTGACATGAAGAAAGTGATGCTTGAGGAGAGTCATAGAAGTAAGTTGAGTATTCATCCAGGAGCTACAAAGATGTATCAAGATTTGAAAGGTTTGTTTTGGTGGCCCGGGATGAAGAGTGACGTGGCTCGGTTTATGTATGCATGTTTGACTTGTCAGAAGTCGAAAGTTGAACATCAGAAGCCTGCAGGATTGATGCAACCGTTGGAAGTTCCAGAATGGAAATGGGATAGCATTTCAATGGACTTTGTGATGGGGTTACCTAATACTATGAGAGGACATGATTCGATTTGGATGATTGTTGATAGGCTTACGAGGTCGGCTCATTTTATTCCTATTAACATCAGTTTTCCAGTGACGAAGTTGGCTGAGATTTATATTAGTGTGATTGTGAAGCTGCATGGTGTTCCTTTGTGCATTGTGTCAGATAGAGATCCAAGATTTACTTCTGATTTTTGGAAGAGTTTGCAAGAAGCGTTGGGTTCTAAGTTGAGGTTGAGTTCAGTGTATCATCCTCAGACAGATGGTGAGACTGAACGGTCTATTCAATCGTTGGAAGACTTGCTGAGGGCATGTGTTCTTGAGCAGGGAGGTTCGTGGGATACTTATCTTCCATTGATAGAGTTCACTTATAATAACAGTTACCATTCTAGTATTGGGATGGCACCTTTTGAAGCGTTGTATGGTCGAATATGTAGAACTCTGTTATGTTGGCATGAATCTGGTGAAAGTGTAGTACTTGGACCTGAACTTGTTCGTGAGACTACTAAAAAGGTGAAGTTGATTCGAGAAAAGATGAAAGCTTCACAAATTAGAAAGAAGAGTTATCATGACAAGCGAATGAAGGATTTAGAATTTCAAGCTGATGATCATGTGTTTTTGAGAGTTACACCTGTGACTGGTGTTGGGCGAGCATTGAAGTCTAAGAAGCTCACTTCTCGTTTTATTGGACCGTATCAGATTTTAGAGAGAGTAGGGAGTGTTGCTTATAGAGTGGCGTTACCGCCTAATCTTTCGAATTTGCATGATGTGTTTCATGTGTCGCAACTTCGGAAGTATATTTCAGACCCGTCTCATGTGATTCATATGGACGATGTGCAAGTACGGGATAATCTTACGGTGGAGACGATGCCTGTACGGATCGCAGATCGTGAAATGAAGACTCTGAGGGGAAAATATATTGCCTTGGTTAAAGTGGTTTACCAAGGGGCTGCTGGAGAAAGCATGACTTGGGAGTTGGAGAGCAAGATGCGAGACTCTTATCCTGAATTGTTTGATTGAGGTAAATTTTCGAGGATGCAAATATTCTAAGTAGGGGAGAGTTGTAACGCCCGTAATTTAATTAATTATTTAATTAAATTATTTTTAGAATATTTGTGAAGTTGTATTATAATTAATTGGATTTATTTTATTAAGTGGAGAAATAATATTAGAGATATAATATCATGTGGTGAAATAATATTAGAAGTATAATATTATTTGATGTGGACTTATTTTGAGGGAATAGAAGTAATAAGGGGGTGTATTGGTTTTAAGCCCAATAAGGAGTAAATAGAATAATAGGGTTATTTTATTGTTGTTGTAATAGAATAGAAAGAAGAAGCAGTAGAGGAATAAGGATTGAGAAAGAACGTGCAAGCTGCTAGAGAAAGTGGAAAAACGGCAAGAACGAGAATTCAACCGAAATTGTAGAGCGACCTTCAATCCAAGGTAAGGGTGGGGTTATGACTCTATAATTGGCTTTATGATGATTGGTATGTGGGGTTAGAGATGATTTTTGTCTTGTTCTTGAATTGAAAATACATGATTGTTGTATGATGAGAATTGATGAAGTTTAGATGAATATTGATGTCATGATGTTGTTAAGTGATGTAGAATTATAAGGTAAATTATGAGTGATGATTATCATGATTAGATTAAGTTTTAGGGCTTTAAGCGTGAATCCCATAGTGAGATGCAGTGATGAAAACGTAGAATATTGCAGTGATGAAAACGCAGAATACTGCAGGGAAGAGAAAACGCAGAATTAGGCCAGAAGGATATCAGAAGTTACTGTATCAGAATAATGAATTAATTTGGAGATAGAGTTAGTCGTACTGTTCTTAGTTGGGTTGATATCAGGATAAAAATTAAAATAGTGGGACTAATTGAAAGTAGAAGTTCTGATGTTAGACGTATGCTAGTTAGAAGTTGCGTGGCTTAGTGAAAAGTAGAAGTTCTGATGTTAGAAGTTGTATTGGTTAGAAATTATGTTGTCAGAAGATTGTGTCACCAGAAGTTGTATTGACCAGAAGTTGTATTGGTCAGAAGTTGTATTGACCAGAAGTTGTATTGGTCAGAAGTTGTATTGGTCAGAAGTTGTATTGGTCAAAAGTTGGGTTGGTCAGAAGTTGCGTTGTCAGAAGTTGTATTGGTTAGAAGTTAGGTTAGTCATAAGTTGCATTGTCAGAAGTTGTATTGGTCAGAAGTTGTGCTGTCAGAAGTTGTGTTATTAGAAGTTGTGTTGGTTAGAGGTTGTGTTGTCAGAGGTTGTGCTGGTCAGAAGTTGTGTTGGCCTTTGCATTGTTTTGTACAGAATGTGAAGGTTAAATGTTTAGAAGCTGCTATTTGAACTATAACAGTAGGAATAGTGACGGTCATGACGTTAGCGTTGCAGAATGGCAGTATTGATTTACTGTGGAATTAATGTACAACTGAGTTGTTAGTGAGAAGTTATTCATGATGTTCTGTTGATGATTTATAATAAATAAATGATGTTTGATGATTTATAATAAATAAATAATGTTTAATGAATTATTTTGATGAAACGAGATGTTGATGACGAGACGTTGAGATGCATTTGAGATGTTGTCATTTTGAGATGCTTTTGAGATGTTTTTGAGATGATTTGAGATGTTGTTAACTTGGGTGTTGTTATCACATTCATGGTTGTGTCGCATACATTTCATTTTTGAGATGGAGCTTATGCTCGTTGACATGGCCTGTATTGGCGAATTTTTGAGATGAAGGCTATGCCTTGTTGATGCCTCTATTAATTGGCAAATTTTTTAGATGGGAGTTTTGCTCCAATTGTACCACATGCATTTGCATAGTATTGAGTCGCATTATATGATTTCACAAAGAAGTTTATTTTGATGTTGATGAATGTGTATATATGTTGTAATATTGTTGATTATGAGATGAGAAGTGGTGATGTTGTTGATCTAATTTAATATATTAATTATCATACGCTTTATTATATTGTTAGATATCTCACCCTTTCTGTTTGAATGTTTCCCTTATGTTGGTAACGTGCAGGTAATCGAGAGTGAAGACTGTATACCTTCAATAGTTCGAGTCGGTGTCATTGCTCTGATATATAACACTCGGGGGGATGAACGTTTGCTGATTGTTGATTGTTGAGTTTCAGTTGTTGAACTTTAAATTGATTATTATTAAATATGAGATGTTTCGAAGTTGCTGTTTTGTCAGAGATGTTATTAAGAATTCCGCTGCGTAGATGTTGAATTATTTTATTAAAGATGTTATGATGATGGTTCATCCGATGTTTTGAAAGTTTTATATATCCACGATGAATGCAATGAATTTTGATAGAAGAATTTGTGACGTTCCGATTCGTTTATATGAATGATTTTTATAACTCTGATTTATTTATGTAATTTGCCGGGGTAGAATTGGGGTGTTACACTTACAGTTGCTCATATTGAACCTCTTCAATATATCTTTAGCATACTTCGTTTGATGTAAGAAAACTCCTCCTTCGATGTCTTTGAATTCCATTCCCAGGAAGTAGAAAAGATTCCCTAAATCAGACATTTCAAATTCCTGCATTAACTTTGACTTTACCTTCATTATCCCAGCTTCATCTGCTCCTGTAATGAGTAAGTCATCAACATAGAGGCATAAAATGATTCGATTATCACTTTCGACATCATTTACATACACTCCATGTTCAGAGACACACTTTGTGAACCCTGCTTCGATTCAGAAGCTATCTATCCTTTTATTCCAAGCTCTAGGAGCTTGCTTCAAGCCATAGAGAGACTTCATCAATCTATAAACCTTAGAATCTTGCCCTTTGACATCGAAGTTTGGTGGTTGAGTGACATAGACTTCTTCTTCTAGAGGACCATTCAAAAAGTCTAACTTCACATCAAGTTGGTGCATTTTCCATCCTCTATATGCAGCTATCGAAACAACAATCCTGATTGTTTCGATCCTAGCAACAGACTCATACACTTCATCAAAGTCAATACCTAGTTGTTGTAGAAAACCTCTGGCCACCAGTCTTGCCTTTTACTTTGCAATCTCACCATATGGCCTTCATTTCACCTTGTAGATCCATTTCACATCAATTGGTTTCTTGTTGGTTCTTTCGACAAGTTCCCAAGTGTTGTTCTTCTCAATGGCTCTAAGTTCTTCTTTCATGGCTTCACACCAATTCAAATTACTCAAGGCTTCACCCAAGTAAATTGGTTTTGCTTCATCTATCATCGTGGATTCTTCGATTAAGTCACCATCAACATCTATTGCATGATCTAGAAACCTCTCATATCCAGTCATCCTAGTTGACTCAGTTCTCGTTCTTGTGGATCTTCTTTCATTCTGCACAGGTGGTTCTTCATTTCGACCAGTAAAAGTATCACCTTTTTCATTTTGACTTGTCGAAGCTTCATCTTCTTTGAACACAATTGTGACTGTGTCTGATTCTTGTCGAACTTCCCTTCGACTCCAATCCCATCCTTTGTTTTCGTCTACAAGAACATCTCTACTGATTACTAAGTTATCTTCGATTGGTGAATACAACTTGTATGCATCAGTCGAATGATAACCTATGAGCACCATGAATTCACTTCGACCATCCAGCTTCTTTCTCAATTATTCAGGTACATGCCTAAAATACATTGATCCAAAAATTCTAAGATGACTTATATTTGGCTTCGACCCTGTCCAAGCCTCATGTGGTGTCTTTTCGACCATCTTCTTCATTGGGCACCTGTTTAGAATGTATACTGTTGTCTAAGTTGCTTCAGCCTAAAATCTCTTAGGCATATTCTTAGCTTTCAACATACATCTGGTCATGTTCAACACACTTTCATTCTTTCTCTCAGCGATGCCATTATGTTGAGGCGTATAGGGTGCAATAACCTCATGCTCCATACCTTCCTCATTGCAAAATCTGACAAATTCTGCTGAAGTATATTCACCACCACCATCAGTTCTTAACTTTTTCAATTTGCAGCCACTTTGTTTTTCAGCATGCAACTTGAACTTCTTAAACTGTGTGAATACCTCACTCTTCCTTTCAATGAGGTAAATTCACATATGTCTCGTGAGTTCATCAATGAAAGTAAGGAAATACGTGTTACCTCCATTGGACTTTACTTTGAAAGGTCCACACACACCTGAATGAACCAGCTCCAGTTTTTGCCTTAACCTTATAGGAAAATCACATTTGAATGCCTTCCTCGCCTGCTTAGCTTTGCAGCATTCTTCACATATCTGCTTTGGTTCCTTCACATACGGCAACCCAAGCACCATTTTCTTCTGATTGAGCATACATAAACTTTTGAAGTTTAGATGTCCATACCTGTGATGCCATAGCCAATTCTTGTCTTCTTTTGTAGTTGAAGCAATACATTTGTCATCTGATGTGTTGAGTTCGACTTTGAAGGTTTTTTTCTTCACCAATGATGCTTTCATGATTAGCCTCCCGTCAGCCATATATACCTTCATCTGATTATTCTCCAACTTCATATTGAAGCCTTTTGCAAGTAATTGACCTACACTTATCAAGTTACTTATCATCGAAGGTACATACAGAACTTCAGTGATAGTAGCCTTTCGACCATCCTTCTTGATAATCGAAATGTCTCCTTTACCACCCGATTTGATATGCATTCCCTCTGCAAACTTTATCACCTTTTTGACTGACTCATCTAACTTGGTAAACCAGTTTTTATTGCCAGTCATGTGGTTGTTACATCCTGAATCCAGATACCACATGTTGTTTTTCTCAGTGTTCGATTGAGTTTTCACCAGCAACAACACATCATCATAATCATTACTTCCAGCTCGTGCATATTGAGCTTCATCATTATCTTTCGACCTTGTAGCTTTCTTGCTTCGACAATCTCTAGCATAGTGGCCAAAACCTTGACAATTGTAATATTTTTGTGTTAACTTTCTTCTCATAATACTTGTTGCCCACTCCTTTCAAATCAGTATTCTTGCTTGACTTCTCAACACCAGCAAGATTCTTACGCTGCTTCGATTTTTTTTTTCCAGCTTTCTTGTTGAATCTTGATTGCAATGCTTGTTCAGTTGTCTTCTCCCTCTCCGAGTTTCTTTGCTGCAGCCTCATTTCATGAGCCTCCAAAGAAGCTTGAAGTTCTTCCAACTTCATCTCAGATAGATTCTTGGCCTCTTCGATTGTTACAACAAAGTTATCAAAATCTGTAATTAGAGATCTTAATACCTTTTCTATCTTCTGCAGATCCGTTAGTGCTTCACCACACGCCTTCATCTGGTTTGTTAGCATCACCACTCTTGAGAAATATGCTGAGACAGATTCATTCTCTTTCATCTGCAGCATCTCATAATGCTTTCTCAGAGTCTGCAACTTCACCTTCTTCAGTTTCTCATCTTCACCATACAATGACTTCAACTTTTCCCAAGCTCCTTTTGTTGTTTCTTCTTCGATTATCTTCTCAAACACATTACAATCCACACACTAGTGAATCAAGAACAACGTCTTGCCATCTTTCTTTCTCTGATCTTTGTGCGCAGCTTTCTGGGCTTCCGTAGCATCTTCCTCCAGTTGTGACATTCCATCATTCACGATTTCTACAACATCTTGAAATCTGAAAATAACCTTCATTTGTGCCACCCATCTTTGATAGTTTTCACCTTTGAAAACCAGAAGATTTGCTGAAAATTGTGTTGAGGTTGTTGATCCGTTTGCCATTAGATTCTCTCTGAATCGCAAACAAGCTCTTGATACCAATTTGTTGGAACAAATGATTCAAGAAAGATGAATATTGTGAAAAACAAGAAGAAGAAGAAGAAGAAGAAGAAGAAGAAGAAGAGAGAAGAAGAGAGAGATTGTTGAGTTAGTTAGTGTAACTAACTCTTAAAACTGAAACTGTTATTATTGTTACTGCACTTATGTGGATTACAAAGTAATTGCCCTTTATGTAGGCAACATATTCAAACCCAAATACAAACTAAAGTCCAAATAACAATTAACAAGAATTAACCAACTAACATAAATTATATCAAATAACAACTGTAGAGCAATGAAGAATAGCAGAATTTAAAAAACTGTTGTTTTCTCTGAGCTACAAATGGAAATATTGTTTCAAATGAAGCTAGATTGGGTTAAGGTTTAAGAATGGATAGTGAAATTGAGTTGATTGAAGTTGAATTGAGGATAGTGAAATTGAGTTGAGTGAAGTTGAATTGTAGGTAGTGTTATACTGTTATCATGTTATGTTATGTGTAGCTGCTTTTTGGGTTGGAGTGCTTTATTTGAGAAGTGGAGTATGCTGGCTGTTGTTGAAGGCTAAGGCTTGTGATGGTATGTTTCTATTCTGAACCTTTTCAGTGTGCTTATGAACAAGTTTTAAGTTTATAGATTACACTATTTTCTTTGTTTTGAATGACTTATAAGTGAGAATGGATTTGCTACATAAGTTTGTAGATTTGTGTCTTAATAGATTTTTTTTCCGTATCTTATACCTGCTGACTTTGTAAGTAAATGAGAGTATCTCTAGTTCTAGTCTATGATATTATGTTAAAAAGTGTAGGTTGTATGAGAAGTGACAATTTTGAAATAAAATGCAATATTTGTGATGTAATTCTTAATGGTTCATAGCAATAAAATAAAAGTTAATGATTTAATTAAATATTTAATTATTTTAACAATAAATTTTTAAGAGTAAGATAATTCTAATAAATTTATTCTATCAAAGTTCTTTTTTAGATTCTAATAAATATGTTTCTTAAGAGTAAAATAAATCTAATAAACCCGTTTCTAAAGAACAACCACTCATATTAAAATTATTATTCATGTATATTTGAAGAGCTTATTTATTTGGCAACAAGAAAAAACTTAACAATCAACCATACGTACCATCAACCATACATATTAAAAGATACAAAACTTTTTAAAAGTTACAAAACTCCTTAAGTAATATCATTTTAAGGATACACAATAGAGTAATAGGATAATTGCAACATCGTTAAAATAAAGATTTTTAAAGATCTCATTGATAAGTGTAAGTTGTAGTTATTTTTATATATATTTTTTATTGTGTTTATCAATTCTTTGTTGTTAATGTCGGTTGAATAAATCCGACTTTTGTGTAAATATGTATACTTAGTGTATAATTGTATTTATGATTCAGTTATGTATCGTTTGATAGGTTTAATGTATTTTTATAGGTATTTTCGCGTATTTAGAGCATCGAGGAATAATGTGTCGAAGGCACGACTCCGGATAAACATTTTTGGAAGAAATAAAGATAATAAGTGTTACAGACGGGGCTAAGCGCAGTCTGTGGGGGCTTAACGCGCCCTGGGAGCTGAAGAGGAAAATTTGGCAGAGGCGAGCATGCTAAGCGCGGCCTGAGCCCGCTTAGCGTGCTCTAAGACGGCTTAGTGAATTTAAGTGAAACCCGCTTAGCGCGACTAGCGCACTTAGCGCAGTCAGCGAAATTTTGTTTTATAAACTTCATATTAGTTCATTTTTAGGTTATGGTTTTGGGGAAGTTTTTCCTCCCAAATCCATCAACCTCCAACTTTGTTAGGATTAGCTTAGATAACAACTATGGAGCTTGCATACAGATGATCCAGGATGGATTGCTCTTTGGTCGGTGCTGACAAACCGGTAGATATGTGGTTCATTTCTCTTTTTCTTTGTGTATTCTCTATTGGTTGGATTTGTATATGTATTTACTTTGATCTCATGTATATTTGTCGCCCTTGGCGTTATATAAAACTTGCTTTTCAAATCTTTTTCGATTGTTGTCTTGGATTTTTGCTTTGTGCTCAGGATTTGGGTTGTTATAGACATATACTGCTTGAATTCTTATCTTGGATGATAGTTTGTTAGTTTCTGGATTCTAGAGATAGATTTAGAGCTGGCATTCACTTGGGTGTTTATGATTAATGCCTCTGTGTTGGTTGCGTCGCTCTGAGAGATCATCGACGCGATTATCACAATTGACTTCTGTGTTGTTGAGGTGGTTGAGAGATCTCTACCGAGGTGATAAAATTGGCCTCTCAATTTGAGTTAAAAATGACTTAGGTTGTGAGTGATACGTGGTGACATTGATGACTATTGTAGGTTGATTATAACCAGTCGATAGGTTTAAGTCTGTGAGAAGTAGTATATATGCACACTTGATAAAATATTCTTTTTTCTTTTATTTATGTTTACATTTAATTTTTGTTGATAACTTTTACCCTTTCCATTAAACCCCTAAACTCATTAAAGAATGATTTGTCGAAAGGCGGCTCGATAACCAATCTCTGTGGACATGAAATGGCGTCATTGCCGGGGATTAGTTTATTGTTTCGCATCACGATAGTTCTTTTGTTTTTGAGTTTTGTAATTAATGTATATGTTGTATAAAAATTGTGCATGAACTTGTTTATTTTTACTTGTGAATTTATTTGTTTATGTTTACTAAACTTGTACATGTTTTCGATACTTGTAAATTTAGTGTATATATTTGTTTCTTTTCATGCTTGTCAAATATGTGTTTAGATGTGTAGTTCCGGTTAGATCTTGAAGAGATGAGAGCGGAGGCGGGAGTGAAGCATTTGACTCGTCCGAAGTAACGTGCGGTTTGTAAATATCTGGCGTCGAGCCTACGATGTAAAACAAGTGTTTGTTGGGAAGCACTCCAACGGTTTTGTATTCTGTATATATTGTGTTTTTGATTGTGTAGGTTTGTTGGTGTAATGAAGGCTTGGTGAAAATGCATCAACTTTGCTCGTTTTTCTGCATTTTCCTGAGCGCGCTTAGCGCGGGTGGGCGCTTAGTATGCTCTGCTGTTTTCATCCAGTGACTTCTATTTGTGTCACTTTGCTTCCTTCCTTTTTCCCACTCCACCAGTGTTGTTTAGTTGTAGTTTAGGTAGTTGAATGCAATTGTCTAAACAAATTTAACTCGGACTAGTTCTTAAATTTCATATCTCCACTTTTAAATTTGTTTAGACAATTTCATTCGGTCTTTTAGTATGTGTATATTGATTGTGTTCACTTGTGTGTTTGTCTTTGAGCTTGTTGTGAATAGCTTGAAAATATTGAGGTGATTTGTCAAGTTTGATCGTTTCGACTTGCGAATGCGTCGTAATGATTTTGTTAAGATTTTGTACACATTCGAGGTATGTGTTTATCACTTTCTATACTTTAGAATATTCATGATACTTAAAATTTTTACAATTTTTATGCCATTCATTCTTTTGTATACTTGTTCATTTGTGAATCACTTTAGTTTCTATCCTTTTTGTGAGATAGCTTTCCATTATTCATATATGTTGGAGGCCACAATTCTTGTTTTAACTGGATTTTATTATGCTTAATATTTTTTTTGTGTTGATTATTTGAAAGCATGAAAAAGATCAAGGCATTTTTGTTTCATTTTAAGCACAACAACCTAACCAAATATCCAACTGTCCTTGTGAGTGTGTGATCATTCGTAACCCCTTTGGGCCTTTTGTCATTGTCCATATTCTTTGAATTTGATGCTTGTTTATAAGTATTGATTTCAAATTTTATATGATTTTTGATTTTTGATTTTTTTCTTGAACCCTCAATTTTGTGTTGTTGTATGAATTTTTTACTTGCCTTAGAAAGTAGGGAGTATTCACATGATAATGTAGGTTGAATTCAAGTTAGGGAGAAAAATAATTGTGCACTTGTGGTTGATTGCTATGAGGTTGAGAAAGAAAAATAAATAAAAAATGAGAAAAAGAAAAGAAAAGAAAAAGAAAGAAAAAAAATATAAAAAAAGCTTTAAAAAAACAAAAAGAGTTCAAATAATTGTGCAAATAAGTAATGTGTTTTGTGTAACAATTTGGGATTTGGAAGAAGTTTGATTGCAATTGTGTTGCTTGAGTCTTTGGTGAATTTTCACTCTCTTAGGTTTAAGCAAGTTTTTATTTCGATTAGCCTTAGGAATTATCTCTTGTTTGTTTACCCGACCACGCTACAACCTTGAAATTCCCTTGTGACTCTTGCTTTTATGTCTTCAATATGATTTTTGGATGAGTGTATAGTTTAATATTTTATTTGCAAGACTGTTAGATGAGTGAAAATGCCTCATTTTTGTGTGTTTGTCATCTACCGATGATTGTTTTTGCTAGGTGTGATTCCTTTGTGAACTAGTGTTGTTTTAGAATGTTTGGTATTATTTTGTATTTTTCATTTGTTTCATGTTTATGTTATAGTCGTAGTTTAGTGGTAAGTATTTACTTTGTGTGTATTATTTTTCATTTAAACTATTGCACTTGTTTTCCGTTTTTAAAACTTGTCGATTTGTGATTCTTTGGTTGATCGTTTTTGTTTCTTCGAGTTGTTTGTTTCTTGTTTAGGGACAAACAAGTTCAAGTTGTGGAGAGTTTGATAAGTGCAAATTGTAGCTATTTTTGTATATACTTTTTATTTCACTTATCGACTCTTTGTTGTTAATTTCAGTTGAATAAACCCGACTTTTGTGTAAATATGTATACTTAGTGTATAATTGTATTTATGATTCATTTATGTATTGTTTGATAGTTTTAATGTCTTTTTGTAGATATTTTTTACATTTTTGGAGCATCGAGGAATAAGGTGTCGAAGGCATGGCTCTAGATAAGCATTTTTGGAAGAAATAAAGAAAATAAGTATTACAGATGGGGCTAAGCGCGGTCTGTGGGTGCTTAGCGCGCCCTGGGAGCTAAAGAGTAAAATTTGGCAAAGGCGAGCATGCTAAGCACGTTCTGAGCCCACTTAGCATGCTCTAAGGCAGTTTAGTGAATTTAAGTGAAGCCCGCTTAGTGCGGCTAGTGCGCTTAGTGCGGTCTGCGGAATTTTGTTTTATAAACTTCATATTAGTCCATTTTTAGGTTATGGTTTTGGGGAAGTTTTTGCTTCTAACTCCATCAACCTCCAATGTTGTTAGGATTAACTTAGATAACAACTATGGAGCTTGCATACGAATGATCCAAGGTGGATTGTTCTTCGATCGACGCTAACAAACTGGTACATTTGTGGTTCATTTCTCTTTTTCTTTGTGTATTCTCTATTGGTTGGGTTTGTATATATATATATATATATATATATATATATATATATATATATATATATATATATATATATATATATATATATATATATATATATATATATATATATATATATATATATATATATATATATATATATATATATATATATATATATATATATATATATATATATATATATATATATATATATATACTTTGAACTCATGTATATTTGTCTCCCTTGACATTATATAAAACTTGCTTTACAAATCTTTGTTGACTGTTGTCCTGGATTTTTGCTATGTGCTCGGGATTTGGATTGTTATAGACATATACTACTTGTATTCTTATCTAGGATGATAGTATGTTAGTTTATGGATTCTAGAGATAGATTTAGAGCAGATATTCACTTGGGTGTTTGTGATTAATGCCTCTGTATTGGTTGTGTCGCTCTAAGAGATTGTCGACACGATTGACTTCTGCATAGTTGAGGTGGTTGAGATATTGCTACCGAACTAATACAGTCGGCCTCCCAATTTGGGTTAGAATTGACTTAGGTTTTGAGTCATATGTGGTGACATTGACGAGTATTATAAGTTGAGTATAACTAGTCGATAGATTTAAGTCTGTGAGAAGTAGTATATATGCACACTTGATAAGTTATTCATTTTTATTTTATTTTTGTTTACATTTAATTTCTATTGATAACTTTTATCATTTCCATTCAATCTCTAAACTCATTAGCGAATGATTTTTCGAACGACGACTCGATAATCAATCTTTATGGACACGATACGATATAATCTAAATATCACCCGGTAAAATAACACTTTAATTTTTGCTTACCGCTATATCGCTGTAACACTCATAATATAAAAATCAACAAAAGAACCAATCCATATTTAAAACAATAAAAGATTTTAAATCATAAAAAAAAGGTTCCAAATAAACAACAATTTTTCTAATAATCACCATCTTCAAGGCGGGAGTTGGAAATTAAAGTAATTGATCAACAATTCACCTATATTGAATATGAAAAGTTAGAAAATTAAAATTTAACTTAACAAATTTAATACAAATAGTATGAATAATACCTTCATCACTAGATTAAAATCGAATTTTGGTTTCCTACGTTAGAATTAAAATTACCTATCAATATTACAAAATATAGTCAATGATAGTATTAAAATAACAAAAACTCTGAATATAGAAGTTAATGAATTTCATCATTTGATAGGTAAAAAAAAGTCTTACCACTCTATAACCAATTTCTTACACACATCAAAGCTAACATGAATCACCAATACATCTCTTGCAATTATGTAAAGTATTGGATACTTAATGTCGCTTCCCCCATAATAAAATATTAAAATCTGAACTTGGTAAAACTTTCTCATCCAAATAAACATCCAACTCCATTTTAAAAGATGAAGTTGTAGATCTTTTTTATCTCTCTTATGAAATACAAATCATAGTCTTTCAAACCATCATTGCCAACATTACCAACATTAGCATTCAATATTTGGTCATCAACATAATTTCCATAAAATATTCCATAATAATATTCAAGCAAATCAGTTTTATACCTAGGATCCAAAAGAGCGGAAATTCACATTATTTCATGAATCACACTCAAATATTTTCAAACTTTAGCAACATGTTCTCTACCATTCTTTTGACGAATTCATCATAGGATTCAATCCGCTCAAGTAATGCAACTTTCCTAAGATCTGTTAGATGAAAGTTTCATTACTTGAGTGGATTGAATCCTCTGATGAATTGATCAAAATAATGACAGAGAATATGTTGATAAAGTTTGAAAAATATTGGAGTGTGATTCATGAAATAGTGGGGGTTGTCGTTGTTTTGGAACTCAGGTATAAAATTGATTTGCTTGAATATTATTATGGAATCTTCTATTGTGTTTTGACTTCTTTATGATTATCAATTGAAAATGACCAATGATTCCAGAAGTGAATCTCAAATGTTGGATGCTAATATTAATATTGACAATGATGATATGAACGGCTATGATTTGTATGTCATAAGAAAAAAAGATTTAGAACTTCATCAGTTAAAACGGAGTTGAGTTTTATTTGGATGATGAAGTTTTATCAAGAAGTTTATTTTGATATTTCATTATCGCAGAAGTTTAATGACATTGAGTATTCAACACTTTAAGCAATTATGATCGTACCTGACCAGCAGGGATTGTCAAATCCCACAAGCTTCGAGCCGAGCAGCGGTTGGATGTGAAGTGGAAGGGGTACCTACAAGACACTCTGATGTCAAAGTAAGGTTTATAGTAATGCAAGCAAGTATAAGAGTGAGTATGAAAGAATGAATACCTAACCCTCTCAAGTGAGAGGGTATTTATAGCCCCCAGCTCTGGGCCAAGATCCCCATTGTTGGGCTAGGCAAGCATGCCCAAAGTGGAAACTGCCAGGTCCTACGTGCGTAGTGAGGGCCAACACGTGATCCTCAACCTGGATGGACTCCTCCGAACTATCAGGAGAATATGCACGCGTTCTTCTCGGGGCAAGGAGGACTCTGTGATATTCAGAGGTGTTGAGAGTCAGCCCTACGAGGAGGATACTCGCGAGGTATTTGTGTCTGTCGTGGAGCCTCCCTGCGAGCTGTGAGGTTATCCCCAAAGGACTTGTCTTGGTCGACAAGAAGAGTGGGATATGCTTGTGAGGTCCTCTTGAGCATCCTCGACCCTCCTCTACATGCTTGGGTTGTCCCTGTAAGGCAAAGTCATGTCGACCAAAAGAGTGGGGTTACTGCCGGAGCTAGTCGAGGGTAGTTGTCGTCGACAGGCTATCCCATGTAGGCAGTCGGATTCGGCCTTATATGATGTTTAGGCCAAATGCAGGCCCAGTCCAGAACAAATTGTAAGGGATATATTGGCGATTTATGTTTCTATTGTTCCTTCTGAATCTGCATTTAGTACCAACGGTCATATAGTAAGTCATCATCGAAGTCGACTTTATTGGACCATTTTAGAAGCCTTGATGTGTGCAAGTTGGCTGAGAATATTGTTAAGGTATTTCTTTTCTTTTTATTTAATTTTTACATGTCAAATCATGGAATTTATTAACATATATTCATATTTTTATTTATTTTAAGACTATCATTGACTATATTAATAGGTGATTTGAATTATAATGTGGGAAATGAAAATGCTATTTTATTCATTGAAATGAAGGTATTATTCACACTTTCTATTAAATTTGTCAAGTTAAATTTTCATATTCTAACTTTTATTTTCTGATATAGTTGAATTGTTGATCAATGATGTTTATTCTATTTCCAATTCCCGTCTCGATGATTATTAGAAAATTTGTTGTTTATTTGGAACTTTTTTTTATGATGTAGAGTTTGTTGTTTTGAATATGAATTGGTTCTTTTGTTGATTTTAAATACAATGCAATTCATAAGACATAAATAAAGGAAATTATAACTACTATATAGTCAGAAACATAGACAATTTGATTGAATTGCGTGAATAAAACTTTTGTGTCTTTATCACCATTTTGATATTGTATTCACGTTAATGTCCTTACAAGAATCTCATTAAGAAGAGAATTATCAGTTACATTACACTTTGGCAGAAGCCTATTTATAATAAGTAGACTAACAAAATAACTACTTTATATGTTCAAATAAAACATAGTAATTAATATAGAATTAAAAAACACTAAGATTTATATCGTAATAAAAATCACAATCGTTTGATTTAGATTAATAGTCAAAAGCTTTAATTTGTAATTTTATATGATTTGTGTTCAACTATTTAAAAATTTAGTATTTTTAATCATTTTAAAACTTGGCTCAGACCAATCAGTTGGATCATAAATTGAAGGATAAGATGGCTCGACAAAATCATAGAATCGTAGTTGTAATTTATTTGATGAAAATTGATGTGATATGACCGATTTATCAATCAGACTATTGAGTTAATGAATTTCTTGAACTTAATGGTTGATATTTTAAGTTTATTTTTTTAATTAAAAACTCTTTTTTTAAATATATTAATTGATAATAAATTTTTTGAAAATGTTAAATTAGATCAAATAGATTTAAATGATGATGAAAATGTAGGTAATGTTTAAGACAATGTCATAGAAAATATAACCAAGAGATAAAATGATGGAGAATAATTTTTTTAAGGAAAGACGAAGAAGCTTAAGATGGATATCAAGAGTAGGACTCTTTTGACAAATAATTTATGAATTATTGTATTGGTATGAGACATTGAGTTTGTATTTTTGTTGATTATGTTTAGAATTTACTTTAATTTATAATTGTGTTACATTTTGATTTTTAAAATTTGTTATGTTTAAAAATTAGACCAATAATCTAGTGACTGAGTGTTCTGATCAAACTAAAGTGTGAGCTTAAAATTGATATATATATTAAAAGTTATATTGTGATTGAGAATATTTTATATAATGTACACTAAATTTTTTGATGGACTTCTAATATTCCATTATTTGCAAAAAGAGCTTTGAGTTTGCAAGTTCCTTTCTCAATAATTAAATTAGTGCATGCACCAAACATCATAAATCAATGTTTAATGTTTTAATCACCAAGGTTGGAGAGGGGGGAAACACTTATGCTATTAGGTTGGTGAGGAAAATACATTTGCACATGAGAATTTGTCTTATTTGTAGAATCATAGTTGATGAATCCATTCATATGTCCAATTCATTCTGTATAGAGACACTTAAATATGACTCTTATTGATTGCAAATTCCTAACATTCAAAAATAGGCGGGGTAGAAATCTTTATTTTATATATATATATATATATATATATATATATATATATATATATATATATATATATATATATATATATATATATATATATATATATATATATATATATATATATATATATATATATATATAAAAGTTGCATAATATAACATAACATTGTAAGAACCACTTAACTATTAGTAATGATTTTAAAAAAAGTACTTTTTTTAGTATAAATGAAAACCAGAAGTTTTATTATTGAGCGGAGGTCAAAACAAACTTACTAGTATTAATCTTCATGAGCTTAAATATTCTTCTTATTCTAAAGATTTTAATATCTTTCATGTCTAGTTCATCTTAATTTTTAATTCAAAACGTACATAAGGCATAAAAACAATCAACCATATAACTAATGATCATTAATTTGATGATGATATATAATTGAATTGCTTTTTCATATTGATGGAGATAAGGAAAAGTGGACTTTTATTTTTGTAAAGGTATACACTATAAAACTAAGAATTTGAGTGTTATTATATTCTGTAAGATGATAAAGTATCTTAATTACTCGTTGTTTCTTCCTTTTCTTTAATCTATTCGATTTTAATTTAAAATTATTATGATAACAATCTTAGACATATATCATTTTAATAATTTCTTTAAAATTAATCCTAAGCACATTTCATTCTATTAACTATTTTAACATCAATAACCCAAAACACGTATCATTATGTTAGCTATTTTAACATCAATCTTATTTCTAATTCTTTAAATTTAAAAGTGAAAATGAAAAAAAAAACATTATTAACATTATTATTATTTTTATATACTAAAATAATTGTTTAAATTGATTAATTAATAATAATAAAAATATTTTTATTATTTAACATCACAAATACTATATAAATCACTTAAAATTTAAAATAATATCATTTATATAAATATTTTATATTAGAGAAGAAATAATAATATTAATACTTTTTTAATAAGAATACAAAAATTACCATATTTTTTATTCTATTTGTATATAATATTTATATATAAATAGTTAAGATGATTTTAAATTTTAAAATATTATGACTCAATAATGTAATATCACATCATCACATTACTAAAATTAGAAAAAGAAACATTATTAACATTATTATTATTTTTATAACCTCAAATATTTTTTGAAATTGATTAATTACTAATAATAAAAAATATCCTTATAAAAAATATTTTTCTTATTTAATATCACAAATACTATATAGATCACTTAAAATTTAAAATAATATCATTTACATAAATATTTTATATTGGAGAAGAAATAATAATATTAATAATTTTTTAATAAGAAAACAAAAATTACAATACTTCTTATTCTATTTGTATATAATATTTATATATAAATAGTTAAGATAATTTTTAATTTGAAAATATTATGACTTATCACATCATCACTTTATGTGCGACTTAATTCTAATATTCCCATGTCAAAAAAAATCTTAAGTGTCAAAAAGATCTACTGTTATTTATTCAACTTCTTGATTTATTTGGTCTTCTCTTGCTATTCTATTGCTATTACTTAATATATGTTAGACTTAATTAATAATTTTTTAATGGAGTTATCATACCATAAAGAGTCCATAATTTTATAACAATCCTATTATATTCTATTGTCATTGCTTTATACGTTACTCTTAATTTTAATTATTTTTCAATCAATTAGTCATTTACACCGTAAAATCTAATTCAGTTTATACAAAGTGTTTCGGTTTCTATATTACTCTTAAGTTTAATTATTTTTCAATCAATCAGTCATTATACCATAAAATCTAATTCAGTTTATGCAAAGTGTTTTGGTTTTCTTCATAATTGCAACATTACTCAATATATTGAGCCACCATACTATAAAGAATGGATGCAACTCATACACATTTTCTATATTCAACCATCACACAAATTTTATCATTTATCTTTTTTATTTTTTATTTATTTTACGTATACATATGTGTCTTGCCATTTATTTTGTGATATAATAGAAATTCGAATTATTCTATTATAAATATTTAAATTTACATTTATATTTATATAATTTTTATGGGTCTCCTATTCTAACTATTTTTATAATTTTATATTAGTTGATGTGAATATAACTTTTTTACTATGTAAATAAATAAAAAAAGATGATGGTAAAATTTTATTGCGTTATTGCTGCTTGGAAAGTCTTATATATATTCAGGTAAGTACATGTTTATAGCCTTATTATTTTCCTGATTTAAAATTCTTCTTTTTATTGATATATTGTTTTATTAGTTAGTTATTCTATCTTCCTTTCTCATTTTTTATTGATTAACATAAACATTATTATTTTTTTTCACATGAAACACAAGTACAAGATATATAAGACTTTTATTTTTTTTAATTCTTCAATCATTGTTGTTCTAGAGGTCTATAAGATTATTATTGACATAAATACATCTATTTATATTTTTAATATTTTTTCATTTTTACGACATTACTATTATTACTATTATATTTATTTATACTAAAATTATTTAAATAAAAATAGTTTCACTATAAATATGAGATACAATAAACATGTATTATTATATACTCTTATTATATTGATATTTAATTTTTTTTTTGATAACCTCTTAGTCTAAATTTTTTAGAGCATGCTACTAAACAAAAAAGATTTTACATGCATATTAACGTTATTTTTATACACATTTAAAATATTATTTTCTTATATTTTAATTTCTCTGACTCCTTAATTCTATTAAAACATAATCAATGATAATTAAGTTTTTTTTATAACAAGAACAATGAGTTAAATTTTTAATTTTTTGTTCTTTCAAATTAAAAAATTATCAGAGACTAAAGTACGATTAATTTTAATCATTTTTATGTAATTATTTATTAGTAATATAAAAATATTTAATTATTTAATTTAATTTAAATCTTATCTACTTAATATAAGTTTAAGGTTATCATCATGACAATCCTAACTTCAACCTTATCTTTGAGTTGACGTGTCATCTTTATAACAATTCTTGTCCAACTCCAATTTAATTTAATACTTATCTAATTAGAGCAGCTGGTTTTTTGATGTTTTCCGTCAGTGTAGTATTGCGTTTCAGTAAAATAAATATTGTTGGAGTTGAAGAACGGCTAGTTTGCTCTTTTTTTTTTTTTTTTTTTAATACTTTAGTTTATTATAAATACAAGCTATTTGAAATTTCTCTCATACTTTCATCTTTTTATTTCAAAATTAATATTGATTAGGTCAAATGGATCCTAATCAATTCAATTATCAACAATCTATGTTCAATTTCATGCAAAATTTTCAAAATCCTAATCCTCAAAATTCTCAATTCTCATGGATGCCAACAAATTCTGCCGCATTTTTCTGGCACCAACCAGAAACACTCCGCCGCATTTTTCCATCATCAAACTCAACCCTATGTTCAACAGTCTATGGATTTTTTCCGTCATGAACCGAAAACACAACCACCGAATGTGTTTATGTCTGAAAGTCAAGTTCCACCATGTTCTGCTCAAGTCGGTATTGAAAAAGAAGAAAATCGCCCCGTTAAAAAAATCTTGAGAACTATTTTCAAGGGATGAAGATATACTTCTTATCCAATCATGGCTCAATGTTTCAAAGGATCCAATTGTGGGAGTTGATCAAAAAACTGAGAGTTTTTGGTTAAGAATCGCTACCGATTATAATCAATATCGTGGGAAGTCGCGGGAAAAGCTACGTGGGTAATTAAAATCTCGATGGCATCGAATAAATGGCTTGGTTCAAAAATTTGTTGGGTGTTACAAACAAGCTGTTAATGGAAAGAAAAGTGGGACATCGGAGAAAGATGTCTTGGTCGCTGCATATGCTTTTTTTTTGCTCAGGATGAAGGTACACCATTCAATCTTGAGTACGCATGACGATTGTTAAAGGATGGACCTAAATGGATGGGAGCATCAACCAGAAATTCTTCAAAAAGAACAAAGAATTCTGGTAGTGGGGCACACTCATCATCGTCTAACCTTGTGACACCTTCAAGTTACGAGTTTAACTCATCATCACCAATTGAGTGTCCAATTGGACAACAAGCATCAAAAAGAAAAAGTAAGGCAAAGGAAAATGCATCTGAATCACCTTCTAATATTGTGCAAGATACATGGAATAAAAGAGTAGAAGCAATGGAAAGACTAACTCAATGTAAGGAGGACGAGATGGAGTATAAGACAATGCAATTACTCTCGAAAGACACTTCTACAATGAATGATAGTCAACGAGATATTCATGAAAAATATTGTAATAAGTTGGAAAAAAATATGGACTTTAGTCATGATGAAAAATTGTAGTATTTGTTATGTATCAACACCTATGTAAAATGGTCATTAATACCAATTTAATTTATAATAAATATTATGTTGTTATTCAAACTAGCCGTTATTCAAACTAGCCGTTATTCATATATAACTATATAAATGACCACTCTTCTCATTATTTTCTCATTCTTCTCTCATTCTTCTCTCATTCTTCTCTCATTCTTCTTACATTCTTCACTCACTTTAATGGATTCAGACAGTTCAGATGATCTCTTTTGGAACTTGATTGAAGAAGAATTTATGGACAACACAGATGAAGAACAACTAAAGTCAATGCTCGAGAAGGAACATCAATCTGGAAGTTCCTCTAGGCCAAAGATAAGAACAATGATAGATCGAAGTCGTGAAGAAGGGCGCAATCGTTTATTCAATGACTACTTCTCGGTAAATCCAGTATACATAGATGTTCAATTTCGAAGAAGGTTCATAATGCATATGCATGTGTTTCTTCGAATTGTAGCCGCCCTTAGAAATCATGATGAATATTTCCAAATGAGGGTCGATACAACTGGTAAAATGGGTCTTTCACCATTGCAGAAATGCACTTATGTTATTCGTATGTTGGCATACGGGTCTCCCGCTGATAGTGTAGATGAATATGTTCGAATCGGTGAAAGCACTTCAGTTGAGTGCTTAGAAAGATTCGCTCGGGTGTGAATGTTGTATTTGGGGCCGAGTATTTGAGAAAGCCTAACAACACAGATGTTGAACATCTTTTACAAATGGGAGAGTCATGTGGCTTTCCAGGTATGTTGGGTTCCATTGATTGTATGCACTGGGAATGGAAAAATTGTCCTGTTGCATGGAAAGGAAAATTTTATCGAGGTGATCATGGTAAACCCAAAATAATGCTTGAAGCAGTGGCATCACAAGACCTATGGATTTGGCATGCATTTTTTGGTATTGCAAGTTCAAACAATGACATTAATGTGCTAAACCAATCCAATGTGTTTAACGATATTTTGGAAGGACATGCTCCCACTGTGAACTATATAATCAATGGAACATCATATAATATGGGGTATTATTTAGCGGATGGTATATATCCTGAGTGGGCTACATTTTTCAAGACCATTTCAATGCCACAGGGAGAAAAGAGAAAATTATTTGCTTAACATCAAGAATCAACTAGAAAGGATGTGGAGCGGGCATTTGGAGTGCTCCAATCTCGATTTGCAATTATACATGGCCCAACGCGTGCCTGGTATATGGAAACCCTCAAGCATACCATATATGCTTGCATCATTTTGCACAACATGATTGTTGAAGATGAACGACACACATATGGAGGTGATTTTGATTACTCTTATGATAATGTAGATGACACGTACTCAACAACTGAAACATTTAATGGTCCTCATCTGAATCTTGCAACAAGACTATAAAGAAGAGCAAGTCTTCGTGAAAAACAAGTTCATCGTCAACTTCAAGGAGATCTAGTCGAGCATATTTGGGAACGTTTTGGACATGAGGATGATGAAAATTAAATTTGAGTAATTCCGTTATGTTATTTTTTTATTGTTTTTAATTATATGTCATGTATTTGAGATTAATTTTAATTATCATTTTAAATTTTATATATTTGTTTTATTTTAACTTTATTTATTTTATATTAATTTAAATATAAATAATTTAAATTATTATTTTAAATCAAATAAAATTTAATATGAATAAACTATTAATATATAAAGTAAAGATGTGGGACCTAATATGAGTTCTTTAGAATTGCACTATTGGAGCGAAAATTGAGTGAGTTGCTTTAAAATGGCGTGGCTTAATGGGTCTCACAAAAAACCCAAAAGGAGATTGCACCATTGAAGATACTCTTAATATAAATCTAAAGTTGTCATGATGACAACTCTAATCTTAATTTTACTTATGTGATGACGTATTATCTTGATAGCAATTATTGTCAACCCTAATTCTATTTTCTCTTTCTTTGTCCATCTATTTTATAAATTTCTATGTTTAAAAAATAACCTACTTATAAATATAAAAATGAAAACATAATAGATCTTCTAATAACCTAAAAATAAAATAATAATATAAAACACATTTTATATTTTTTATAGGATAAAGGGCATACACCTAAAGAAAGAAAGATTACACGACTATAAATCTAGGAGTAGTAAGCCCCCTTACATCACCATCGTAAATCTCCTTAATCAAAATAGGACAATCAGCGAAAAAAGAAATTTCCATATCGAGGCTGCAACCCTAATTTACTAGAGCATTCACACACCGATTTGCTTCTCGATAACAATGATCAATATCAAGCTTCCAGTATTTGTCTATCATACGCCTAATCTAATTAACTAAAGAATATCCTCCTGGAAAAGTAGTTTTCCCAGTTTTAATAGCCTTCACCACCATCGTAGAATCAAAGTTTACTTCAACATCCTTAAAGCCCATCTTCCAAGCTAATCAGATCCCTTCTAGCACACATCACAATTACGCCTAAACTCACTACCTCGCCCGGTGCATTTAACAAAACTCCCAAGCCACTCGCCTTGACTCCCTCGGATAACTCCACTAAACCCTCGAAAGTAGGTTCCCTTTACACGTACCATCCATATTCAGCTTCACCGTGGTTGCACTGAGAGGAATCTAACGAGTCATTTTTCACACACGGTCAAGAACCATAACTCTTTTATTCGCTAACACCGCTCTATCATAGTCTTCCTTAATATTCATCATACACCTCACCGGATTTGACGATCTCACTTAGTTTTCCAAATGGAACTCCTTATTTCGCCAATTCCAAACATAATCTAAATCGCCTACAATATAATTTTATATTCAAATAAAAAATTAAATATCAACTATTATAAAAAATATAATTTTATTTCTAATGTACTCGTGCGAAGCACTGGTCGGCGATCTAGTTCAAGATAAGTTAAAAGTTAATACTTTTTCTTCTAAGTGGACCATCTGTGATGATGTGTGATATTGATAATTTTAAGCAGAAGTCTTCTTAAAAAAATAATCATAATAATTATCCCATATTATTTTTATTGTAAAAAAGACTATTTAAAATAAAAAGGAGTTAAATATGTCAATGTTACTTTTAAATATTTTAATTTTTGTTTTAGTTCCTAATCTCTTTTTTCATTAATTTTTCTTTTTTTAATTTTATTCATTTTAATTAAGAGTCGGTCTTCAAAAGTCATTTTTTCAAGTTGTTGATTTATAAATATCAATAACTTATTTACATTTTAAAAGAAAATAAAACAAATGTCGTTGCCAGAACTCAAACCCTGGACTAACGACTCCTTAATACAACTAAAAATTATCAGCTGAGCTACCCCATCCATCCTGGTATTCAAAAGTTGATATGTTAGGAAATGTTTGAATCTTGAGAATGTATTTTTCTCAAAGTCTAAAATTAAAATTTTGTTTAGTGTCCTGAGAAGTAATTGAGAATCAATAAGCACGATCTTACGATCTTGATCTCGCAAAATTTCAACATAATTTTTTTTATAACTAGACGATCTTTATTAAACAGAAAACGAGAACAAAATAAAAACATCATACATAAGAGGGATGACTCCCTCCCAAGTTCTATTACCAATTCTCCTACCTAAACCAACTAAATTACGATCAGAAACATTAGAAGAGTGCCTAGTAAAAGTAACTGAAACACAATTAAACTTGTTCATTATGATATTACAATCAACCACTAAAGGATCAAGGTCAACACACACTTCCAGGTGATTAATGCAATCGACCACCACCTTAGCATTAGATTGAAGCAAGATGCGCTTGAGATTCAAGTGTCTAGCCAACCTAAGCCCCCACTCCACAACAATTACTTCCGCAGTTTTCGGATCAACGACCAAATTCTTCTTGCAACAAGCTGACAATAACACATTCCTATTGATGTCCCGAATGACTGCTCCCATAGCCATAACACCATCACTGAAGCAACCCGCGTCCACCCGCGCATTATAATTACCAGACAAGCATTTCACATATTCGCTCCCCGCTACAATTTTCTTCTTAACACCCAATAAAAGATTAATATTGTTAAATGTCCATCTCATTTAGAAGTAATGTGTGTAAAAAATTTTTTGTATAAATGAGAGTGCAAATAACCACTCCCTTGAAAAACTCCATATTATTGGGCCACAACAGCACAAGAAAAGCCCAACTTATCGTTTTAAAAAAGCGATTCTTCTTCATTGCTAGTAAGAAAACCATGCATTCTCTTTTTTTCGACAACAACGCAACTCTCCACTTTCCCTCCAACTTAAATTTTTCACTTGTTTTCCCAAACAGTCACAAACTCTCCTCAAAACCCCGTTTCCAATCCTCCATCAGAACCAACACAACAAACGCCAAACACGCCCCTAACAAAAAGGTTATCATCCTATGGGACCTCGACAACAAACCTCCCAGTGGACCACCATACGCCGCCGCACTTTCTCTCAAAACCCTCGCCGAACGCTTCGCCGACGAGGTTTCTATCTCCGCTTACACATACCGTCACTCCTTCTTCAAGCTCCCTCAATGGAATCCCAACCAAAACCCTAACCCTAATTCCATTCTCTGCCGTGTCTGCGGTCAAGAATGCAAATCCCTTCCCGATCTCGAATTTCATTTCAGGAGAATTCACCTGTACCAGCGCGAGAAGTTGTGGGAAAAAATTCGATCGATTCGATTGAGCCGATCGAGGGTCAAGTTTATTAGGAAGATTCATACGTATAATGAAGCTGCGGGGAATGGTGTTCCGCCGATGGTTGGATTTGGATTGGGTTCGGAGTTGCGGCGGGCGGGGGTTTTTGTTAAAGTTGTGGAAGTTGGTGAGAAGGGGAATGCGGCGGATTTGTGGTTGAAGAAGGAGATGATGAGTGGAGAGATTGGTTGGTTGGTTTTGGTTTCGGATGATCAGGGATTTTCGGATATGTTGAGGAAGGTTAGGGAAGTGGATTTGAAGACGGTTGTTGTTGGTGATTATTGGGGTAGGGATTTGGGGAAGAATGCTGATTTGTGGCTTCCTTGGATTGTTGTTGAGAATGGGAAGGTTGAGGGAATGGGTTTAAAGGGAATAATAAGAGCAGTAACAGAGGGTTTGGATGATGAATTGGTTTAGGGTTTTAAGATAAATAGCGGCTATGGAGGTGCTACAATGATATTGCATTGTGGAATTTGAAACAAATAACTATTACAACTATGTTGAATAGCGGCTGTAGAGCAATGAAGCATAGCTGAATTTATATAAATGGCTGTTTTCTCTGAGCTGCAATTGGAAATACTGGTTCCATTGAAGCTAGATTTTGGGTTGAGGTTTAAGAATGGATAGTGAAATTGAGTTGATTGAAGTTGAATCGAGGATAGTGAAGTTGAATTAGGATTTTGTTATACTGCTATCATGTTATGTTATGCGTAGCAGCTGCGTTCAGGGGTTGCAGTGCTTTATTTGAGAAATGAAGTATGCTGGCTGCTGTTGATGGTATGTTTCTGCTCTGAAAATCTGAACCTTTTCAGTGTGTAAATGAACAAGTTAAGTTCATAGATGCAATATTTTCTGTTTTCACTGACTTATAAGTTTCTAGATTTGTGTCTTAATAGCTTTTTTTACCTATTTGATACACTTGTTGCAATGAATTTGTATGTAAATGTGAGCACTTTTAGATTTAGTCTATGGAAGTACTTTACAAAAATAAAGTGTGTTGGTGGCACGAGAAGTGACAATTTTGAAATAAAAGGCAATATGCCTGAAGTAATTCTTAATGGTTCATATATGGTTACATTTGTTGAAGATTTCAAGAAACAGTTAGATCTAAGTGTTAAATATCCAGTATACCGCCGTTATACCGGTATTGCATATCGGAATCTTGACTATCCGATACGAAAACAGGTATAGCATTTCCATATCGCCGCCGGTATTGCATATCGGAGTTATACCGGTATTGCATATCGGAATCTTGACTATCCGATATGAAAACAGGTATAGCATTTCCATATCGCCGCCGGTATTGCATATCGGAATCTTGACTATCCGATACGAAAACAGGTATAGCATTTCCATATCGTGATATCGGCGATTTATTTTTATTATTATTTTTTTATAATAAATCATTTAAAAATTATTAAAAACGATAAGAGGTGGAAAAGTAGAAACACTATAGAGTGTAAGGTGAAGAGGTGAAAAAGTAGAATCTAAAGAGGTGGAAACATTGAAAAAGGAAAATGTGGGCTAATGAGTCGGTGCATGGTATTTTATATATTTGTTCATTCTTTCTCTTCTTTCATACTGAGCCGATTCCTGGTAATTATATATACTTACCTGCTCATTCTTCGTTAATACATTCTTCGACTGCTCTTCCTTCAGTTCTTCGGCTGCTCTTCTTCATTTCTTCAAAGCTTTTACACTTCAGCAGAATTCTTTTCAGGTTATTCTTTATTTAGATGAATTATTTTTTATCTTCTGTTCTCTAGATTTTTGGGTTCTTCCATTTGTTCCTTTCTATTATACTAAGTTTTGTTCTTTTACTTGTTGGGTTCCGAGTTTTTATTTGTTCCTCTGCTTTTGTACCATTGTTAATAGTATGGAAAGTGGCCGAGAAACATCAAATCCTTCCTTATTCTTTCAACCATTACATGAAAATTCTACAAGTGGCTGCGCTTGCAATTTTTCTTCCGGATTCTCTCTCAATTTAAGTTATTAACTGTTTTAACCATTTTGTGGCTTTCGATATTTGTCCGTTACGCGATTCGATATTTCTCATATTGTTTTTTGGGTAATCCGATATTTTCTGATATCGATATTTGACAACACTTTGTTTGAATATAACAACACTAACTATGTTTGGCTACGCGGTGGAAAAGTGTCAGATGCATGCATGGTGGCCCAGAAGTTTCCACGGTGAAAGTGCATGTAGATGTGCGTAGACTTGTGGTGGGGTGAAAGAAAAGCTATTCCAAACACACACTAAGCTTGTTGAATTGAAGATGGGCAATGATAATAGATTTATGGTGAAGAAGTTGAGACAAAAGTTTGTTTCGGTCTCCGAAATCCATTGAATGCCAAAACATTGTTGGTGTTGATTCCAAAAAGAGAAAGACATCAACCGGAGATGACTATGGTATAGGATCTATATATTGTTCAGTTACTTGTATCTAAAAAGTAACTTTTTTTTTTTATAAATAGGATTAGTGTTGGTATTTTAATATGCAAGTTAGAGAGACACTTGGTATGAAAATGCCAGGAATTTTTTATTCAAATGGGCTACTGTTTCATTTAGCAAGAAATTTTCAGGCATTTTCTACCATGCTAGAATTTGTGATTTTATGGATAAATTGACCCACGACCAAGGTCTCTTGTTAATGTCATAGTTGTAACATAGAGTGGTTCTGTGTTTTAATGACAATTGTTAGTTAAAATGAGATAAAAGTGAAATAGTTCATTGCCCAACAAATGAGTGAAATAGTTAAAATGACCATTGTTAATTAAAATGAGATAAAAGTTGGACCTTTAAATATTATGTAAATAATGGTAGATAATTTATCAGTTTGTAAGCAGATATGGATCTTGAAGTCTATTTAATGGTAGATAAGTATATAAAATATTTTTTAGTTATTTGTCATCCATCTATTATTGCTTTTGTATTTTTATGTATAGGCTAGAGATGGAAAGAAATTTAATCTCAATTATAAAATTATCTACTTGCAAATGGGTAGATGATCCTCTCTATTTCTCAAAAGAAATAGCAAACTACTTTACTGTTATTAAAAAATTTGGTGTATAATTTTTTAATATTTGAAAATCCAAGTTCAATAATGACATCCTTTTGTTTGTTTGGAAATGATTTTTCATCTTTGAACTCTCTCTTTTGAATAGTCTATTGTCTTTAAAAACATAACAACTATGAAATTGAATAGTCTATTGTCTTTAAAAACATAACAACTATGAAATTAATAAAAGATCCGTGTAAATAAGGGTGGGTATGGGCCATGCTAATTAGCAGGGTTACAGTCTAATCTACATAGATTAAAATCTACATAGATTAAAATTAAATTAGGTTTTTTTTTAAATAAAAAAGATCTAAATTTTTTTATAAGTCTATTTAGTTAAATAGACCAGACTACATACTATAAAAAAATCTTTTAAGTCTATCAAACTGATTTATTTTAAATAATTATGAATAAATATATTAATTTTTATATTGTATTTTATAATTTATATTAAAATACAAAAGTAAAGTTTTGTTATGTTGAAGATTATGTGAAAATTCGTTGAAAAAATCTTATAAATAATAACGTAAGATATCCTCATAAATTCATAAAACTTATGCTGTTATATAAACTCAAATAAGTTAATATAAATAAATATTTAATCTTGTTGTACTTTAGATTCTCTATTATATTTCAATCATTAGTTGAATTGTGCATTTACATATATTCAATTGATATAGACTTTTGAGTAGGCTAATAGGTTAATCAGGTATTCGAAAATGTCAAGTTCAAGTCAAAAAACAAGTTTATAATAGGTCAGATAGATTTTGAATTTTTTAACAGGTCACACTTAAACTTGGCAAAATCTAGTTCAATCCAATCTATTTTCATTCCTAATTGTGGATTAAAACATTTAAGACTCCACGTTATTTGATTCAGTGAATCTTTAATTAGCTATAACAAATTCTCTAAATCTCCATCTCATTTAGAAGTAATGTCGTTTAATATTTGATATTTTAAATTATTCTCTTCGTTTCATAATATGTTTGTTTTCATAATATTTGATATTTTTTCTATTAATTTACTCTTATTTATTATATTTTAAATTATATTAATTTACTATCTATTATTTATTTTAATAAATGAAATTTATTTTATTATTAAAATCAACATAATCAATTATCATCTTAAAAAATATTAATTTTTTTTAAGAAAAACTACTATTGAGAGATGGGGAGAGTATATTTTAATGTTTTTAGAAATACCGAGACAACTTATATTAATTTTTTTTAACACTATTAATTTTTTTTAAATTATATGATCTTATTACTTTCTAAAAATCAATCAATTTAATCAGTTTAATTAATCAATTAATTTGACTTTTTAGTTCAAATAATCTCTAAATGCACTTTTTGATTTAGCTTATTTTAATTTGTGGGTCTATCAGAGATTCTTATCAAAGTTGAATCTAGATATTTGTCTCTTATTGATATGATTATACACATGTTAATCAAAATTGAATTAGACTAGTCGGTTTAATGTATTGGAACGTGAATCAAAATCCTAATCGTTATTTATGGATTTGAAAATCAACATGCAAAAAAATCAAAATTTAAATTGAGAAATCGTTCAAAATCGAAATACTAGTGGTTTAGGCGATTTTTATGATTAGATCGAATTTTGTTTTTTATTTATAAAAATATGATAAAAATTTTTGTCTTGAATCAAAATAATTTTGATTTAATTTTCTTTTTCTTTTTGCAACCACTCTAGTATATATTATCGTAGAAAAATCAAAATAAAAATTATTTTAAATTATTTTATTATTTTTTAAGACGGAACATGTACAATTCTGTATGTGTGATTCCTATTATTTTTCAATGAAAATATATGACAAGTGTATAATTTATTTTTACACATATGTAAATTACTCATATTTTTACTCCTTAAACAATATTTAAGTATATTTGTTACATTTTCATTGAAAAATAATAAGAACCACACCTAAAGAATTGTAATTAAGTTTTGCTATATTTTTTTATTCATTTGATGAATAAAAGTGAATTTTGTATAATGATATATAATAGATAAATATGATAAAATACACTTCAACGTATAAAAAATGATCAGACAATATCGTGAACAAATAATTGATAAAATTATTAAATTATTAAATTATTAATTATTAAAATAAAAGTTTTGAACTTATTTATTTAACATATTAAAAATATAAAATACTATAAAAATTATTTTAAAAATTATTAAGTATTAATTATTAAGAAATTCAATAAATTATTTTATTATTTAAAACATATAATTATTTTAGTATATTCTTATTCTTATATATAACAAAAAAAACACTTATTTATATATAGTCGATTTAACTCGGATTCAAATCCGATCAAATCTTAAATTCTGAACTCATAAATACATTGATTCAATGTTTAGGACGATTTCGATTACCTTAATTATAGATGTCTTTGTTGAATTAATTTGATGCAATATTATAGTGAATCCTTTAATATTTATTAGCATTATGCTATTCCTTCCGTTTTAAAATGATCGTTGTTTAAGGTTTTTCACATAAGTTAAAAAATGTAATAATATTATTATAAGATATTATATTTTTACAAAATTAACTCGATTAATGTATTGAAAATAGTGTAGAGAGTAAAAATTAAATAGCACAACTGAAAAATTATTATTATTATTATTATTATTATATTGAAAAGTAAAAATAACAAGGATCCCGATGGACTATGGTATTCGATGGGGCTTCCAACGCCTTAGGTAACGGAATTGGTGTTGTGATCATCTCTCCTGAAGGTTGCCACACTCCTTTCACTGCCAGACTATGCTTCGATTGTCCAAATAATATGGCCGAGTATGAAGCATGCATCTTAGGTCTAAAAGCTGTTATTGACTTAAGGATCAAGCATTTGAATGTGTTTGAGGATTCTGCCCTAGTGATCAGCCAATTAAAAGGAGATTGGGACATTAAACACCCTAATCTTATCCCTTACAAAGAACTTGTGTTATCCCTGATTCCTTACTTCGAAGAGATTACTTTCGAGCACTTCCCCAGGGAAGAAAACTAGTTGGCTGACGCTTTGGCAACCATGTCTTCAATGTTCAAGGTCAGATGGGACAACGAAGCCCATGTGATAACAATTGAAAGATTCGATGAACCTGCACATTGCTATGAGCTTGACACCGATGCGGAAAAACCATGGTACCATGAGGTGATGAGATACCTTGAAGCACAAGAGTATCCAGAGGAGGCATCTATCAATGACAGAAAGTTCTTGCAAAGATTTGCAGCCAAATTCTTCCTAAGTAACGGGATATTGTACAAGCGCAACCATGATTCAACTCTACTCTGATGTATAGACAAGAAGGAGGCAGAGGAGATTATGGAAGACATGCACGATGGTCTTTTCGGTACTCACTCAAGTGGACATATGATGGCTAAGAAAATCTTAAGAGCAGGTTACTATTGGTCAACGATGGAGACTGATTGCCATCAACATTCAAGAACCTGTCACAAATGCCAAATCTACGCGGATAAGGTCCACATGCCTCCTATCCCCTTGAATGTCATGACCGCTCCGTGTCCATTTGCAATGTGGGGCATTGACATGATTGGAGAGATCAAGCCCACAACTTCCAACGGACATCGCTTCATTCTTGTTGCTATTGACTATTTTACCAAATGGGTCGAAGCCGCCTCGTTTGCCTCCGTCACCAAGAACGTGGTAGTCAGATTCATCAGACACAACCTCATCTGCTGTTATGGTATCCCCGAAAGGATCATCACCGACAATGGGACTAACCTAAAAAATGCTATGATCATTGAGCTTTGCACTCAGTTTAAGATCAAGCATCACAATTCTTCTCCGTATAGACCGAAAATGAATGGCGCAGTCGAAGCGGCCAACAAAAATATCAAGAAAATTATGCAGAAAATGGTAGTAACCTATAAAGATTGGCATGAGATGTTGTCGTTTGCTCTACATGGCTACCACACTTCAACTAGAACATCAACTGGGATAACTCCCTTTTCCTTAGTCTATGGCATGGAAGTTGTTCTGCCAGTGGAAGTTCAGATTCCCTCGCTGAGGATTATGAATGAGGCAGGCTTAGGCGAAGACGAGTGGATTCAAACGAGATTGGATCAGCTGAACTTGAGTGATGAAAAACGATTAGCTGCTATTTTCCATGGTCAGACGTATCAAAAATGGATGATCAAGGCTTTCAACAAAAAGGTCAAGCCTCGAGTATATCAAGTCGGTGACTTGGTGATAAAACACATCATTTTACCACAAGGCGATCCCAAAGGAAAATGGACTCCCACCTACGAAGGGCCATTTGTTGTCAAGAGAGTTTTCTCTGGTGGTGCCATGATGCTGACTACCATGGACAGTGAAGATTTCCCACATCCTATAAAAGCGGACATAGTTAAAAAATAATACGCATAAGAGACCCTCTAGGTTGACACACCTAGAAAAAATAAGGGTATCCCGGCAAACTAAAAGGTTTGGGCAAAAATTAGGGATATATGCAAAAGATTGTACACCCGACAAGTTGAAAACCCGAAAGAGCGACTTGGGAAAAAAAGGGTATCCTGGTGGGCCAAAAACCCGAAAGGGCGGTCCAGGCAAAAATTAAGGATTAAAAGCGTATGACTATGTCCCGTGGAATCAATACAGTCAATTTTATCATCAAGGTCCAAGTTCAAACAGTCCAAGATCAATCCAATCAACTTCGATCAACGACACATGACGTTCAAAGACATTGGGGCAATAGTAGAGTTGGAAGGCAATGAGATCATTTCACATGGCTATTTGTTTTCCTTTCGACGATTTTCTCTTACTAGGATCTCTGTCTCTCTGTACAAAAACGCCAATTCGTGGGCAAAATATCAACACAAATACACTTTGAAGTGCAAAATTTCTGTCTTTGTTTTGAATGCAAATTTCTCCAATGACTAAAATTGAATGAACATATGCATATGGACATAATTAAAAATATTTGGCACATGTGTCCTGCTAAGCAGCAGTAAGCATCTCTTTAATGTATATGAAATATCCCCACAGAGTTATCTCATTATCATTATCTCCATGAGGACGGCTGCAATAAACCTTTCCCCAACAGGTTTTACTTCCCGAATAATAATTGAGGAACAACAAAAACTCCCCAGCCGAGTTTAAAATTTCCCCAACATACAACAATCAAGACACCACGAAGTTCCCCAGCTAAGTGTATCTTCCTCGGCCAAGGCTACTTTCTCCAAACGGAGTCTATCCTCCCCAGTTGGGTGTATCCTCCCCAAGCTGAGTTTGTCCTACTCAACTCAGTCGATACTCTCCAGTTTGAATTTCCCTTTTAGATTATTGCAAATCACAGGGCCACAACCCCTGATCCCCAGTAAAGCTGTCAACAAAGCCTTTACTATTTCAAAAAGATGCTATGAAGCCTGGACCCACCAGATATTAGCATAATTTTCAAGTTTTTACTGAAGCCTGGACCCGACCAGATGATAGTTTGACTTCTTCAATTACAGAAACCTGGGCCCGACCAGATAACAGTTTGAGTATCAGAAACCTGGATCCGACCAGATAATAGTTTATCTCAATTTCAAGATGCTATGAAACCTGGACCCGACCAGATAATAGTCTAACTCTTCAAATATATAGAAGAACCTGAACTCAATCTGACCAAGGTTTAGTTTCTTTTCCCCAGTAGATTTTGCCTCTACCCCAACAAGTTGTTGTGAAGCCTGGATCCGACCAGATAGAAATTACCCTCGGAGATTCATTGTGAAACCTGGAAACCGACCAGATAACAACTAAATCCCTAAACAGTTTATTGTGAAACCTGGACTCGACCAGATAACAATTGACCCCATTAACCTCAGAAATCTGCAAAGCCTGGACCCGACCAGATGACAATTTTTCAAACAGTTTATTGTGAAACCTGGAGCCCGACCAGATAACAATTAACTATGATCCCTAGAGAGACACTATGAAGCCTGGACTCGACCAGATAATAGTACAACTTTCCAAAAACCATGAAACTTGGATCCGACCAGATAGTAGTTACCATTTCAAGTTACTGTGAAGCCTGGATCCGACCAGATAACAATTAACTTTTGTATCCCCAGCAAGTTGTTGTGAAGCCTGGATCCGACTAGATAAATATTCAATTTCAAGAATTTTTCTGCAAAGCCTGGAATCCGACCAGATAACAGTTAATTCATCTCTTCCTCCAGTAAGTTGCCGTGAAACCTGGATCCGACCAGATAGAAGTTGACTACTTCATCCTCAGAAACTGTGAATCCTAGATCCGACCAGATAACAGCTGACATTCGAGCGATATTCCCCAACAAAAGCATCCTTTCAACAAAATTTGAAGATATGCATATTTTTTATCTCCAACGACAATCAGGGATTCAACCTCCCAGAATTTCCTCAGCAGTAGTCAGGGATTTATTTTCCTGGACAAACACATATACCTCACATTCATACATCATAGCGTGTACATACCATATGCATTTAGCATAATACCACATCTGATGGACATCATACAGGCATTTGCATTTTACTAACTCTTATCTCCCGCAGGTAAAACATCAAGTTTTAGTATAAATCAACAGGAGATTTGTGTTGATACTTCTTCCAGTGTCTACCAACATTCCTCCAAATGGCATCCTTAAGCCCATTCCCTACATAATCAACTAACACATCTTCGAGTGCAAATTTCTGGGCACTCTAGTGTTCAATCATCTTCCACCTTCAAGTCACAAATGGCAAATTTACCAATCTAACTCTTCAGGTGTAAGAAGATTGAACAGGGGCAGCTGTTGTACCCCAAAATTTACCCTCTCATTTCTCAAAGGATCACCCTGGACCCCAGGTTTGCTTCCATCCAATTCCAAGCCTTGAATTACAAATTTTCCAAGAAAGTCATTTACAAGGGTAAAATGGTCATTTGCACACTGAAAAGTCAAACCTTGACTTTTGGATAAAAATCAAGTCTCAAGAATCATATTTCATCAAGACATGTTGGAATGTGAGATTTGTTTCATCAAGATATTCAAAAGTCAAAATTACTTTGGAAAAGTCAAAATTCTAAAATACTTAGAATTTTTTCTAAGTGTTTAAGAAACATGACAAGCTCAGAACTTCTGATCAGATTTTCACCCTGGTGGAAGTTAATTCTGGAGGAACTTCTGACACAAGAGTTATAGACTCCCACAAGATCTGAAACATTGCAAAACAAAACATCACATAGGAATGTTGGGATTTCAAGTTATGACTCCTCAAAGACATGTCCTTGAAACTGAGGCACTCAGCAAATTCTGCACAGTTCCAAGACAGAGTTTGGTTACAACTGCTAGGCTAGTTTTCATAAAGATTCAGTCAAAGTTTGCAAGGGTAATTCAAAGAGGATTTGTAAAGCGTGTTGCAAGCTTCCTGGAAAGTCTGAGAACTCCTTCAGAACATACTGGAGCAAGAAGATATAAAGATCAGAAGTTGGATGTTTATTCTAAGTCACGCTGAAGCTAAACTTCTGATCCAAAATTAAGCAATGATACAAAATCTCACATTGCAGGATTTCTGGTTTGATAAATCTCATCATCATTTAATACTCACAACCACTTTTGAGTCTTTATCCAAAAGATTTCCCCCATGTGTACCTTTACTATCTTGGAAAAGCAAACTTTTGTACAAAAGTGTGTTGGGCCCATGCGTTGCTTTTGCTTTTCCTTAATTCCTGCTTACAAGCCTAGCTTAGGCGCTGCCAAACTGCTAACCACCATACCTATTTGAACTTGCTTCAAGAACAAGTCAGCGCCTAGCATATGATGGTTGTACCCTTGACCTCTCCAAGCTACTAAGACTTTACCTATAAATTGAACTTCATTGGCCACTGTAAAGAGCGCGGAAAATTTGAGAAAGAAAAGCCTTGAAGCCCTGCAAAAATTCCAAGAGTCCAAAAAACTGCAAACACAAAAACCCAAAACCTGTTAGCTTTTGATTCTTGCATTCAAACTCCATTTTTCCTCAAGTGTTTCTTGACCAAAACCACCCATACAGTTTCTGATATACATTCAAAAGCTATCCTAACTTCTGTAGTCAAACTGTAACACCCTCTCCATCAATATCCACCTCAAAGAAGTCAAAACTTTACCCCCTGGCTATTCCAGAATTCTCTAACCATTCGTAGCCCAAATTAAAAGCTTCCAGCCTGCTGAGCACGTAAAGGAGTTGTTCAGAACATCACAAGCGTTCAGAACCAGACTTCAGCTCACAAATTATTTTTCAGCTGCAAGGTAAGTTTTTGCTGACTCTCATCACATTACTTAGGCATTGTTAGACTTGCATGTTCAAAATATAATGTAGACATCCTGATTCTGATGATATACATATTCTGATATTTCGTGTATCTGCCTGCCTAAGAAGAAGAGAATTTCAGTTCAGAACTTCTTGAAGAAATTAGAACTCAGAATTAGGTTTAGCAAATTCATGCTTGCTTCTGATTTATAATTCTAATATCTCTTGTTTCTGAAACGTTACGAAACTTGCCATAATTGTTATATGCGCATCTTTTATTTTGTTGAGAAATAACCAAGTTGCAGATGCTCTGACTAGCATGGAGAGGGAGACGAAGTTCTTCCAGCGGCATCAGAACTTCTAAAATCTTCTTTGTTCTCAGCAGACCCAGAACTTCTGACCTTCCTGTAAGTCTCAGAGTGCCTAAGAGGGGGGGGGGGGGGGGTGAATTAGGTCTTATAAAAATTTATTCGGTTTTATGAGAATGATTGGTAGTAATTTTTGGTTAAGTGTTTGAAGGTTTTGATTATATCTTTATCTTTTCCTGATTATGGAGATGAAAGCGATAAATGCGGAAAAGTAAAGAACACGGTGATATATCCTGGTTCCCCTCACAATCCGAGAGTACTCCAGTCCCCTTTCCAACACGAAAGAGATTTCACTATAGTTAGAATGATTGTACAGCCTATGCTTACTATCTAACCTATAGGGTGATCAAAGGTTCTTAACACCTTTAAGACCAAACAAACACTAATGTGAATGAAGAACAATCCTCTTCAAATCACAACACTTACTTCCAACAATCCTGGATAGTAAGGGAATAATTTCTTTAAGTATTACAATGATTTATTTTGAAATATATGGAGAGCTTTATCAATCTTCAATTGATCTTCTTCTTTAAGATATAAACAATTCTCAAACAATGTATATAAATGTTCACAATGTATGTATGAAACTTGTAATGATTTAATGAAAGTGTATATGGCAAGTTTCACAAAATTATGAACATATGAAAGTATGAATTAAAATGTGAATGATGAAAAATTGTTTATTGAAGAAGTATATTTGTTAATTTGAAAATTGAAGCATTCATCTTTTTTGAAATAAGAAAATCTGCAGCATTTTATAAAGTCATAAGAACCTCTTCATTCATGCCAATTCATATGAAAAGTTGCAATGCATTCATGAAAAGATACCACTTGAAAAATGTTTAAAAAAAAAAAGAAAAGCTGCACTGGTTCGCTAGGAACCGGTTCCGACACTGACAGAACCCGGTTCTTAGTGAACGTTATAAGTTAGAATTCAAAAATATCACGCAGGAACCGGTTCCCCTATTGGTACAACCCGGTTCCTGGTACAAAAACCAGGGACATGTTTTTTTGAATAAGTCTGGAACCCGGTTCCCTGTTAGGGAGGAACCGGTTCCTAAAGGGTTATTTCCAAAAATTCTTTTTGAAAAATATTTCAAATAAAGTTTTTCTTGATGTTAAAGTTATGGAATATGTATATGTTGATGAATGCATATTTTTGTGAACATCTATATTCAAGATTTAAGAATTATTTATACCATATTGACATTTGATGATTCTTCAATAATTCTTCAAGACTTTTATATGATGTTGATAAGCTTTTTGCACATCCTTTGAATGTTGATGTCCATGTTGTCTTCATCAAAACACATGCTTTAAATATGACTTGAGAAGCTTGCAATTACATTCTCCCCCTTTTTGATGATGACAACCAAGTCTTGAAAACGATTTCTTGAAATGTTTTATGTTGTTTTGTATAGCAAACATGTTGAGCAAATGCAAGGCTCCCCCTAAATTGTATGCTCCCCCTAAGTCCATGATTCTTTGAATTTTGGAGTGAGGTTGATATTTATTTGGGCCTGCAATTTCTTTGAAACAAAACAACACATATGCATATTCTTCTCCCCCTTTGTTAACATCAAAAAGGATGGGGAAAAAGAGTGAAATAAATACATATAAAAGAATTAAGACGTGCATCTTAAGAGAAACATTAGATATCACCTTCATCCAAAATACCAAGTTCTCTTCGGATTTTGAAGAAAGGTTCTCGAGCAAGCGGTTTAGTGAAGACATCTGCGAGTTGGTTATGAATATCCACAAAAGTGACTTCGACATCTCCTTTAAGAACATGATCACGGAGAAAATGATGTCGAATATCTATATGTTTGGTTCTTGAATGCATGACCGGATTCTTTGTAATATTGATAGCACTTGTATTGTCGCATCGAAGAGGAATGCATCCGAGATCAAGTCCGTAATTACGGAGTTGTTGCTTGAGCCAAAGAATTTGTGCACAACAACTACCCGCTGCTATGTATTCTGCTTCGGCCGTGCTAAGAGCAACACATGCTTGCTTTTTACAAGCCCATGATACTAATGCATTTCCAATAATGTGACAAGTACCACTTGTGCTTTTACGATCAGTTTTACAACCTCTGTACTTTGTAATATCAATTGGAGTACCGGATTCATCTTGATCAACATATGTACCGGAGCCCATTGGAGTATTCATTGCTTTACAATTGTCCATATCAAACTTTTTCAATAATTCTTTGCAATACTTAGATTGGTTGATGAAGATTCCATCTTCTAGTTGCTTGATTTGTAGTCCAAGAAAGTAGTTCATCTTTCCCATCATAGACATCTCGAATTCTCCTTGCATCATCAATGAGAATTCCTCACACATTTCTTGCAACCGGAGCAAATGTTTCTTCAAAGTCGATTCCTTCCTCTTAATTGTAGCCTTGGGCAACTAACCTTGCTTTGTTTCGAACAATTAGACCATTCTCATCAAGTTTGTTCTTAAACACCCATCGGGTACCTATGATGTGTTTACCACTTGGTCTAGGAACAAGTTCCCAAACTTGATTTCTCTCGAATTGATTTAATTCTTCTTGCATAGCAATAATCCATTGATCATCTCCTAAGGCTTCATCAATTTTGGTAGGTTCAATTTGAGAAACAAACGCCATGTTTAAGCAAGCATCTTTTAGATTCAACCTTGTTGATACTCCTTGGCTAATGTCACCAATAATTTTGTCAATAGGATGGTCTCTATGAGTTCTCCATTCTTTTGGTAGATCATTGATGTTTGAATCTTGTTGAACAATGTTTTCTGAATTTTCCGGTGATTTCTTAATTTGATCAATTGAAAGATCTTCCAGGGGTAAATCTATAGGATCATCATCATCACAAACAACTACTTCCTCCTTGGAGGGGTTAGTTTCATCAAAAGATACATGCATAGATTCTTCAATAGTTAAAGTTCTTTTATTATAAATTCTATATGCTTTACTAGAAAGAGAATAACCAAGAAATATACCTTCGTCGGATTTCTCGTCAAACTTACCGAGATTATCTTTGTCATTATTAAGAACAAAGCACTTGCATCCAAAAATGTGAAAGTGAACAATATTTGGCTTTCTTCCTTTGAAAAGTTCATATGGAGTCTTCTTTATTATAGGTCTAATGATAACTCGATTTCCAACATAACATGTCGTACTAACCGCATCCGCCCAAAAATATTTAGGAAGATTTGCATCACTAAGCATTGTTCTTGCAAGTTCCACTAGAAACCTATTCTTTCTTTCAACTACTCCATTTTGTTGTGGAGTTCTTGGTGCTGAAAAATTATGAGAGATACCATGTTCTTCACAAAATTCTTCAAATTGTGCATTTTGGAATTCTCCACCATGATCACTTCTTATGGATACAATCTTTAGTGATTTTTCATTTTGGATTTGCTTAGCATACTTCTTAGAGGCTTTAAAAGCATCAATTTTCTACACAAGAAACAAAGTCCAAGAATATCTAGAAAAATCATCAATAATGACCAAAGCGTATACATTACCTCCGAAGCTTTTTGTTCTTGATGGACCAAAGAGATCCATGTGTAACAATTGTAGTGGCCTTGTAGTAGACACCACATTCTTAGATTTGAAAGTTGTTTTGGTCTGTTTGCCCTTTTGGCATGCATTACATAATTTGTCTTTGATGAACTTCATCTTTGGTAGACCAATAAATAAGTCATGCTTAACCAATTTGTTCAAGTGCTCCATGTGAATGTGAGCAATCCTCTTGTGCCATAACCAAGCGTCATTGTTGTTTACCATAAGACATTGTACCTTCAGAGACAAATCATCTAAAGTAATCATAAAAATATTGTTAGTTCTTATACCTTTGAGTTTTACCTCATTGGTTGCCTCATCCATAATAAGACATTCTTCTTTGTTGAATTTTATCTTGAACCCTCTATCACAAAGTTGAATTATGCTAAGAAGGTTGTGCTTTAATCCTTCAACATAGAGAACATCCTCAATTTGAATGGATGGAGGTGTGCCAACTATTCCAACGCCAAGAATCTTTCCTTTGGTGTTGTCTCCATAGGTGACATACCCTTTGGCTTTATGTACTAGATATGAAAATTGGTGTACATATCCTGTCATATGCTTTGAACATCCACTATCAAGATACCAAACATTTGATGTGGATTTCAAGCATAACTACACAAACAAATTATTCTTTGTTAGGTACCCAAGTTGCCTTGGGTCCTTCATAGTTAGTTCCCTTTTTCACCCACACATAATGCCCACTTGCTATACTAAAGTTTCTAACATAGCAAGCATTAGGTGTATGGCCTTTAATACCACAATAAAAACAAGTAGGTTCAAAGTTACTTCTATATCTAGAAGGATAAGATTTCTTCTTAGGAAATGTTTTATTTTTCGATACATTAGCCTTTTTCTTTTGATGATTACGAACAACTTGCTTCTTTTCTACTTTCTTGGGATTAGAACTATTACTAGCCTTTACAAAAACAGTGGGATTGTTACTTGGTTTCTTAGAATTCACATAACCAAGACCCATTTTATCATTTGGATAACGTTGTTGGCTTAGTAATCCTTCCAATCCTATTTGTCCTTTTTCATATCGTTCAATGACTCTTTTCAATTGAACAATTTGAAAGACATTCGATTCACACTTGGAGCATGCAAAGTTTTCCTTTTCTTTAATAAAATTCTGTTTTTGAAGATCAAAATCTTTAGTCATGGTGTCAATTTTTTCTAAACAACTTAGAAGTTCTTTTTCTTGATTTGACACATTTTTGTATAAACTTTTGCATTCTTTCAAGAGTTCATCAATAGCATCTTGAACATCATCATCAAAAAGATTAAATTCATTACTAACCTCTTCTTCATTGTCGGAGTGATGTGAAGCCATCAATGCTAGATTTGCACATTCGTCACTTTCCGAATCAGATGAAGAACTTATCTCATTATCTTCCCATGCAACATAAGCCTTTTTGTTCTTGAACTCCTTTTTGCCTTTGAATCCATTTTTCTTGGAGAGTTTTGGACAATCCGGCTTTATGTGACCTTGCTTTCCACATTCATAACATGTGACATCTTGTGTTGATGTGGAGGCTTCTTTATCTGTATGATTATAAAATTTCTTCCTTTTGACAAAGTTAGCATTATGAAGATTATTTTTATGACCAAAATATTTTCCTAACCTTTTTACAAGAAGCAAGAAGTTTTCATCTTCCTCCGATGCATCTTTATCTTGACTTTCTTTTGAATCAACTTTCAAAGCAGTGCCTTTGGATTTCTTCTCTAAATTTTCATGTTTTTCAAGTCTACCGAGTTCCGTTTTGTATTCTTGAAGTTTGCCAAATAATGTAGCGGAAGTCATTGCGGAGAGACTCTTCTTTTCTGAGATTGCCGTTACCTTTGGTTGCCATTCCCTAGTCAATGATCTAAGGATTTTCAAGTTAAGTTCATCATTTGTCAAGGTTTTACCAAGAGCATTTAAGTGATTTGTCAAATGCACAAATCTCTTTTGTAAGTCAAGAATGGATTCTCCGGGCTGCATTCGAAATAGTTCATATTCTTGACTCAAGGTATTTAGCCTTGATCTTTTTACTTCAGCCGTTCCTTCATGAGTTTTAACCAGGGTATCCCATATTTCTTTTGCTGTCTTGCAGTTCGAGACACGGAAAAATTCGTCCATACTGAGTGCACCTTGAAGAAGGTTTATTGCTTTTTTATCATAGAGAACTTTCTTTTTATCATCGTCGTCCCATGCAGTTTTGGGCTTTGCAGAACCAATGCCATTGATTACTGATATTGGGATAAATGGACTATTTTCAACAGCATCCCATACTTCCTCTCCTTGCGCTTCTAAATGCGCCTTCATGCGTATTTTCCAGAAGTCAAAATATTCACCACAGAATAGAGGAGGCTTGTTGTTACTACCACCATCTCTGAAAACTGGTTGATGATTTGCGGAAGCCATTCTGGATCTTTAGGAACAAGTTACCTATAACTTGCTCTGATACCAATTGTAAGTCTCAGAGTGCCTAAGAGGGGGGGGGGGGGGGGGGGTGAATTAGGTCTTATAAAAATTTATTCGGTTTTATGAGAATGCTTGGTAGTAATTTTTGGTTAAGTGTTTGAAGGTTTTGATTATATCTTTATCTTTTCCTGATTATGGAGATGAAAGCGATAAATGCGGAAAAGTAAAGAACACGGTGGTATATCCTGGTTCCCCTCACAATCCGAGAGTACTCCAGTCCCCTTTCCAATACGAAAGAGATTTCACTATAGTTAGAATGATTGTACAGCCTATGCTTACTGTGATACGGTGGGAGAACTGACTATGGTTTTGCGTTTGTATTCGCACTTGTTCGGTTGAGCAAGAGTCGCCACCGACTTTTTACTTTATCCTAAAGGAAAGGTTAAAAAAGCACAGCAAAAACCTTTTGAGATATTTCGCGGGTCCGGGGGGTAGATTATGAAAAGGGAAGGTATTAGCACCCTTTTCATCCATGGTTATCCATGGGCTCTTAGTTACTTGGTTTTTTTAGATCACTTGCCTTGATTTTTGATTGCTTGAAAATGGTGTGTGTGTGGGTGCTTTTGAAAATGTTTTGGAAGAAGATGCCTTGTCTTAGGCAACTAATGTATTTGACTCGTGATTGAGTGTTTACAAAAGTGTGGATCTTTTCGAAAAGATGTTTCAAATGTTTTTGAGAGTTTGTTTGAAAGTGTTGTGGATTGTGGTTTTTGAAAAGAAGGCAAGTGTTTTTACAAATTGATCTCAAGTAACTAAGAGTTTTGTCTACCCTATTGTACTCAAAGGTTTTTTTTGTTATGTTTTAACCCTTTTTAACAATTTTGTTCTACCATTGAAATTGGTAGACAATCTTGCGTTTAGGAAGTTTATTCGGGACGGGCGCGGGTCATCGTATGGACCATGAATGCAATGGTGCCAAGTGTCTTTGGCAATTTGCTTTGAAGGGACTATGATCATTCCGTTTAGGCAACACTTTGAGACTTATGATCATTTGATTTTGTTTTGCCAAAGATACTCGACGTGCAAGCATGGCCCATTTTGGAAGGCAACATGTGGGATCACCCTAGGGGGTGCAAGTGTGATTGTGTATTGATTACATGTATTTGTCTTGTATTAGGTTATCTAGCGTTTGATTTTATGTACATGCAAACCCTAGGTCTAACCATGGTATAATTGGAAAACTGTAAATTGCGGAATGTAAAATCTATGCTATTACAAATAGTATCCAGGAGTGGGGGTATAAATGTACAAAAGAGGATGAGACTTATAGTATCCAATAAGTTACAACCAAATCGAATTTGCGATCAAAATGTAAATATCGAATATACCAATATATAAAAAAAATGTGTATAGGGCAATGTGAATATATTTGTGTAAGTGTATATGTATATGAGTATGTGTAATTATTTACAAGTGCGACATGTGAAATTGAAGCGTATTAGGGTTTTTGACCTAAATATGTGTTTTAAGGAATCTTTGATTTGTATACTTTTAATATGTATAAAAGAAAAAATGTTTTAACTTAAATGCTCAAGTTTTAATTAAATTATGAGATGATGTATCATTGTTTATTATATTAAAAAAGTGTTTTAATTAAGTGTTTTAAGAATTTTAATATTAAAGAAAAAAGTATGAATTTTGTCTATTATGTACAAAGATATATTTTAATTAAAAAATGTTTTCAATTTTAATTATATGAAGCAAAAAAATGTATTTTAATTAAGTTAGGATTTTGCAAAGAATAAAAAAGAAAGTATTGTTTATAATATAAAAAAAAGGGTTAGTATTAATGTTTGTTTTTATAAAAAAAAAAAGAAAAGGGTTTAAAATTCTAATGGGCTTTATGGGCATTAAGGAACGGGCAAGGCCCATGCGTTTGGGACGAATTTTAGGGTTGGGAATTGTTATTCAGTTTGGGAACATGCTTAGGGTTTGGGACGGCGCCGTTCGTGTTCGTTCATCGTCGTTTCTTCATCTTCATCTTCCTGAGCGCTTCCTCCATCCGGCCACCAGTGTCACCCCCAAATCCTCTCTTCCCTCCATAGCTCAGTGGACTTGTGATTCAAGGTTCGATTTTAATGTTTGTGTTTCCTTTTTCTTTTATGAGTTGTACGCGTTTTTGATTTGAACTAAAACCTTGATTCTTTTACTGTTATGAGCTAAAGGAGAAAAAGAGAGGGAGAAGGATGTACTACCTGACCTTGGAGAAGGAGGAGAGAAAAGGGGACGTGGCGCTCAGGAGGCCGGGACGGCGAGAGGAACGTGACGAATCTTCGCCTCTTGGTGACCCTGGTTAGGTTTTATGATGATTTGTATTCGCCTGAAAACCTGTTATATCCTTCTTTCCTCTTCTTCTTCTGTCCCTTTTTGCCACTGTACGCTTGTTTATGTTGTCCTGTGATGATCTCAGAGGTCTGAGGGCCTTGGGTTGGTTCTGAATGCTTGCTTGATATATGTCATTTGCTTGCTTCTGTATCTTCTCTTACAGTTGCCTAGCATTTTCGTTGAGTTTGCCTTGAATATTTACTGCCTATGATGAAGGGATTCTGAGGCTTAGGAGTTGGTTTGAATGCTTGGATATGCTTGAGGGGTTATGTTTGGATATGCTTGAGGGGTTATGTTGGTTATGGTTTTTGTACAGGCTATGAGGTTTTGACAGTAGGTGGTGTTTCTGGTTTAAGGTTAGGCTTCAGCAGGTTTTACTTCTTGAGGGTTTTTGATGCTAGAGGTTATACTGTGGTTATGTTGAGGCTTAACAGGTTCTGCTTAGGTTTTGCTTTGTTTCTAGTTTTTGGCTTGGTTGAGGCCTTGACAGGTTTGAGCTTGCAGTAAGTTTATCTTGGTTTTCAGGTTTGAAGGCTAGGCCAGGTTTTGATGGTTAGGCCTCTGGTTCTGTGTTGGTTTTGCTCCAACAGGTTTTATGGCTTGAGTTTTGTATATACAGGTTATGCTGGGTTTATCAGGTTTGAAGGCTAGGCCAGGTTTTGATGGTTGGGCCTCTGGTTTGGTAGTTCAGTTTATGTGTTTGTCATGGTTTTGGCAGGCATGGTGAGGTTTTGACAGCAGGTAAGCTTCAGGCTTCACCTTGGTTTATCAAGTTATTGTTGTTTGATGTATGGTTTCAGCTTGCAGGTTATGCCTTGACAGTAATGTGGGGCTTTTGGCTTTCTGAGTTTGTATCTATCTATATCTCTATCCTGCTGAACTGTGTTCTCTTTTGTATATCTTTCCTTGTATCTTCTGCCTGTCCTGCCTAAGCCTGAAAAACCTGCTTCTACTTGCTTTATCTCTCTCTCTCCTCTTTCTCAGTACAGTTAGACATTATAATATGATTTATTCTGTACTATTTTCTGAAAGGGTCACTTGATGGGAAATGATGATTTAGAGTTAGCTTGCTTGCATAACTTTCCTCTGCATACTTTATCCAGCTTTTGTGCTCTTTTGATATCTTTCAAACTCTTCTCTTGACAGCTTTTGAGTAGACTTTGTATTTTGACAGTAAATTGCACCTTTTTTATCTTCTTTGATATCTTTGAGTGGACTTTGGCATTTGTGACAGCAAACTGTACTTTTCTTTGGTTTTTCCAGTTTGGTTTGAATTTGAAGTTTGAGATTTTGAAACTATGCAGTTTGATATTCTATGCATTTTGACATTTGCATTTTTTCAACTTTGCATAAAAATTCTTCCCTCTCTGTGAACCGGGAGAAATCCCGTGATTTGCAGAGAGGGTTAACTGATCCCAGTCAGTGGCCCTTAATGATGAGTCTAATTTTAACTGTCTTTTCCAATTTAACTGCTTTCTGACTTTCTCTTTTCTTTTTGCAGATGAATAATGGAGCACCGGAACGAAGTGAAGAATGAAGAATTAGAAATAAATAGGATAATTTTCTTTTTTATGTAATATTTAAATTAATGTAAACTATTGTTTGTAATTTAAATTATAAACAACATTTGTACAAATAATTCAAATATCAATAAAATCTTTATTACCCAATTAATTCTAATTCTCTTTCTTTATTGTTTATTTATTTATTTAAAACTCTTTGAATTAAAACAATTGAAAAATAAATTTCAATCATTCAATTTAGAATAATAAATAACTTAAATAAAACAATGTCTTAGTAATATTGATCAATTAAACCTGTCTCCTCCAATATCCAAAGCAAAGCAGCAGTTAACCAAAATAAACTGATCAAGCGCATTCCTTTTTCACTGATTCTTTGCCAAACATCGTAATTCCAAACCGCACACATCCTTTGACTTGGTGAATTCAAACCAACTGCCTCCTCTTACTGATTAAATTAAAAACAACGCGAATTCGACCCGAATCTCGGAGTAACTTGCAAAGTGCTGTGGGAATTAAATCTTTCCGAGCATATGCCCATAAAACTTTAATTCCTGACTAAATGCCAAATAACGCTCGCCTGATCAAAATTGAACCAAAAATCATCCAAAACCCTAAGCCAATTGCTTGAACTGTTCTAGGGCCATGAAAACCAGTAAAACCCTAATTTTGCTTGACTGACAAGAAAAGTCCGTTTGTCCGATTCTTGAGCCAGTTTAAAAATCAGGAAATGCTTGAAGCTGAGATTTCTTGGGGAAAAATGCGAGGGCAAATTTTGGGGTACAACAGTTGCCCCTGTTCAATCTTCTTGGACCTGAAGAGTTAGATTGGAAAATTTGCCTTTCGCGACTTGAAGGTAAAAGAAGATTGGACACTAAAGTGCCCAGAAAATTTGCACTCGGCGATATGATGGTGGAGGTGAATGGGCTTAAAGATGCCATTTGGTGATGGGCTTAAAGATGCCATCTGGTGCGATAGAATTTTGTCGGGGAATGGGCTTAGAGATGCCATTTGGTGATGGGCTTAAAGATGCCATCTGGTGACTGCTGGTAGGAGGATGGGCTTATAGATGCCATCTGGAAATGTTGAACTGTATGTCAATGGTGAGCGGACAAGTATCAGAAGGGGCTCCATGTTTCGGAACATCTCTGAATCGGGGTCCGAACAAGCAACAGATTGACGTCCATGTCTGGAGAATTTGTAAACTAATTTCAGGAGTTGAGATTGAATAAGCAATGGAGCAGCATCCGTTGTTGGGAAGCGTCCGTAAACTGTTTTCAAAAATTGAGAAGAGTCTGAATCAGTTGGTAGATTGACATTCGTTGTTGGGAAGAATCCGTAAACTATTTTCAGAAGTTTTTGAAGTTGAAGAGGAACCGGTGTAGGGTTTCTTGATGATGTGTCTGGAATAAGTATCAGAATGTCGCCGTGTCTGGGTCACATCTGAACTATTTCTGGATGAATCTCGGGAGATGATCTGTGTCTGTCGACTGCTCTTACCTGAAAAGTAAAGGGTTAGCCGTATGTAATGTTAGGATGCATGATGCAATGTACGTGACATCAATATTTATGACATGAATGCGATGAATGCGCATGTAAGCTGATGAGCTAATCTTGCCGAGGATACATGAATCCGAGATGGCTGAAGATAAAAGCATCTTGACTGCTGCCGGGGAAAATAAATCCTTGGCTGCTGCTGGGGAAGAGAATTCCTGATGACCTCTACTGGGGGGTTCCAAACTAGTAGACTCATGCTGGGGAGGCCAGATTGAGAATCTTTAGCTTGATGGGAAGTAACTCTGGCGACTTCACTGGGGAACTCAAGATTTGTCCTCCTAAAACTCTGTGAGGAGAAGGCTCAATGGTCTGGCTCCGCTGGGGATTGATAATTTGAAGTTTTAGCTTCGCTGGGGATAATGAAACTTGACTCTGAGTGGAGTTAGCTTCGGGAAGGTTCTCTGGCTGGGGATTGCGAGAGTCCTCTGATTGCTGTAGGTGTTGGTCTGGAATAAGTTACTGAATGTCTCCATCTCTGGGTCACATCTGAACTATATCTGGAAGGAATCTCTGAATGAGTTGCAGAATGTCACCAAATCAGGGTCACATCTGAACTATATCTGGAAGGAATCTCTGAATGAGTTGCAGAATGTCGCCAAATCAGGGTCACATCTGAACTATATCTGGAAGGAATATCTGAATGAGTTGCAGAATGTCGCCAAATCAAGGTCACATCTGAACTATATCTTGAAAGTCTCTCTGAATGAGTTGCAGAATGTCGCCAAATCAGGGTCACATCTGAACTATATCTGGAAAGTCTGAATAAGTTATAGAATGTCGCCATCTCTGGGTCACATCTTGAACTATATCTTGAAAGTCTGAATGAGTTATAGAATGTCGCCATCTCTGGGTCACATCTTGAACTATATCTTGAAAGTCTGAATGAGTTATAGAATGTCGCCATCTCTGGGTCACATCTTGAACTATATCTTGAAAGTCTGAATGAGTTAGAATGTCGCCATCTCTGGGTCACATCTTGAACTATATCATGTCTTTTGAAGTGATAAGGAAATTGTTGAACACTTTTGACATTCGAATGCCCCAAGTGGTGATGAAGGAGTCTTGAATCAGATTACTCTGCGAATTGAGAGATTTCTTGAAATCTTGACTGGACTGCCCCAGGTTAACTGAACTTCGAAAGATCTGTTGAAACCTTGACTGGACTGCCCCATGTAATGCCCCTTGTTGATAGGAGATTTGTAATGGAAGTGTCATCCTTTTGAAGTGATCTTGCTCACTGAGAGAGTTTTCGTTCCTCCGAACATTCGCTGTATGAATTTCTTCGCTGTCAAACAAATAGTCAAATGCGAACAGTGATATTCAAGTAATGCAAAGTTTATGTTTGTCTCGAAGTTTTGAAAAATGCGTTTTTAGCAGCAAACTTTTCATAAGACAAGCTAACACAAGATTTAGAGCAAAGCCCTACAGGAGTCATGATACCCTTGGTAATAGTACGCTTTCGAACTAACCTACGCTTCAATTAGGACTTTGAAGGGTTATAACGTGGCTTGGTTCATGGTTTTAAGAAACAAAGGATAAAGGCTCAAAGTATATTTGTACCCACCCGCTCTTCGTGATGTTCTCCAACCTAAGCTCAGTTAATTGCGCGTCTTACTCTGTTTTGAGTTTGGGGCGACCTTTGGGTGATGGTTCACCAGTTGAATTTTGGGAGACAGTCATCATATCCTTTTTCTTTTGCAACCTTTTTCATGTTGTTGAGGATTTGTAATGACCTCTCTATTTTGATTTTTATTTGTTATCCCTAACTTTTGCCTGACTGTCTCTGTTTTCGAGATCACAGTCAGCGGGATGCCCCAGGTTTCTTAAGCCTCCTTTACAGGTTTTAGCTTAGTGGTTTTTTTTCTCTTTTGAGAGATTGACTGCCTATGTGATGGGGAACCACCCTGTCTTTTGATCCCAAAGGAATACTTTCTTTTTCGATGTCGTTCGTTGTATTACGAACTGAGAGTTTGCAACTTCAATGCGCGTTTCTCTTGAATTAACTGAGATACTACCCTGCCCCAGGTTTATATAAAAGGTTTCGATTGTTTAGAATAGAAAACTCCTACTTCTTTGGCTCGAAGGGGTTGACTAGGGATTAACTTCCTTATAACTCCAGTGTTTGGGAATTGAAAGAAATGCCTGTACATCATCAGCAAGGTCTGTTCAAAAGCATACTGTATGAGATTATGGTATTTTTTCGTCATCCTCCCTCTAAAGGCTTACATCTTTTTATCAAGAGTCAAATATCATAAAGAAGAGCATAAGAGTAGTGAAACGAATGGATGGATTCAAGACAAACATATGCAATGCATTAATGAAAACAGAGTTTAACATCAACAGATAATTGTTTGACAGCAAAAGAAATTACAACTTTGAAAGTTCAAAAAGAAGCAAAGGTCTTTCGGCTCGAGCTTCGTCACTTCAAGTGGAGAACCCTTTAACGGAAGATCTTCATCTCGCCGTCTGGCATGAATTCCAGCACCCCAATGTCGATCAGATCTTGAATTTTATTCTTCAAGGCCCAACAGTCGTCGGTGTCGTGTCCCGGGCTGTAGGAGTGGTAAACACAGAATGCGTCGGGATTATAGTGAGGAGAGGAGATATTGGGCTTCTGAGGAGGGTCCTTTACGGTGAGCAAATTGACCTCCAACAGGCGCTTCAGTATGAAAAATGATGGTATTTCAGTCTCCGTGAACTGTCTTCCCGACTTTTCTTGCTTACGCCGACTGCCCCGTTGACGCTGGCGAGGTTGTTGATGGGTTTGTGGCCCTGAAGCTAGCAAAAGGAGCTTTCCCCTTGTCTTCTTGAGTGGATGGAGGCTGAGCGGTGACTTGCTCTTCAACCTCAGATGTTTGCCCCAGTTGGTTGTTTGGAAGCAGTTGGCGGACAAGAACTCTGAGTTCCTCTTGTCTTTGAGATAGGTCTTGGATGAGAGCCATCTGGCCCACCAACTGTCCCATCATTTGAGTCCTCAGTGTTGTCAGATCAAACTGCAGCTCCGCAATCTGATCACTCCTGGCATTGTTGGAATTCCCCAAGCCCTTAGTGAGGAGAGCTTTCATTTCTTCTTGCCCCAGAGACAAGTTCAGGAACATCTCCTGCAGCTGAGCAGTCTGGTCTTGGATGTCTTTGACAGACCTTTCTAGAGCCATCTCTTGCTGAAATAAACAGCAGGAGAGTAAGGAAACCTGAAAAAGGAAAGATTGTCAAAATGAAATGCATGATATGTGGATGCATGCTTTCAAGGGTCTCTTGGGGTAAATACAAGAAAATGTTAGAGGTTGAACTTTGCTCTTGGATTGGAGATCTCCGCACCGGGGGACTTCTTTCCACGAGAATCAAGCTCACCATGTCGAGTGGGTCATAGCCACTGATTCAAGTCGTTGCACTTGATCTTTGATTGGAGAGCTTTGTATCGGTGGATGTCCTTCCACGAGAATCAAGCTCACCATGTCAAGTGGGTCATAGCCACTGATTTAAGTCGTTGCACTTGATCTTTGATTGGAGAGCTTTGTATCGGTGGATGTCCTTCCACGAGAATCAAGTTCACCATGTCAAGTGGGTCATAGCCACTGATTCAAGTTGTTGTTCTTGAACTTTGATCGGAGAACTTTGTATCGGTGGATGTCTTTCCACGAGAATCAAGCTCACCATGTCGAGTGGGTCATAGCCACTGATTCAAGTTGTTGTACTTGAACTTTGATGGTATTGGTTAGAGGAGAGACCTCTTGCCCCTTGATAGACGTCTGGTTCAATGTAACCCTGCATCAAAGGAACCTTCGAGATCCTTGCAATGGTTATTGAAAATGCTAAAATGCTATGGTATGACGTTATGATGTTATGTATGCACAAACAAGTGAGTGTATATACAGGCAAACATATTCACACAGAGCACACAAGGCCTTAGTTTTAGGCTTGCATGAGGTTTAGGTAAGTACCCTCTTGAAGTTGGTGGGCTCAACCTGTCCTATTAGAAGTAACCGGGTTCTAAGGATCCCAATATCACTGGATTGCTTTCATTGTTCATCATTTCGATTTAGCCACTGAACTGGCGACCGAAATATTCCAGGAAAGCAACCCTCAATTGGGTGTAGTATCGAGTATCAACCAACCTCGGACTGCACCAAAGTCAGTTATCTCACTACCCTAAAAAGGCCAAGATGGTTCAATTAAGGTTCCTAAGGTCAGTTGATGCTTCACGACACCACGCGACGGCCCCGTACTCTCCTTGACTGAACTCAAGGGTTACCGGTACACACCAAAGTGCCACACCAACGTAGCAGACTGCTTCAACCATGTCGGTATACCCCGCACAGTTCCCTCACAGCCTTGTTGCTACTTTCTAAGAAGGTATCCCCAGATCCGGGTTAGGATCTATAAAACTCCGATACAAAGCCCACAAATGTAAAGCAAACAAAGCAATCAATAGTAAAAGGTGATCTAAACCCTAAGGTAACCCCACTTTCAAGTTATTCCCCAACAGAGTCGCCAGTTCTGTGATACGGTGGGAGAACTGACTATGGTTTTGCGTTTGTATTCGCACTTGTTCGGTTGAGCAAGAGTCGCCACCGACTTTTTACTTTATCCTAAAGGAAAGGTTAAAAAAGCACAGCAAAAACCTTTTGAGATATTTCGCGGGTCCGGGGGGTAGATTATGAAAAGGGAAGGTATTAGCACCCTTTTCATCCATGGTTATCCATGGGCTCTTAGTTACTTGGTTTTTTTAGATCACTTGCCTTGATTTTTGATTGCTTGAAAATGGTGTGTGTGTGGGTGCTTTTGAAAATGTTTTGGAAGAAGATGCCTTGTCTTAGGCAACTAATGTATTTGACTCGTGATTGAGTGTTTACAAAAGTGTGGATCTTTTCGAAAAGATGTTTCAAATGTTTTTGAGAGTTTGTTTGAAAGTGTTGTGGATTGTGGTTTTTGAAAAGAAGGCAAGTGTTTTTACAAATTGATCTCAAGTAACTAAGAGTTTTGTCTACCCTATTGTACTCAAAGGTTTTTTTTGTTATGTTTTAACCCTTTTTAACAATTTTGTTCTACCATTGAAATTGGTAGACAATCTTGCGTTTAGGAAGTTTATTCGGGACGGGCGCGGGTCATCGTATGGACCATGAATGCAATGGTGCCAAGTGTCTTTGGCAATTTGCTTTGAAGGGACTATGATCATTCCGTTTAGGCAACACTTTGAGACTTATGATCATTTGATTTTGTTTTGCCAAAGATACTCGACGTGCAAGCATGGCCCATTTTGGAAGGCAACATGTGGGATCACCCTAGGGGGTGCAAGTGTGATTGTGTATTGATTACATGTATTTGTCTTGTATTAGGTTATCTAGCGTTTGATTTTATGTACATGCAAACCCTAGGTCTAACCATGGTATAATTGGAAAACTGTAAATTGCGGAATGTAAAATCTACGCTATTACAAATAGTATCCAAGAGTGGGGGTATAAATGTACAAAAGGGGACGAGACTTATAGTATCCAATAAGTTACAACTAAATCGAATTTGCGATCAAAATGTAAATATCGAATATACCAATATATAAAAAAAATGTGTATAGGGCAATGTGAATATATTTGTGTAAGTGTATATGTATATGAGTATGTGTAATTATTTACAAGTGCGACATGTGAAATTGAAGCGTATTAGGGATTTTGACCTAAATATGTGTTTTAAGGAATCTTTGATTTGTATACTTTTAATATGTATAAAAGAAAAAATGTTTTAACTTAAATGCTCAAGTTTTAATTAAATTATGAGATGATGTATCATTGTTTATTATATTAAAAAAGTGTTTTAATTAAGTGTTTTAAGAATTTTAATATTAAAGAAAAAAGTATGAATTTTATCTATTATGTACAAAGATATATTTTAATTAAAAAATGTTTTCAATTTTAATTATATGAAGCAAAAAAATGTATTTTAATTAAGTTAGGATTTTGCAAAGAATAAAAAAGAAAGTATTGTTTATAATATAAAAAAAAGGGTTAGTATTAATGTTTGTTTTTATAAAAAAAAAAGAAAAGGGTTTAAAATTCTAATGGGCTTTATGGGCATTAAGGAACGGGCAAGGCCCATGCGTTTGGGACGAATTTTAGGGTTGGGAATTGTTATTCAGTTTGGGAACATGCTTAGGGTTTGGGACGGCGCCGTTCGTGTTCGTTCATCGTCGTTTCTTCATCTTCATCTTCCTGAGCGCTTCCTCCATCCGGCCACCAGTGTCACCCCCAAATCCTCTCTTCCCTCCATAGCTCAGTGGACTTGTGATTCAAGGTTCGATTTTAATGTTTGTGTTTCCTTTTTCTTTTATGAGTTGTACGCGTTTTTGATTTGAACTAAAACCTTGATTCTTTTACTGTTATGAGCTAAAGGAGAAAAAGAGAGGGAGAAGGATGTACTACCTGACCTTGGAGAAGGAGGAGAGAAAAGGGGACGTGGCGCTCAGGAGGCCGGGACGGCGAGAGGAACGTGACGAATCTTCGCCTCTTGGTGACCCTGGTTAGGTTTTATGATGATTTGTATTCGCCTGAAAACCTGTTATATCCTTCTTTCCTCTTCTTCTTCTGTCCCTTTTTGCCACTGTACGCTTGTTTATGTTGTCCTGTGATGATCTCAGAGGTCTGAGGGCCTTGGGTTGGTTCTGAATGCTTGCTTGATATATGTCATTTGCTTGCTTCTGTATCTTCTCTTACAGTTGCCTAGCATTTTCGTTGAGTTTGCCTTGAATATTTACTGCCTATGATGAAGGGATTCTGAGGCTTAGGAGTTGGTTTGAATGCTTGGATATGCTTGAGGGGTTATGTTTGGATATGCTTGAGGGGTTATGTTGGTTATGGTTTTTGTACAGGCTATGAGGTTTTGACAGTAGGTGGTGTTTCTGGTTTAAGGTTAGGCTTCAGCAGGTTTTACTTCTTGAGGGTTTTTGATGCTAGAGGTTATACTGTGGTTATGTTGAGGCTTAACAGGTTCTGCTTAGGTTTTGCTTTGTTTCTAGTTTTTGGCTTGGTTGAGGCCTTGACAGGTTTGAGCTTGCAGTAGGTTTATCTTGGTTTTCAGGTTTGAAGGCTAGGCCAGGTTTTGATGGTTAGGCCTCTGGTTCTGTGTTGGTTTTGCTCCAACAGGTTTTATGGCTTGAGTTTTGTATATACAGGTTATGCTGGGTTTATCAGGTTTGAAGGCTAGGCCAGGTTTTGATGGTTGGGCCTCTGGTTTGGTAGTTCAGTTTATGTGTTTGTCATGGTTTTGGCAGGCATGGTGAGGTTTTGACAGCAGGTAAGCTTCAGGCTTCACCTTGGTTTATCAGGTTATTGTTGTTTGATGTATGGTTTCAGCTTGCAGGTTATGCCTTGACAGTAATGTGGGGCTTTTGGCTTTCTGAGTTTGTATCTATCTATATCTCTATCCTGCTGAACTGTGTTCTCTTTTGTATATCTTTCCTTGTATCTTCTGCCTGTCCTGCCTAAGCCTGAAAAACCTGCTTCTACTTGCTTTATCTCTCTCTCTCCTCTTTCTCAGTACAGTTAGACATTATAATATGATTTATTCTGTACTATTTTCTGAAAGGGTCACTTGATGGGAAATGATGATTTAGAGTTAGCTTGCTTGCATAACTTTCCTCTGCATACTTTATCCAGCTTTTGTGCTCTTTTGATATCTTTCAAACTCTTCTCTTGACAGCTTTTGAGTAGACTTTGTATTTTGACAGTAAATTGCACCTTTTTTATCTTCTTTGATATCTTTGAGTGGACTTTGGCATTTGTGACAGCAAACTGTACTTTTCTTTGGTTTTTCCAGTTTGGTTTGAATTTGAAGTTTGAGATTTTGAAACTATGCAGTTTGATATTCTATGCATTTTGACATTTGCATTTTTTCAACTTTGCATAAAAATTCTTCCCTCTCTGTGAACCGGGAGAAATCCCGTGATTTGCAGAGAGGGTTAACTGATCCCAGTCAGTGGCCCTTAATGATGAGTCTAATTTTAACTGTCTTTTCCAATTTAACTGCTTTCTGACTTTCTCTTTTCTTTTTGCAGATGAATAATGGAGCACCGGAACAAAGTGAAGAATGAAGAATTAGAAATAAATAGGATAATTTTCTTTTTTATGTAATATTTAAATTAATGTAAACTATTGTTTGTAATTTAAATTATAAACAACATTTGTACAAATAATTCAAATATCAATAAAATCTTCATTACCCAATTAATTCTAATTCTCTTTCTTTATTGTTTATTTATTTATTTAAAACTCTTTGAATTAAAACAATTGAAAAATAAATTTCAATCATTCAATTTAGAATAATAAATAACTTAAATAAAACAATGTCTTAGTAATATTGATCAATTAAACCTGTCTCCTCCAATATCCAAAGCAAAGCAGCAGTTAACCAAAATAAACTGATCAAGCGCATTCCTTTTTCACTGATTCTTTGCCAAACATCGTAATTCCAAACCGCACACATCCTTTGACTTGGTGAATTCAAACCAACTGCCTCCTCTTACTGATTAAATTAAAAACAACGCGAATTCGACCCGAATCTCGGAGTAACTTGCAAAGTGCTGTGGGAATTAAATCTTTCTGAGCATATGCCCATAAAACTTTAATTCCTGACTAAATGCCAAATAACGCTCGCCTGATCAAAATTGAACCAAAAATCATCCAAAACCCTAAGCCAATTGCTTGAACTGTTCTAGGGCCATGAAAACCAGTAAAACCCTAATTTTGCTTGACTGACAAGAAAAGTCCGTTTGTCCGATTCTTGAGCCAGTTTAAAAATCAGGAAATGCTTGAAGCTGAGATTTCTTGGGGAAAAATGCGAGGGCAAATTTTGGGGTACAACACTTACTATCTAACCTATAGGGTGATCCAAGGTTCTTAACACCTTTAAGACCAAACAAACACTAATGTGAATGAAGAACAATCCTCTTCAAATCACAACACTTACTTCCAACAATCCTGGATAGTAAGGGAATAATTTCTTTAAGTAATACAATGATTTATTTTGAAATATATGGAGAGCTTTATCAATCTTCAATTGATCTTCTTCTTCAAGATATAAACAATTCTCAAACAATGTATATAAATATTCACAATGTATGTATGAAACTTGTAATGATTTAATGAAAGTGTATATGGCAAGTTTCACAAAATTATGAACACATGAAAGCATGAATTCAAATGTGAATGATGAAAAATTGTTTATTGAAGAAGTATATTTGTTAATTTGAAAATTGAAGCATTCATCTTTTTTGAAATAAGAAAATCTGCAGCATTTTATAAAGTCATAAGAACCTCTTCATTCATGCCAATTCATATGAAAAGTTGCAATGCATTCATGAAAAGATACCACTTGAAAAATGTTTAAAAAACAAAAGAAAAGCTGCACTGGTTCGCTAGGAACCGGTTCCGACACTGACAGAACCCGGTTCTTAGTGAACGTTATAAGTTAGAATTCAAAAATATCATGCAGGAACCGGTTCCCCTATTGGTACAACCCGGTTCCTGGTACAAAAACCAGGGACATGTTTTTTTGAATAAGTCTGGAACCCGGTTCCCTGTTAGGGAGGAACCGGTTCCTAAAGGGTTATTTCCAAAAATTCTTTTTGAAAAATATTTCAAACAAAGTTTTTCTTGATGTTAAAGTTATGGAATATGTATATGTTGATGAATGCATATTTTTGTGAACATCTATATTCAAGATTTAAGAATTATTTATACCATATTGACATTTGATGATTCTTCAATAATTCTTCAATAATCTTCAAGACTTTTATATGATGTTGATAAGCTTTTTGCACATCCTTTGAATGTTGATGTCCATGTTGTCTTCATCAAAACACATGCTTTAAATATGACTTGAGAAGCTTGCAATTACACTTCCCTATTTCTATTAACATTTATTTCTGTTTGTGCAGCACGTCAGAGTCAGAACTTCTGACCTCTTTTATTTTCAGCATTTGCGCTGATTTTGTCTTCTTTCTCCTTACTATTTTTTACCATCACTTTTATTTTCATTAATCAAAAAACACCAAAAATATTTCATATTCACATATCATATTTTATTTCTTTTAACATAAAAAGATCAAAATATTTTCTTAAACCAAACTTATTTCTTTTCTTAAACGAAACAAGTCCATTTTACATTTCTTGTACATTCTTATCCATTCAATATGGTTGTAATAGTAACTTAGTATTTAATTTGCAATCCTCATTTGTAAATTTGTACACCCCATCCCCCTAATGATTGTAATAGCGTAGGACTTTACTTTTCCGCATTTTCATTGCTTTCATGTATTGTTAGTAATTAGGGTGTGTATGATAAGATAAAAACAACCAATAGACAATCCATAATCAAGACAAAAACAAAGCATGAAATCAACGCACTTGCATACAAGCACCCATAGGGTAAATCCACTTGGTTGCCTTACAAAAATGACCATATTACACATGTGAGGTATCTTAGCAAAAACAAACAAAATACAAGATCATAGTCCCTCGATGACGCTATCAAAAGTTGTCTTCCAAAATGATCTTAGTCCCTAAAAAAGAATGCTAAGATACCTTGCAACATTGCTAATCATGGTTATACGATGACCCACGCCCGTCCCGTTTACATCCAAATATAGAGTTACTTACCAAATCAATGGTAAGATAACAATGTCAAAGGAAAAGAAAAATGAACAAGAAATACTTTTGAGTAGGTAGAATGCTCCTAATTACTTGCTCAATTTCAAAACAAACATCCTTTCTATTTTCAAAAACAAACACCAACACTTTCCAAACATCTTTCAAACTTGAAAACATTTTCAAAAGATCAAACACTTTGTATACATTCTTACGAACGAGAATTATTACAAAGTTTGCCTAAACAATGGCCTCTTTACAAAATACTTTCAAAAACCACACAAAGCACATTTTTCAAACAAAAAGTAAGTGATCTAGCAAGTAACTAAGAGCCCATGGAAAACCATGGATGAAAAGGGTGCTAATACCTTCCCTTTTCATAATCTACCCCCTGAACCCAAGAAACAATCTCAAAGGTCTTTCCTGTGCTTTTTCACCCTTCCTTTTGGATAAAAGAAAAGTCGGTGGCGACTCTTGCTAAATCGCAACATTTGCGATAAAATGCAAAACAACCAAGTCAGTTCTCCCACCGTATCACAGAACTGGAGACTCTGCTGGGGAGTTTTTGTTAAGTAGGGTTACCTTAGGGTTAGATCACATTTACTTGCTTTCTTTGTTTGACTTGTGTGCTTTACATTTTGGTTCTTTGTTTGGGTTTAAATCCTCTACCCGGATTTGGGATACCTTATAGGTAAGTAGCAATACATTGTGGAAACTGTGCGGGGCATACTGACATGGTCTAAGCAATAGCTACGTTAGTGCGACATATTTGTGGGTACCGGTAGCCCTTGAGTAGTCAAGGAGAATACGGGGCCACTGGGTGATGTCATGAAGCACTAATGAACTTTTAGAACCTTTACTTGACCAACTTGGCCTTTATGACGTAGTGAGATGACCGACTTTGGTGCAGTCCGAAGTTGGTAGATACTCGATAATACACTCATTGAGGTTTGTTTTTTTGGGATATTTCGGTCGCCATTAAAGAGGCTTGTGCTGAAACAATGATCAAAGAAACAAACCAGTGATATTAAGCTCCTTAGAACCCGGTTACTATTTCTAGGACATGTTTGAGCCAACTAAACTTCAAGAGGGTACTTACCTATAAAACTCCATGCAAGCCTAAACCTAAGGACTTGTTTGCTTTGTTTGTGTATATTTACTTGTACATAACATCATAACATCATACACATTCACTAACCATTTTAAGGATCTTGGGATTTATCTTTGTTCTATTTTGTAGGACATGGATTCTCTTTGCAGGAAAACTATTCAAGTCAACCTTGTAAGGATCCCTCCTCAACTTAAGGAGCTAGTTTCAAGGATTCCTGAAAACTCTCCATTTACCAAAAGGCATGGTCGCCTACTAAACTTGGTCACTTCCAACACTGATGAAGACATGATGAAGGTGCTCTTTCAGTTCTTTGATCCCCTACACCATTGCTTCACATTTCCCGATTATCAACTTGTGCCAACTTTGGAAGAATTCTCCTGACTCTTGAGGATTCCCATTCTCAATCAACTACCTTTCAATGATACAGAAAGAGATCCAAATCCAGAAGAGATTGCTCAAGCTCTACACTTGCAACCATCCGATGTCACAACTAATTGGGAAACAAGGAGTGGTGTCAAAGGTTTCCTAGCAAAGTTCTTGTTTGAGAAAGCCCAAAATTGTTGGAGCTCTTTGAATTTGCAAGCCTTTGAGGAAATTGTGGCTCTCCTCATCTATGGGATGGTTTTGTTTCCAAATCCTGACCAACTCATAGATGTGAACGCCGTCAAAATCTTCATGTCTCGTAACCCGATGCCTACTTTGCTAGGGGACATCCTACATTCCTTTCACACTCGCACTATGAGGAAAAGAGGTATCCTCATGTGTTGTACTCCTCTCTTGTCAAGATGGTTTATTTCGCATCTTCCCCAATTTGTATTGAAGAATGAGCAAGGTTCAAGGTGGTCACATAGGTTGATGGCGCTCAGACATTCAGATATTCATTGGTGTTCCCGCTCTTTGGAGAATGTTACTATCGTCGACCGTTGTGGAGAGTTACCTAATGTCCATTTGCTTAGCATTAGAGGAGGTATCACTTACAATCCTTGCTTATCCCTACGACAATTTGGTCACGCTCGAAGGGATGGTCCCCAAGATGCTCATCCAAGGAGTGGTATTTGACTACGAGAATGACGATAAAGGTTACCGCCAAAGGTTTGTCCGAGCTTAGAGGATGTTGAATAAGGTGGATAGCAAGACACTAGGACACAAGAATTCCATTCCCCTCTAACCTTACCTTAAATGGGTACGGGCTCGTGCTCAGACACTTGTGATGCCTTATCCTTCCATTTTACCAGTCATCGTGGAGCCTGTGGTCGAAGGAGATGTTCCCTACACTATCCTTTATCCTGACATGCCTACCGCTCTCGAAGACTTACAAAAGGGTTGGATCCAGCTGAAGGAAGAATGAGATACTTTCGAGGCTCAGTTCTATGCTAGTGAGAAGAGGGTCTTGGAGCTTACGAAACAGTTACAAGAAGAGAAAAATGTGAACTCTTATCTCGCGCCGAAGAGGATGCGTTCGGTCTTTTTATCTTAGAAAGCTATTTTGTAAGCCCAAGGGATATAATGTAATCTTTCTTGTTTTGACTAATGAAAGTTAACATTTGTTCATTATTTTGTCTATAAAAATTTAAATTTCATTAATCCTTGAAATCATTTGCATATACATATTCATGCATCATAACATGACAGGTTTTCGCATAACAGGTTTCCTTATCTTTCTGCTGTTTATTTCAGCAAGATGGATCTAAAGCAAACGGTGAAGGATCTCCAAGCCCAGAATTCTCATTTTCAGGAAACTCTACTATCCCTAGCTAAGGGGAAGCAAGATATGATGGCTTTGCTGGCCGTTAAGAAGAAGCCAAAGAAGAAAGCTTTACTCAACATGGGTAGAAGATTCAAGGAGACAATCCGTCAAATCCTAGTTGAAGAAGATTCATCCGAAGGGGACGAAAACCATATTGGTGAGGTCAAGAGTACTCAGGCTGACTGTATCAATGATTAAGTATCCGATGATGATTATTTCAATGAGCAGTACCCACCCACTGATATCAAATACAAGCAGTTAGAAGACAGATTGAAAGCTGTTGAAATCCAAGTCGTCCCCCACTTAGATTTTGATGATTTGGGTTTGATCTCTAGGGTAGTCATTCCCCATAAATTCAAAATACCAACCTTTGCAAAGTATGATGGGGTTTCTTGTCCAAAACTCCATTTGAAGTCGTATGTCCGCAAGATACAACCGCACACAACCGATAAGAAGCTATGGGTTCACTTTTTCCAAGAAAGCTTGGCTGGAACACAACTTGAATGGTTTTATAAGTTAGATGGTTCTCGTATCAATACTTGGGAGGATTTAGCTACTGCCTTCTACCATCAGTATCAGTATAACGCCGACTTGGCGCCAACGAGGGTTCAATTGCAAGATATGACCATGGGGAAGAATGAAGGATTTAAGGAATATGCGCAAAAGTGGAGAGACCTTGATAGTAGGGTCCAACCCCCCTTGACTGATAGGGAACACATCAACATTTTCATGGGCACTTTATCTGGTCCTTTCTTTAATCTGTTAGTTGGCTGCTCTTCTTTTGGTTTCACCGAATTAATCTCAACCGGTGAAAGAGTTGAAAGTGGCATTAAAAGTGGGAAAATATCTATGGCATCTACCTCCACTGCCAATCCTATCAAGAAACCTTTTGCTACAAAGAAGGAAGTTAATGCTGTGTATGGGGCAAGGGCCCATACCAAGAAGAATGATCATCCGTCTGTCAATGTTGTCCGAATCTCCAATCCAACTCCTACTCCAAGACCATCTGCAAATCATCAACATTTTGAAAATCCAAGAAGAAAATTTACAAGGTTAGGCATGTCACTGTCTCAAGCCCTTCAACATTTGCTTAAGGATAATTTAGTGACATTGCGCGATCCTCCCGCCAACCCTGACACCTTGTCACCAAAGTATAATCCGAACGCAAAGTGTGCTTACCATTCAAACATCCCCGAGCACGAGATTGATCAGTGTTGGGCTTTGAAGAACAAAATCCAGGATTTAATTGACAACAAGACTATTGAATTTGATCCTCCTCCAACGCAGAATGTAATTACCGCTCCAATACCGAAGCATGACAAAGGTGTTAATGCTGTTGAAGATACAATTTGTATTGCCTCTGTTGAAGAATTGACTACTCCGTTGAACGTAATCAAGAACAATCTGTTTAAAGCTGGGATCTATCCTGGCTGTGAAGAAGACTGCGTGTGCTATACAAGACAACCCAATGGATATGAAGGGATGAAGAAAGGTATACAATGCCTGATGGATAGCCATGAAATTCTGTTTGAAAAGACTCTGCCTGCCAAAAGTTTGGTTAACAAATGTGAAGACCTCTCCATTATTACCATCTCCAACAAGCCTCTTAGGATCACCTCCAAAGGTCCTATTTAGGATTTCAAATGAACCCACTATTTCTCCCTTAATAATTACCAATCCCGGACCAATTCCTTACTCTTCAAATAAAGCGGTACCATGGAATTACGTTGCAGAAGTGTTCTATCATAAGATTAAACAAGATGCCTGGATCAAAGAAGGAAAAGATGACGATGTTGGAAACATAGCCGGCTCAAGCAAAGTAACTAGAACTGGGAGAATATTTTCACCCAATATCTCACCTCTAGTAGTTACAAAGATGCCCATCGGCATTACCGTTGCCAAGCCAAATACCGATACCAGAGGGAAGGGGAAGGTTGTTGAGCCTGATGTGATTGAGGTACTGATGGGCTTTTCTGTAACGTATAGCCTAAATATAGTACTGCAAGTGCACAACCTATCGAAGTAATATATAAGATTATCGAACCACAGAGACCAATTGTCAATCTATCAACTCTATTGCTAAGGTGCTTATCTAAGGTGAACAAGAATATTGATGTGAGTGCAGTGCAACAAAGTAAATGAGCGAGGTAAATAACAGTTTAAAAGACAGGTTGGAATGTAAATCATGTAATCAGATATTGGTCCGGTCATGCGTAGATGAAACTACTTATGGGGCAGTATTTTCTATTGATAGCAAAGAATCAATTTAACGGGAACTTGTAGCTTTTGACTACTAAGAACCGAATTTACTCTTTAAATTAAATTCCTTTATTGTCACATATAAAGGGTGCCTTCCGCGTTAAAGAGGTAAACCTATTTTTAAGAAATTGATAGTTTTGACTTAACAGAAAAGTAATTTTACTTGGAAAGATTAACTTAAAGAGACTTTTGGCTTTTGACCAAGAGTCAGATTTCAAACCTACAAACGCGTCCGAAAATAGTTTCAAAATCGTTTTCTAAAAAGGTCAATGATTCCTATTTAACCAATCAACGGCTTTCGCTCTTTTTGTTTGGTTAAATAATAATCAAGTCGTATCATTAGTTTGGACGGCTTTCGATCTTACCCAATAAACATTTAAACATAATTGACTTAAGTTAAAAGCAAAACATCCCCAGAGTATTTTCACTAGCATGATAATTGGAACACGACCATGATGACAATCATTACATCCAAACCTTTATAGTTTAGCCAGACATAATAAGTGCGAGTCTATAAAACGTGTAGACTATGATAAGAGCGAGTAAGTAAAAGAGTGCGAGTCTATAAAACGTGTAGACTATGGTAAGAGCATTTAGAGTCTATAAAATGTGTAGACTATGGTAAGAGCATTTAGAGTCTATAAAACGTGTAGACTATGGTAAGAGCAATTATAAGTAAAGAAATGCAATAAAATAGAACCTTGCTCCAGTCGGAGACTTGAATCTGATACAAATCTGCGGAATGGTAAGGCTGGTATGATAAACTTCAACCAAAGTGCTCCAAGACTCGATTACAACTCAATCTACACCGCAATAACTCCCCAATGTGAAGAGATTATTACTTTACAGAAACTGATAGTATATGGCTTAAGATTGTACTAAGCTTGGATGAAACTAAAAAATGAAAATCGAAAACTATTTATAGAGGATCCTTGAGATGCGTAAAGACCAGCATGCCCCTCAACTTCTTCTGAGTGGGAAACTTTTGTGAAGGCCGCGGGCGCGGTGGCAGTGGCCGCGGGCGCGGTGGCTGGAACTGCCAGATCGTGGGAACGTGGCAGTTGGTCTCTGGGTGAAAGTGGGCCACGTCATCGCGTTCCCTGTAGCCGGCGTGGCGCTGAACGCCATAAGTGCAGAATATCTTGAAAAACCCTAATTTCTTGGCGTTTTGGCTCGTTTCTTCACAGAAGGCTCTGAAATGACAAGAATCCTGAAAACAAAGGAAAAAGGAACATAATACGAGAAAATGATAATAAAAACTAAGGAAAACATGTGATATTTGAGTCAGAAACATAGTGCGATTTAGTGCGATCAAATCCTCCCACGCTTAGACCTTTGCTTGTCCTCAAGCAACAACTCTTAGAAGTAGATGAAAGAAAATTATGGTGTATACAGGTTTTGGGCAAAGAGGGCTTCTAAGTTCGAGTAAGGGTGTGTTGTCAGCCACTAACTATCTGAACCAAGGGTATTGTAATTACACTACTCGCAGAAATGCGGACATAAACCTCATAAGTATACAGATCGATCCTAATATCCTTACTATGCTAAGACTTCTTTTTGTACGAGGTCCTTTTTCATTCAGGCGCAATCACATTAAGCCCGTTATCCGTACATACTCATGGTGTAGTGACCGGTTAGTGACTCTGATCTCAAGTGATGGGATTCTGGTACAAGAGTTGGTTTAACCCCTTTTTATTTTACCCATTTGCAGTTGCGGGGGATCGGACCGTAGTCCGCCCTACCAAGTCCAGCACCAGATACCTCTGGACCAACTACAACGGATGTGCCTTATATATATATTTTTTTCTTTGTTTTTATTAGTGCTTACAACTTTCTTGAGTTAAGTAATCTTTGTGAGGATCACCCAACTCGTAGTCGTATTCATACTTTATTTTATAAACTTTTAAGGCAAAATAGAGATCATCCACTTATATTCATCGATCCTACACTTAGAGCATGCTTAGGCCGGAGCTGACTGCTAAGATAAACTACTTGAAGACCTATTTGTACAGTTTTATTCAAAATCATAGCATATTGGGAAGAAAGGATCTAATCTAAATGTTCAAAAAGGCTTACGGTGTTAAAACGATAACGAATTTTTCAAAAAGTGAGTGCCCAAGAAATAGACCCTATCTAGGACCTGTCTCATAGCCCAAATCCTTAAAAACAACCACAATTCTTTGAAAAAGATTTTGTAAAAATTTTGTAAGGCTAAAAAGTGGGGGAAATGAAAGGGTACACTACGCAGAAAGACTCGCCTATCACATGCATTTTATTAACTACAAATATAACATACCTAAAAGGAAAAATGCGGAAGGGAAATAAAAGCAGGAAAAACGAGAAATAAAAGCGATAAATGCTCCTCCCACACTTAAATCAGACATTATCCTCAATGTTCCAAAATAAGGTAGGAGGAGGTACCTGAAAACGCTAGTGGGGGCCACTAGGACCTTCACCATCCTGGTTGGTACGACCGGAACGGCGGCTACGGCTGCGACGGCGGCTCTCTCGGTCCAAAACTAGCTGCTCCATTCTCTCTGTCAAGGCGGCATTTGCCGCTTGTAGCTCTTGGGTCCTACCAATGAGGGTGCCTTGGGTTGCCTCCATCAATTGGAAGTGACGAGCGTATGTGGTCTGGTTAAGGTGCTGTTCTCTCTGGAAAGCCAGCTGACTTTCCATAATAGTACGCAGAGAGCTAGCATTTTGCGGTTGGGATGCTTGCATGAAGGCCATGTTATCGGTCGCCTGTTGCTGCAAAGTAGCAAGGAGGGTGTCCCTCTGGGCCTCTCGGGCCATATGCTCACGCCACATGTCCTCAGTGACATGGAAACTAGGAGCTGTACCTGCATGTGGGTTAGAAGTAGATGGTGTCGTGTGTGGTGGTGAAAAGTGGGGTGGTTCTTCTGTACGGAAATCGTACTCATCATCAGTGTTGTTACCCTCATTTAAAGGTAGATTTGGGGGCAACGGACCAATAAAAGCAGGAGCGTTGAGATCGTAGGTCCAGTTACGCTCAAATCTGATATCAGTACGACGGGTGCAAGGAATAACAACACTGGGTACAGCGGCACCTCCAACCATGAGGAAGTAACCACCTTCCCTCCTCGTCTTGCATAAACGCATATCCTTTAAAAATTTAAGATTTGCAATACAAGGAGGAAGTGGCTCAAGGGTGGCAAGTTCTGTATCCAATCCTATGGCACGGGCAATAGTAGTAATCAGTCCACCAAAGGAAATCGGCCCACCTTTTCTTAAAACATGGTGCATGTGGGCAATCATAAATGGGACTGGATTAACTTTGGTGTCTGTGAGGCAGCTCTGCATGATAATTAATTCTTTAGCATTCACCTTGTTTGGGTTTTCCCAAGCAAAGATGGTGGATGCTAAAAGAAATCTAAAAACACGAAGGGCAGGATTGTGGATATGAGAAGCAAGTAGGCCATCAAAAGATGTTGCATTTTGTTTAGTAATCCTGGCCCAAAATGCTTCAAATGCCCAATCCGTGTCTAAAGGTGCTTCACAAACGGCACCATCCCCATAAGGCCATCCTAACATGGCAGCTAGACCGTCAGTGGAGTAGTCATATTCAACATTAAACATTCTAAATTTTACTCCACCTACGGCGCTAGCAGTGTTAGGAGAGACGTTATAAATTAAAGAACTCAAAAATTCGAACGTCAGCCTAGGGTAGGTTGGTGCTTGAGTAGCAAAAATATCATGCATGCCTAGTTTGTCGAGAAGGAAAAATACACTATGGTATATACCTAATGAATATAGACAGTTTTCATCGATATACCTGGTAGAGTGTATTGGTGTTGTCAGCAATTTCTCAAGCCGCTTTTGTTGTCTTTCTCCGGGTTGGCCATCTCGCAAAATGTAGCCGTGATACTCCATAGGATTTTCTTGTGGATGAATATAAAGAGAAATAATGGGATGTAGAAGTAGTGAAGGTGTGAGGAAGAAAATGAAATAGTGGGGGTATTTATAGGTAGTGAAGAAAAATGGTGGTTGATGAATATTTATGATGGGAATAAATGTAGTGGGGTAGGTATGGATAATAAAGGAAGTTATGGGGGGTTAAGAATGGAAGAAAATGGGATTGGAAGTGGAAAAAGAGGCAAAATGGGGGGAAAACCGAGCCACTATCCGTTAGGTGACCGTTACGTCACCGCGGGCGCGGCAGGGATCACCGCGGGCGCGGTCAGGGCGAGCCAAGTTGGGCCGGTCTTGCTTCCTTTCCATTGGGCTTTTCCTTCCTTGCCATTAGCTTCAATTTTTGGAGGTGTACCTAGTTTTCTTACGAACGTGCATATATGTATGTGAATACATATATACATGTATATTTATTTATTTTTATATCAAAATTTTCATTATGGTGACCAGAAAAACAAAAACATTAGTAAATGAAAGATATATATAGAGAAAAAAACACATATGCATATATATATATATAGGTACGGACATCGGGTCACCAAAATAGTTATTAATAATGCAGGAAACAGATAATGCAAATAAAAATGAGTCTGAAAAGGAAATCAACATAATACTAATAATACTGGAACTAGAGATCTTGTGAATAACACAGATCTATCGCCAACCGGGAGGATGCTCTGCAGGAGTGTCTGGGCCATGCAGCTCAGTCAGCTGGCGTCGAATCTCTGCCACCTCGTGAGCTAATTCATCTAACTCACCAGCAAAGGTAACATCATTCAGTTCCAACTGTAAATGAAGGTCAACCACCTCATTGCGAAGAGTGGCTATCTCAGTGCGCATAGCAGTCAACAGAGTGCGAATATCAGGTTCCTGCAAGCTGAGGTTATTAGTAAGAACAGTAGTGCGTGTAACCTCGGGTCGGGATGTGTGATCTGGAGTAGAGTCCTCGGGAGCAGGAGTGTATTCAGGAGTAGGATCTTCGGAAGCAGGAGTGTATTCTGGAGTGGGATCTTCGGAAGCAGGAGTATATTCTGGGGCATACTTTGATATCTCACCCCAACCTTCTACAGAATAGTTCCAATTAGTAGGGTTGGAAACACAAGTCATCTGAGGGTCTGGCAGTGTGAAGGTGTAAACTGTCTGGTCATCGATGAGCAATCTGTACTGATATGGGTGGAAAGAGGCCCTCCTAATGAGCCCACGATCCATGCAAAAGTCTAAATCCAGGAAAGTATATCCACAGTATGGGGTCAGCTGTGCTATCATACTGTCCAAACCCAAAGCAAAAGCTATCTGTGTCACATTCCCTCCGGAATGAATGAGTCCTACAGCGGATCGAGCAGTCTGCTCGAGGCTCTCTATCAGAAAACCTCCACTAGCTATAGGTCTGGACTGACTGGCACAGTATAGGAAAAGGATCTCCTCAGCGGTGACTAAGTGGTCACAGTAACTCCTCCCAAAGAAAGTGTGGCACAGAATCATCTCGAAGTATCGGAAAGCCGGGTTATGGATCTTCCTGGACAGCTGGGTAGAGGGGTCAAGGCTGGCTCCATCAGTAATGTCCTGCCAAAATTTATCAATATCTGTCCATATAGTAACTCAATGGTAACTCAGTGATAGCGGTCGGTCCAGTTTGGAAACAAAGCAAATCCCCAAATTCTTTGATGGTCAGGGTATACTCGGTACCAAACAATCTGAAACTTAGGCATCCTCGCTCATCTCCTTCACCCACCCATGGGTTATAATCCACAGAGCTAAGAAACTCCAGAGTAAGGTTCCTGTAGGTTTTGTGGACATCATCAGCATAATAATCCCAGCCAAGTTGGTTGCACAGATACCTAATACTTGGCTCAATCCTGAGTGCCTCCATGCAGCTCTGATCGGGGTACCTAGTGGGTACCATAGGTCTAGCAGATAAGGTAGCAAATCAGGCTTTTTGTGCTTCATCCCTGAAAATCACAACCATACCATCGGGGTAATGCATCCTGAAAATATAAACATAAGAAATTAGTCCAGATAAAACATATATAAATTAATAAAATAAAATAAAATAAAGAATAAACCATGGGTTGCCTCCCATGCGGCGCTTGTTTAACGTCTTTAGCTTGACGATTAGATCTTACTTTATGTGGGTATTGGTGGGTCTATAAGAATATGACTAGAGTAGTCAACAGGCAAATCGCCTCCTTTGTATAGCTTCAGTCTTTGTCCATTTACCACAAATGGAGCGCATGAATTGTTTTTGATTTCTACTGCTCCAGACTTTAGAACTTTTGACACTTCAAATGGACCTGTCCATCTTGAACGAAGCTTACCAGGAAAAAGTCGTAACCTTGAGTTAAATAAGAGAACAGGGTCACCAATGTTGAAATCTTTCTTGATGATTTTTTTATCATGCCACATCTTGGTTCTTTCCTTATATATGATGGCATTCTCATAGGCATTCAAGCGAAGCTCTTCCAGCTTGTGAATGTCCAGGATACGTTTTTCTCCGGCTTTTAGGTAATCTAGATTCAAGGATTTAATGGCCCAATAGGCTTTATGTTCTAGTTCGAAGGGTAAATGACAGGACTTTCCATAAACCAATTGATAAGGAGTTGTTCCAATAGGGGTTTTATAAGCCGTTCTATAAGCCCATAAGGCGTCTTTAAGTTTTCCAGACCAGTCTTTTCTGGATAATGATACGGTTTTCTCTAGGATCTGCTTAATCTCCCTATTCGATACTTCTACTTGGCCACTGGTTTGCGGGTGATATGGTGTTGCTACTCTATGTTTTACTCCGTATTTGCTTAGAAGCTTGTCAAATATCTTAGATATAAAATGCGATCCTCCATCACTTATGACTAACCTCGGGGTTCCAAACCTAGGAAAAATAATATTCTTAAACAGTTTGATAACTACCTTGGTATCGTTTGTGGGTGATGCAACAACTTCTATCCACTTTGAGACATAATCGACAGCTACTAGGATATACTTGTTACCCATTGAGGAAGGAAAAGGTCCCATGAAATCTATACCCCAGACATCAAATATTTCCACTTCTTGGATGTTACTTAAAGGCATTTCATCATGTCTTGAGATGTTCCCAGTGCGTTGGCATCGGTCACATTTTGTAATGTAAGTGTGGACATCGCGCCATACAGTAGGCCAATAAAAACCTGCTTGAAATATTTTGGCGCATGTTTTAGATGTGCTTGCATGTCCACCATAAGGTGCAGCATGACAATGTTTAATGACGTTGCCTACTTCTTCTTCCGGCACACATCGTCTGAATATATTATCTAATCCTCTTTTGAATAGGAGGGGTTCATCCCAAAAGAAGTGTTTAACATCACTAAAAAACTTCTTCTTCTGTTGGTAGCTTAAGTCAGGGGGTATGATATCAGCGGCCAGATAATTCACAATATCTGCGTACCATGGTATGTTGTTCAAGGTTGAGATTTCCTCATAGGTCTCTTCTTCAGTTGAGTTTATCCCAGCTATTAATCTTTCATAAGTAGAGTGATCGTCTATAGGTATAAGTTCAGGTTTAAGGTGTTCTAACCTAGAGAGATGATCAGCTACTAAGTTTTCAGCTCCTTTTTTATCCTTAATATCCAAGTCAAATTCTTGGAGTAAAAGAACCCATCTGAGCAATCTAGGCTTAACATCTTTCTTACTTAACAAGTACCGGATTGCTGCATGATCTGTGTATACTATTATTTTTTCTCCCACCAAATAAGATTGAAATTTATCAATAGCAAAAACTACGGCTAGCAATTCCTTTTCTGTGGTTGTATAATTTAGTTGGGCAACGTCTAGTGTTCTACTAGCATAGTAAATAGCATGCAGTTTCTTGTCTTTTCGTTGCCCTAGTACAGCTCCTACAGCGAAATCACTAGCATCACACATGATTTCAAAGGGTTGTGTCCAATCAGGTGGTCTTATGATAGGTGCTAAAATAAGAGCTTGCTTTAAAACTTCAAAGGCCTCAAGACATTTTTGGTCGAATTCAAACTCGACATCCTTCATCAATAAGTTAGTTAAAGGTTTTGTTATTCCGGAAAAATTCTTGATGAAACGTCGGTAGAACCCGGCATGTCCTAGAAAACTTCTTACTTCCCTAACGGTCTTAGGTGGGTTTAGGTTTTCTATAACTTCTATCTTGGCCTTATCAACTTCTATACCTCTTTCAGAAATAATGTGTCCCAAGACTATCCCTTCATTTACCATAAAGTGGCACTTTTCCCAATTCAACACAAGGTTTACTTCCACACATCTTTTTAATATTTTCTCTAAGTTTGAGAGGCAGTTTTTGAAATCAAACCCACACACTGAAAAATCGTCCATAAATACTTCCATAATTCCATCTAGGTAGTCTGCGAAAATTGACATCATACAACGTTGGAAAGTGGCAGGTGCATTACAGAGTCCAAAGGGCATTCGTCTATAAGCGAATGTTCCATAAGGGCAAGTAAATGTGGTTTTTTCTTGGTCCTCTGGGTGAATAGAGATTTGGAAAAACCCCGAATACCCATCAAGATAGCAGAAATATGAGTGTCTTGCTAGACGTTCAAGCATCTGATCTATAAATGGGAGAGGGAAATGGTCTTTTCTCGTTGCCTTATTCAACTTTCTGTAATCTATACACATACGCCATCCTCCTTCTGTTCGTTTTGCCACATGCTCACCTTTCTCGTTTTCCATAACAGTGATACCTCCTTTCTTGGGTACCACATGGACTGGGCTTACCCATTCACTATTCGAAATTTGGTATATGATACCAGCTTCTAATAACTTAAGAACTTCTTTCTTGACTACATCACTCATGATAGGGTTTATTCTTCTTTGATGTTCTCTTGAGGGTTTTGAATCTTCTTCTAGCATAATCCGATGCATGCATACGGATGGGCTTATACCTTTTAAATCTGAAACTTTATACCCTAAAGCTGAGGGATATTTTCGCAAGGTATCTAAGAGTTGATTTGTTTCTATTTGGTTTAGAGCGGCACTAATTATAACAGGTCTATTCATCTCCTCATCCAAAAACTCATATCTTAGATTCTTGGGTAGTTCCTTAAGTTCTATAGTGGGTTTCTCAGTACGCGGCATAAGGTCAGGGGTAAGAGCTAAGCATTCGAAAAGGTTGTCGTCAATGTACGGTTCGATACTCTTAAATCCGTCATCCTCTAAAATAGGGGTTGATGGTAATTTGATTAAAGATTCGTTTTGTTCGAGCTCATTTACACATTCGTCAATGACGTCGATGGCATAACACGCATCTCCTATCACTGGTGCCATTAGAAACTTTGATAAAATGAACTCAATCTTTTCATCTCCTACCTCGAAAGTCAGTTTCCCTTTCTTAACATCTATTATAGCTCCGGCGGTCGATAGGAATGGTCTTCCTAAGAGGATTGGGATGTCTTCATCTTCTTTAATATCCATTACGACGAAGTCGGTCGGAATGTACAACTGACCAATCTTGACAGGTATGTCTTCTAAAATACCCATGGGATATTTGACAGATCTATCAGCTAGTTGTAAGGACATCTTAGTAGGTTGAAGTTCTCCTAATTTTAACCTCTTACAGACGGCCAGAGGCATCAGACTTACGCTTTCTCCTAAGTCTAAAAATGCTTTGTCTATCATATGGTTACCTAGGATGCAAGGGATAGAAAAACTTCCAGGGTCTTTATCTTTCTTGGCGAGTTTATTTTCGGATATAGAATGACATTCTAAAGGCTTGGGATCATCGATTCGCCGTTTATTGGTCAAAATATCTTTCAAGAACTTAGCATATGATGGTATCTGGGTTATAGCTTCAGTAAAAGGAATCTCTACATGGAGTTTCTCTATTACCTTAATAAACTTTTGGTACTGGTTTTCTACTTTGGTGTTTTTCAGCCTCTGTGGGAACGGAATAGGTGGTTTATAAGGTTGTTGAGTGTTATTCCCTACTTCTGGTTTTGATTTCTTTTCTGGTTTCTCTGGTTCCTCTACCTGGTCTTTAGGTGTAGCATCTTCCATAGGTTTTTCTGATGTGCTTAAGTTAGGATTTCTAGGCCCTTCATAAGCAGTTCCACTTCTTAAGGTGATAGAATTTGCTTGGCCTTTTGGATTTGGTTGAGTTTGTCCAGGAAATTGTCCTCCAGGTGCAACTTGTACAGAGGTGTTTTGTGCTACTTGGGAAATCTGAGTCTCAAGCATTTTGGTGTGGGTTATCATCTGGTCAAACTTGGTTGCCAGTTGAGTAACTAGTTCGTTCGTGTGAATGTGTTGGTTCATAAACTCCTTATTTTGCTGAGTTTGAGTCTGAATAAAGGTGTCTATGGTTTCTTTAAGGTTTGGTCTTGGGGGCACTATTTGCATAGGTTGGTTTTGTTTTTGCGTTTGGAATCCTTGAGGTCTCGAAGGTCCGGGATTTTGGATAGGGTTATTGTTTTTGTAAGAGAAATTCGGGTGGTTCCTCCATCCAGGATTGAAGGTATTCGAGAAAGGGTTCCCTTGGGTATAGTTAACTTGGTCTGAGCTAGATTCGTTCAAAAGGTTACAGTCAACGGTTTGATGTCCTTGAGTTCCACAGAGTTCGCATTCCGATTGGATTGCTGCTACTGTGGTTGGGTTTTGAGACATGTTCTCGACTCTCAAAGCTAGGGCGTCCATCTTGGCATTAATCATGTCCATGCAACTTACCTCATGCTTTCCTCCATGGCTCTCCTTTTTCTCTACTGTCGCTCGTTCTAATCCCCACTGGGCGTGGTTTTGGGCCATGTCCTCTATTAGGGCACAAGCATCAGGGTAAGGTTTGTTCATCAACGCTCCGCCAGCGGCAGCGTCTATGGACATCTTTGTGTTGTAATGGAGTCCATTATAGAAGGTATGTATGATTAACCATTGCTCCAGGCCATGGTGCGGACAAGCTCTTAAAAGTTCTTTATATCTCTCCCAGACATCAAAAAGTGATTCGCCTTGGTTTTGGGTGAAACAAGTGATCAGGTTCCTAAGAACAACGGTCTTGCTTGGTGGAAAATATCTCGCAAGAAAAGCTCTCCTAAGGTCTTCCCAAGTTGTTATTGAGTTAGCTGGAAGGGCGTCTAACCAGTCGTGAGCTTTACCTCTAAGGGAAAAAGGAAACAGTCTTAAACGGATGGCTTCGGGTGTGGCTCCATTTGCCTTAAGGGTGTCAGCTAACTGGATAAATACCTTTAAATGTTGATTCGGGTTCTCGGTAGCGAGACCAGCGAATTGGTTTTGTTGTACTAATTGTAATAATGAGGGCTTTAGTTCAAAGTTGTTGGTAGTTATAGTAGGGTTTACTATACTAGAACTAGGTTCCTCGTTAGATGGTTGGGCGAATTCCTTGAGTGGTCTTTGGTTACGATCTTCTGCCATAGCTCTTCTTATCTTGCGTATAAAAAGACGGGCACGAGCGTAACGTTCAGGTTCTACTAAAGGATCTATTAGGTTACCGGTGCTACGATTTCTACGCATCTACCGGCTAGAATAGCCTTAGTCTAAACGGGATAACAATAGGGTACGAAATTTGACGAAGTTGGTCCCCGGCAACAGCGCCAAAAACTTGATGGGCTTTTCTGTAACGTATAGCCTAAATATAGTACTGCAAGTGCACAGCCTATCGAAGTAATATATAAGATTATCGAACCACAGAGACCAATTGTCAATCTATCAACTCTATTGCTAAGGTGCTTATCTAAGGTGAACAAGAATATTGATGTGAGTGCAGTGCAACAAAGTAAATGAGCGAGGTAAATAACAGTTCAAAAGACAGGTTGGAATGTAAATCATGTAATCAGATATTGGTCCGGTCATGCGTAGATGAAACTACTTATGGGGCAGTATTTTCTATTGATAGCAAAGAATCAATTTAACGGGAACTTGTAGCTTTTGACTACTAAGAACCGAATTTACTCTTTAAATTAAATTCCTTTATTGTCACATATAAAGGGTGCCTTCCGCGTTAAAGAGGTAAACCTATTTTTAAGAAATTGATAGTTTTGACTTAACAGAAAAGTAATTTTACTTGGAAAGATTAACTTAAAGAGACTTTTGGCTTTTGACCAAGAGTCAGATTTCAAACCTACAAACGCGTCCGAAAATAGTTTCAAAATCGTTTTCTAAAAAGGTCAATGATTCCTATTTAACCAATCAACGGCTTTCGCTCTTTTTGTTTGGTTAAATAATAATCAAGTCGTATCATTAGTTTGGACGGCTTTCGATCTTACCCAATAAACATTTAAACATAATTGACTTAAGTTAAAAGCAAAACATCCCCAGAGTATTTTCACTAGCATGATAATTGGAACACGACCATGATGACAATCATTACATCCAAACCTTTATAGTTTAGCCAGACATAATAAGTGTGAGTCTATAAAACGTGTAGACTATGATAAGAGCGAGTAAGTAAAAGAGTGCGAGTCTATAAAACGTGTAGACTATGGTAAGAGCATTTAGAGTCTATAAAACGTGTAGACTATGGTAAGAGCATTTAGAGTCTATAAAACATGTAGACTATGGTAAGAGCAATTATAAGTAAAGAAATGCAATAAAATAGAACCTTGCTCCAGTCAGAGACTTGAATCTGATACAAATCTGCGGAATGGTAAGGCTGGTATGATGAACTTCAACCAAAGTGCTCCAAGACTCGATTACAACTCAATCTACACCGCAATAACTCCCCGATGTGAAGAGATTATTACTTTACAGAAACTGATAGTATATGGCTTAAGATTTTACTAAGCTTGGATGAAACTAAAAAATGAAAATCGAAAACTATTTATAGAGGATCCTTGAGATGCGTAAAGACCAGCATGCCCCTCAACTTCTTCTGAGCGGGAAACTTTTGTGAAGGCCGCGGGCGCGGTGGCTGGAACTTCCAGATCGTGGGAACGTGGCAGTTGGTCTCTGGGTGAAAGTGGGCCACGTCATCGCGTTCCCTGTAGCCGGCGCGGCGCTGAACGCCATAAGTGCAGAATATCTTGAAAAACCCTAATTTCTTGGCGTTTTGGCTCGTTTCTTCACAGAAGGCTCTGAAATGACAAGAATCCTGAAAACAAAGGAAAAAGGAACATAATACGAGAAAATGATAATAAAAACTAAGGAAAACATGTGATATTTGAGTCAGAAACATAGTGCGATTTAGTGCGATCAGGTACCCTCCAAGAACGTAGTTGATGAAGAACCCTCCGCCCGCGAGATAGACGAGATCTTAAAGATCATAAAGAGAAGCGACTTCAAAATTGTAGAACAGTTGAGGCAAACCCCTTCTAAGATTTCAATGCTGTCATTGCTGCTTTGCTCCGATGCCCATGCTCGGACATTAATCAAGTTCCTGAAAAAAGCTCATGTCCCCTATGAGACAACAACAAACCAATTTGAGAATTGCGTGGCTAGCCTGACAGTTGATAATGGCTTGGGGTTTTCAGATACTGACTTAACACCTCTCGGGAAGAATCACAATAAAGCATTACATGTGTCAATCGAGTGCAAAGGGACCACCTTAGCACATGTGCTAGTCGACACTGGTTCTTCTCTGAATGTATTACCCAAGGGGGTGTTAGACCGTCTCGACTGTGAGGATTTAGTATTAAAGCCAAGTGATATCATCGTAAGGGCATTTGATGGATCAAAGAGGACTGTTCATGGGGAAGTAGATCTTCCAATCAAAGTGGGTTCCCAAACCTTCAACTCCACCTTCTATATTATGGATATTCGTCCGGCCTATTCTTGTCTGTTAGGTTGCCCGTGGATTCATAAGGCTGGGGCAGTGACCTCAACCCTCCATCAGAAACTCAAATACCCAGTCAAAGGCAGGATAGTCACTGTCTGTGGGGAAGAAGAGTTTATGGTGAGCCACCTTAACTCTTTCAAGTATGTAGAGATGGACAAAGAATTCATTGAAACCCCATGTCAAGCCTTTGAGGTTGTACCACCGATGATTGCTGCTACTAAATGTTCTTCTAATGAGTCTAAAGTTGTTAAGGCCACGCCAAAGATGGTTTCAGTCAAGGATGCCCATGCGGCAATTGAAGAAGGAAACTGTGATACTTGGGGGAAACTCCTCGATATCCCTTTTAAAGCAGACAAATTTGGTTTGGGCTTCACCGTCAAAGCTCAGAAGGAAGTGAGGCGTGCTCGTACTGGAAAGCCACCTCTTCGCATTAGAAGCCATGAAAAACCTTATGTTTTGCAAAGTATTCACTTAGACTAATTAAGGAAGGGCTTTCGTGTACTTCAAGACTTTGTTAGATACTTTATTTTGTAGACATTTTATTGAGTTCACTTGAGATAAGGCTTGAGTGTGTATTCCATTTGATTGCCGCCATTAGACAATCAAGTCCATCAAAACCTAATTCTTAGGTTTTCATCTTTATCCGCTTTATCACTTATGCTTGAATTGTTAGAAGACAATGGTTGCCATCTTCAAAAGTTGTTGTCCTAGTTAAAGCATATCACCTACAAAACAAGGTTCCACATAAAGTCCATGCTTGAAATCAAGGAAGTAAATAAGGAGTAATTCAAGCACTTGATAAAGATTCCTCCAAGATTTTGGAGCAAATTAGGTTTATAATGACTCTAAGATGTGTACATTGATGAATAATATGTTACATGCATTCAACCCAGTTTTCATCAGTACTAGATCCAAGCCAATTATCACAATTATTAAAGAAATCAAAGTTTACCTTATGTTGAGGTGGGAGTCAAATAGAAAGAAGATATCCAAATATGAAGGTAATATTCTACCAAATATCAATAGAAGGATATCAAAAGAATCACAAATAACCAACAATTAAATAGTGAGGTAATTTATTGTGTTTTACATTTGGATATGAAGGTGAATTTTTGTTGTGTTTTACATTTGTTATGAATTTTTCTTATAGGCGTGCATGTCAATATGATTATGAGGTTATGTATATCTTATATAATGGAGAAAAACATATTGTGGGTCTATAAAAAAAGAATGATCTTGTAGGATATGGATACTTACAGGGATTCCACGTTGTCATTCAATATCTTGCATGAAGGATCAACACTTGGAAGTTAAAGAATTTGTGTATGAATGCTACGAAAGAGTCTACTATGAGGCTTGTTATACACCAGTTATATATCCAATGAATGGGAAAAATATGTGGCCTAAAATAGAGTATGTTTATTTAGAACCACAACCAATCAAAAGACAACTTGAAAGGCTAGAGAAGAAAAGAAACAAGGATGTTACAAAAATTATGAAAGATGAGATACAACTGAAACAGACGAAATTTGGAATCAAGTGAAATAAGTTCCACATGATTGGAAACAACAAAGCTACTTGCAAATTTCTAGTTACAAAATAAAAAATTCAGCCTGCACCAAGTCAGGGACCAAGTCAGCCTGCACCAAGTTAAGGACCCAATCAGCTTGCACCAAGTTAGGGTTCAAGTTAGCAAGCACCAAGTCAGGGACCAAGTCAGCCAGCACCAAGTCAAGGACCAAGTTAGCAAACATAAACTCATCTTGAGCCAACTGCATTATGATTTTATGTCACACCTTTTCTATAGTGTCTATGATACTTTTGTATTAGAGTCTATAAAAATAAACAATTATAACATTATGGTTTCATGGCATCATTTTATGGTTTTATGTTTTCAATGTCAATATGGTTCAATGCAATAATATGATTCTTATTCTGATTATGTTAATGCATTAAAATTTGTTTACTTTAATATTACTATCATGATATTGTGTATGGGTTAATTTTGTATCATATTTGGTCTGATAAATAACTTAATACACGAAGAATTTATTTACAATTTGGTTAGACTATCAAACTTAATATGTCTGATGAATAACATATTTGGTCCCTTTATTTAATTTAAGGTTTAAATTTTTTAGTCTCGTATCTATCAAACTTAACATTTTGAGCTCTTTAACTAATAACTTTTGTTTCAAAAATAATTATGTACTGCAATTTAACTCAACAGAGAAGGTAATGCAGATTGTCATATGACTGTATTAAACTAAAATCTTGAGCAACAATTTAGTAATAATAGAGTAAAGCATGAACACATATTGTTTTGATTAACCAATTTCATTAAACCAACATAGATATTACATAGATTGTCCATAAAAATAGAATAGACACAAGTATTACATTGATTTCAACCAACACAGCGAATCAACTAATACTATTTGAAATACATTGTTAAAAATACTACATTCAAACCTAAACTAAAATTACCATACATCATTGACACTTTCAACATTTCTCTTGTGTTGACAATCTCATTCTTCAACTTGAAAACTTCCTTCTTTTTCCTTTCAACCTTTAAATCTCTTCCATTATCAATTTCATCACATAACCACTAGAAAAAATTACATCCCTTTTCCATTTGATTTATGTAGTTTCTACAACCCCAAGACTTTTTACCAACATCCACACTATTCATATCTGTAATCGTACGAAGAACTTGTTGGTTCACAAGATTAAAGATGGAAGAAGAGAGAGAAAGACGACTACAACAAACTTGTTGAGAAAGAAACTCTATTAATAATTGCATTACAAAAACCCTAGCTACAAACTTGTTTAAATACACAAAATAAACTGTCACGTAGGCCCTAACAAAAGTATGTTTAATAGTTAAGCTAACAGGTAAGAGTAGCTTCTAGAACATATCAAACTACTGCTTCAGAGTGACAACTTCATAAGCTCTATTTCTCCTAACTAATAACATGCTTATAAATATGAATTACTTCTAACACCACCCCTTAATTAATATTCAGAAATATACAACACCAGTTACATCCCTCAGACAGATAAAGTATTTTGTCTTGACAACTTTAGTCAGAACATTAGCAAGTTGCTTCTGAGTGCTACAGTGTGCAACTTCTAGCACTCCATTGTGAACTTGACTTCTCAAAAAATGAAACTTCGTGTCAATGTGCTTGCTTCTCTCATGCATCACTGGATTATTGGAAAGGCTTATAGTTTATTTATTGTTAATCATCAACTTCACAAGTTTTCTCACCTTGATCTTCAGATCCTGCAACAAATTCATCACTTAAACAACTAACACATAGTCAAAAGACCCGCAATATATTCAGCTTCACAAGTTAACAATGCAACCACGGATTGCTTCTTGGAGCAACAAGAAATGAGACTTCCCAGATATTTGAAAAAATATCCAGAAGTACTTCTTTTATCAACTTTGTCTCTACATCAATCAGAGTCTGAATAACTTATAAGCTCTGTGTCAGTTTTAACATTAGAAGGGAACAACACTCCATACTTCAGAGTCCCTTTAATGTACCTTATAATTCTGACAACAATTTGGTAATGTGACCACTTTGGCTTGTTCATAGACATACTCATTGTTTCAACCACATAATAAATGTCATGTATGGTGTTACACAGATACCCCAATGAGCCAACCAACTATTTGAAAGTTATAGCACATGCATCATCAGCTTCAACATCAGAATCCAACTTGTGATTCGTCTTAACATGTGTGATTGCAGTCTTGAAATTTCTTAGCTTAAATCTATTTAGAAGTTCAAGTTCATACTTCAACTGATGCAAAACTATACCCTTCTTAGAGTACAAAATCTCCATCCCTAGAAAATATATCATATTTCCCAGATTAGTCATCACAAACTCATTCATCAACACCTTCTTGAACTTGACTATCTCTTCAGGACAACTTCATGTTAGAAATATGTCATCAACATAGAGACACATGAGAATCATATTGCCTTCAAAAGTATGCAACAAATAAACGTCATACTCCATCTCACACTTTCTAAATCCTTGCAACTTGAAAAATGAATCAGACTCTGATATCAATTGTTGGTGTACAAGATTGAAGATGAAAAATGAATATAGAAGAAGAGAGAGAGAGAGAGAGAGAGAGAGAGAGAGAGAGAGAGAGAGAGAGAGAGAGAGAGAGAGAGAGAGGACTACAACAAACTCGTTGAGAAAGAAATTCTATTAATAATCGCATTACAAAAACCCTAGCTACAAACTTGTTTAAATTCACAAAATAAATTATCGCGTAGACCCTAACAAAAGTATGCATAATAGCTAAGCTAACAGCTAAGAGTAACTTCTAGAACATATCAAACTTTTACTTCTGAGTAATAGCTTTAGAAGCTCTATTGCTTCTGACTAACAACATGCTTCTGGATATGAATTACTTCTAATAGAACACACCCCTCTTAGAAAAAACACTCAATCTTCTTGTTTCTTCTGAGCACTGATCCAAATGTCCCACAAGTTTGGTTGTTTGAAGAGGTGCTGAAATTTTTTGACATTTAAACAGAAATTTTGAAAAAGAAAAATATTTATGAAGATGAAAGTTGAAGAATACAAATGTTAAAAAATATAAATAAAAAACCCTATAATCTTAATAAACAAATGAAATTATGAACATTGATGTAACTAGTTTGCTGAGTCAGTATTTTAAATTTTGCATTGTCGTTGTGTCGCATTACCATCTATTAATGTTTTTTTTTTCAAAATTTAATAAAAAAGATTAAGTTGATTAATAAAACAATTTTTAAAAGACTAATCTATAACATTATATTATATATTATATTATATAAGATACTAAAGTAAAATCTAAAATTAAATTAAAATACTTTAACACTAATTAAACCTTAATACTTTTACCGAAATCTCTTCTCTGTTAACATTACAAGTAAATGGAGTAGATTATAAGATAGGAATAAAGTCTTAATAATATTTAAATTTAATAATAATAATAATAATAATAATAATAATAATAATAATAATTATTATTATTATTATTATTATTATTACTATTATATTATTATTATTATTATTATTATTATTATAATAATAATAATAATAATTATTATTTTTATTATTATTATTATTTTATTTTTTTGGAGCAAATAAATAGAATTTTTATTCCAAAAAAGAATTTAAGCAGTGTCGATCCTAAGATCCATGCTACAACCAGACAAAAGATACAAATTAAAACAACCTATACAAACTCAAAGATTTCTACAAAAACTAGTAAGCTTTCTATTATCCTCCACTTGCCCCATGATCACACCAAACAATCTCATTGTCCCATCCATCCGGCTCATGTTGAATGTGTAGTCACTGCAGAGTTTTCTTCCACGCCCTCTTGGTTTTCTCACATTCAAAGAAAATGTGCTTACAACTTTCTTGATCTCCACAGAAAACGCACAGTCCATCTTTACTAGTGTCATGTTTCATTAATCTGTCCTTGGTAGGAATTCTATTTTGACAGGTCATCCAAAGCAAGAATCTAGCTCTAGGTCTACCAATATTACCCATCATCAACCTTTTCTAAGGGGTTGCAGGTTTCTCTCCTCTGAGCATGAGCATTAGATAGATCTTCATGGTGATATAGTTCCCCATAACTTTGCACTGATTACAGGAAGAAAAGTTGATAATGATATCTATATGCTTAAAGATAGCTTTCAGCACCCAAGAGCAGTGTCCAGCAGGATGGTAAGTTATGTGGTTCTGTTTCTTCATATAGTAATTGTTTATCCATTGGATCCATAATATGTCCTTCTCACTAATATTCCACAACATTTTCCGCATAATAGCTTTACTCCAATCAGCTAAAGTTATCAGATTCATTCCTCCTGCAGCAACAAGGTCCAAATGTGATCCCACGATATAAGTGCTTTCCTACTGTATATGTCCTTACCAGTCCACAAGAAGTTCCTACACAAACTTTCCACATGAGTAAGAACCTTTTTGGGAAGAGGAAAGTCCTGTAGCCAATAGTTTTCTATAGAAAATATCACACTTTTAACCAACAACAACCTACTAGCATATGACAGTAACCTAGCAGTCAAATGGTTAATTCTTACCAACATTCTTTCAATTAAAGGTTGATAGTTAGAAATGGACAATTTTCTACTATCTAGAGGCACCCCTAGATACTCAAAAGGCATCTTACCAATGTCAAAGCCAATTTACTGTTTAATAAGCTTCTGAGTATCCAAATTAACCCCTCCAAAGTAGATCTTACTCTTCTGTATGCTCATCTTTAGACCAGTAGAATCTGAGAACTCCCTAACTTTACCCATGATAAGTTGAATTGATATTAAGTCTCCCCTGCTGAACAATAAAATATCATATGCGAAGCAAAGATTCCTAATATTCAGCTTCTCACACTTCGGGTGAAAGTTGAAATCATGATTGTGCTTGAGTTCTTTGAGGATTCGATAGAGATACTCCATGATAAGAACAAATAGGTGGGGGATATTGGACCCCCTGTCTAAGCTCCACCTTTGCTTTGAGAACTCCACTTGGTATACCATTGATTACAAACCTGTAAGACACATAAGTGACACAAGCAAGAATCCAGTTACTGAATTTTTGAGGGAATCCCATAACACTCATGATTTGAGCCAAAGCAGGCCACTAAAAAGTGTCATAAGATTTTTGAATGTCCATTTGGACCATGCACATGGGAAATATATTCTTTCTGCCGTACCCTATAACCAGTTCTTGTGCAATCATGATATTATCATGAACCACTCTTTCTGGCACAAATGCAGATTGGGTGTCATTAATGAGGGTGTTCATAACTCTGTTCATCCTATCAGTTAGGATCTTAGAAATTATCTTATAGATGGTGCTACAGAAAGAAATTGGTCTCAAATCTTTGATAGTTGTTGACTCAGTACCTTTAGGTATAAGAGTAATTAGGGGACAATTAAAGGCCATGTGTATCCTACTAGTAGAAAATAACTCCTTAACAGCCATGTCGACATCATTTTTCACAATATGCTAAGAATCCTTGAAAAAGAAGGAGTTGAATCCATCAATCCCAGGAGCTTTAGTGTTTCCTATTCTCTCTAAGGCCTTCTAGATCTCATTACCAATCATATGATCAATTCTAGAATAAAGCAACCCTTCTTTATGCTTATTTGACTAGGTATAAAAACAACCTTTGGTAGGGGCTTCAAATAGGCATGATCTTTGCATCATGCTGGCTAAGTCTTTAAACTCTGCCTCACTAACATTATTACCCCCAATCAAATCTTGACTTGTCAGGACATTGTTATAGTCACCCATAACTACCCTGGGCCCTCTTGTGTTAATTCCCACATTCTTAATCTCGTTCCACAACAACTTCCCTCTCTCAATCTGGTTAAAAGCATAAACAATAGTAATACTATACTGCATTTTCCTATCTAATCCATAAACTTGAGCATGAATATATTGTTCATATGTATACACCACCTTGACATCAACCTCTCTATGATCCTATAACATTCAAGTTCTCCCATTATCATGGTAGTTGTAATTATCATGATACATCCATTTATTCCCAAACTTCATTCTTATTTTGTCAGCATTGACCTTTCTAACTCTAGTTTCAAGTAAGGCAATAACATGAACATGAAATTCCGAGAGATATGAGCTAACCTCTCTATGTCACGCCTCTTTATTGATGCCCTTAACATTCTAGGTCACAATCATCCTCCATTGCTACTCTCTCCTATAGGATACTCACCAATCCTAAGGGGAGTAAATATATTATGCACAACCATGGTGTTATTAGGAGTAAAGACAACAAGTTTCTTACTTCTTTCTCTGTTAGATGAAATCATGGTCTAGTTTTTTGCATTAACTCCTTCATTTTCTGCATTAGGTTCTTCTTCCACTTTTTCCTGAATCACATCCTTGGGCTTATTTGTAATAACTTTCTGTGTAGGCTGTCAAACATTTGTTTAAGGTTTTTGCTTCCTCAATTCACAATCATGGACAATTTTCAAGCAGGTTTGGCAGTAAGTTGCTCCATTTCTTTTCCTCTATGGTTATATATATACACCTTGTCTTTAACCTTTTGTATGATATCAACTTCTACTAAGACCCTAGCATATGAGATTCGTAGTTTCTTGGTTGTGCATTCGTCCATTGTTATCGGCTTCCCTATAGCACTCACAGTTTTGGATATGCTTTCCTCTCCCCATAGGTGCAGAGGGAGATTAGGCATTGTGATCCATAAAGTAATAACCCTTAGTAAGTCCTCCTTAATCTCAAAATTTATTAACCAGTGCTTAATATCAAGATAGCTATTAGAGTTAGTTCCTTTTTCTGTTAAGTTGTTAACTGTTAGTTACTATTTCAACAGTTAGTTACTAGTTTACCCTTTCCATTCTTAGTATATATATTAGTGGATGTAAACTACTGGAAAATATGAGATAATGCAGATAATTTCTACTTTACACGTGGCGTATTCTTTTTCACTACTATGCTATTATCTCAATATCAATATGGTATCAGAGCTACCTGAGCTCTGATGACCACCGTTCCTTTTTCCTTCGCCACCGTCTCTTCCTCCCTCACCGGCGGTTTCCTTATATCATTTCTCTCCCGGTGACTATTCTGACGGTCTTCTTCTTTCTTCTCCGGCGATTCCTTCTTTTGTTTTCCATTGACGATGGATCATCCGAGCTTCTCCGATTTCGCGACAAACTCTGCTAACCCTTACTATCTTCATCCGAACGAAAGTCCGGCGCTTGTTCTCGTTGCTCCACCATTGGACAACAAGAACTACCACATTTGGTCAAGATCGATGCAAATCGCTCTGATTTCGAAGAACAAAGAGAAATTTGTTGACGGCACATTCCCAAGGCCTCAAGTTGCTGATCCTCTCTATGCACAATGGATTCGCTGCAATACAATGGTTCTTTCTTGGATTCAGCGATCAATTTCAGAATCCATTGCGAAATCTGTGTTATGGATCGACTCTGCAGCAGGCGTTTGGAAGAACCTTCGAATTAGGTTTTCTCAGAGCGACATCTTCAGAATCTCAGATATCCAAGAAGATCTGTATCGATTCCGCCAAGGTACTCTTGATGTCTCTGACTATTTTACGCAGTTGAAAGTCTTTTGGGATGAATTGGAGAATTATCGTCCCCTTCCTTTTTGCAAATGTTCAATTGCGTGTTCTTGTGATGCTGTACAATCTGCTCGTGTCTACCGTGAGCAAGATTACGTGATTCGGTTCTTGAAAGGATTGAACGAACGTTTCGCCCACTCCAAATCGCAGATCATGATGATGCAACCTCTTCCGGACATTGACAAGGCCTTCTCGCTAGTGATTCAGCAAGAACGGGAATTGAACTCCGGTACTCCCTTTACCTCCACGGAGAGTCCTTCTACTGAATCTCCTGCCACTGCTCTTCAGGTCAACACCCATACTAATGGCAAAGGAGTGTCTTACGGCAGAGGAAAAGGTCCCTATCCTGCCCTCAAAGGAGGAAATAGGGTTTGCACTCACTGCGGTCGTACGAATCACACGGTGGATACTTGTTTTGTGAAACATGGATATCCTCCGGGCTATAGACAACGCACCAAAACTCATCAAACTAGCCAAAGTCAGTCTCATGTTCAAGCTAACAACACTACACAAGCTGCTGATTCAACTGTAGGATCATCCACATCCACGTTTGGGTTTACTCAGGAGGAACTTCAGAATCTCCGAGCCTTACTTCAACAGTCTCAACCAGCCCCAACAGCCAATGCTATCACTACATCTCCATTTGCCTCAAACTCTCAGTCCCTGCACTATCCTGGTAAGAACCCTAAACTGTGGATTCTAGACACTGGAGCCACTGATCACATAGCCTTTCACTTAGATTCCTTTGCTACTTACCAACCCATTATCCCTATCTCTGTAGCCTTACCAAATGGTTCTCATATCATGGCAAACATCTCAGGCACTATAATACTATCCCCAACCCTAACCCTATACAATGTGCTCTATATCCCTCAATTCCATGTCAATCTTGTCTCTATCACAAAATTAACAACTACAAATAAATGCTTTCTAAAATTTTCTTCGACCATGTGTGCCATTTTGCAGAACCATTCGCAGAGAATGATTGGTACAGCTAAATTGCACCAAGGCCTCTATGTGATTGATACAAGTGATGTCTCTCCTTCATGTAATTCTTTAGTTTCCAATTCTTTTGAACTGTGGCATAATAGACTAGGGCATCTTTCCAATACTGGAATGCACTGTATGTCTAAACAATTTCCCTTAATTCCTTGTAACAATAATATGAATCCTTGTGATTCTTGCCATTTGGCCAAATTAAAGAAGTTACCTTTTCCTAATAGTGTCACCAATACTAATGCTGCCTTTGAACTCTTACATGCTGACTTATGGGGCCCTTTGGCTACTGATTCCATTTTAGGTCATAGATATTTTTTGACCCTTGTTGATGATTTCACTAGATTCACATGGATTGTCTTTTTAAAAACAAAGTCTGAAGCTAAAAACAGCATCATCCAATTTGTTTCCTTGATTGAAAATCAATTTCAAACCACTCTAAAATGCTTTAGGTCTGACAATGGCTCAGAATTCCTTACACTCAAACCTTTTTTTCTATCTAAAGGCATTGCTCATCAAAAGACTTGTGTGGAAACCCCTCAACAAAATGGGGTTGTTGAGAGAAAACACCAACACATTTTAAATGTTGCTAGAGCCATCACCTTTCATTCAAACATCCCTTTAAATCTGTGGACATTCAGCATTCAGCATGCTGTCCACCTCATCAATAGGATTCCTAGTCCTCTCCTTAAGTCTAAATCTCCCTATGAACTCCTTTACCATACCTACCCTGTCCTTGTTCATCTAAAGGTCTTTGGCTGCCTTTGTTATGCAACAACCCTACAAAACAATAGGACAAAATTTGATGCTAGGGCCAGAAAAGCTGTTTTTCTTGGCTACACTGATGGGACTAAGGGATACCTATTATATGACCTAAAATCACATGCTTTATTTCTCTCAAGGCATGTTGTCTTTTATGAGACTTTCTTTCCTTTCAAGGACAACATTTCCCAAAAATCTACCACCCCTTATGACAACCTAGATATTGTATATGATTGTGACATTACACACCCTGGCCCCCCAAATAATGCTGCTGCACCTGCCACCCCTATCCCAATCAACATTACTAATTCACCCTCACCTAATACAGTAGTAGAGCCTACTCTATCTTGTCCCAATCCTCCTCAATTATCTCCTCCTTCCTCTAGTCCTATGGTTATTGACCATGACCCTCACATCATCCAAGAGTCATTGACCACACCCTTATATCCCTTACACACTTCACAGCCAGCCCCACAACCTCAAGTCCCTCCCACAAGAAAATCCACCAGACTCAAAAATCCTCCCTCACACCTTAAAGATTTCCACTGCAACCTTTTAACTTCAAATAGCCAAAATCCTCCCTTAGCCACCACTCCTTATCCTATATCCAATGTCCTTTCCTACTCAAATTGCTCACCATCCTACAAATCCTTTTGTTGTTCTATTTCCACTACCATAGAACCCAAAACTTACCTACAAGCATCTAAACATGACTGTTGGAGAAAGGCTATGGATTCTGAAATTCAGGCCCTCAAGGACACCCAAACTTGGTCCATTGTGGATCTTCCCTCAGGTAAATCTCCAGTTGGTTGTAAATGGGTGTATAAGGTCAAGTATCTTGCAAATGGTACCATAGAACGTTATAAAGCCCGTTTGGTTGCAAAGGGCTATACTCAATTAGAAGGAGTTGATTATTTTGATACATTTTCTCCTGTTGCTAAAATTACTACTGTTCGAGTTTTCCTCTCTATTGCAGCTATCAAACAGTGGCATTTGGTACAACTGGATGTAAACAACGCCTTCCTCCATGGAGACTTACATGAAGAAGTCTACATGTCCATTCCCCCTGGTTATGAGTATCTTGGTCCCAACAAAGTTTGCAAGTTAAACAAGTCACTGTATGGGCTGAAGCAGGCCAGTAGACAGTGGCATGCCAAGTTATCATCAGCCCTTTCCTCTCTTGGCTTTTCTCAATCTGAAGCTGATCACTCTTTATACACTAAACTTACTTCCCATAACTTCACTGCTCTTCTGGTTTATGTTGATGATATTTTATTGACAGGTGACTCACTTGAAGAGATTAACCATGTGAAGTCTTTTCTGCATCAGCAATTTCGTATTAAAGATCTTGGTCCCTTAAGATACTTTTTGGGGTTAGAAATTGCAAGATCAACTTCTGGTATTTTCCTCAATCAGAGGAAATATGTGCTTGAGCTTCTTGAAGAAACTGGTTATCTTGGTGCTAAACCAGTTTCAACACCACTGGATCCCCACACCAAACTCTCTTCTACTGAAGGTGCTGCCTTGGAGGATCCTTCTTCATATCGCAAACTCATTGGCAGACTTCTCTATCTCACTCACACACGTCATGATGTGTGCTTTGCTGTGCAACACCTCAGTCAATTCGTGGCGAATCCTTTGGTTCCACATCACCAAGCTGCTGTTCGCATTCTAAGATACCTGAAGGGTGCTCCTGCGCGTGGTATCTTCCTTTCCAGCACCAGTTCTTTGCAGCTTAGTGGCTTTGCAGACTCTGACTGGGCCCGTTGTCCCGACACCAGAAAGTCTGTCACTGGTTTCTGCATTTTTCTTGGTGATTCTCTGATCTCTTGGCGCTCAAAGAAGCAAAATACAGTGTCACGCTCCTCCACTGAGGCAGAATATAGAGCACTTGCCTCCTTAACTTGTGAAATTCAATGGCTGGCATACCTCTTTTATGATTTTCGCATTAAGTTTCATATCCCTGCCTCCATATATTGTGATAGCAAGTCTGCTATTTATTTGGCACATAATCCTACGTTTCACGAGCGCAGCAAACATATCGAATTGGACTGCCACGTTATAAGGGAAAAGCTACAAGCCAAGTTAATTCATCTGCTGCCAGTCCCTACTGCATCTCAGCTTGCAGATGTTTTTACCAAACCTTTACATTCTCCTATTTTCAATTCCTTTTTGTCCAAGTTAGGACTTTGTACCATACACACTCCAACTTGTGGGGAGGTATCAAGATAGCTATTAGAGTTAGTTCCTTTTTCTGTTAAGTTGTTAACTGTTAGTTACTATTTCAACAGTTAGTTACTAGTTTACCCTTTCCATTCTTAGTATATATATTAGTGGATGTAAACTACTGGAAAATATGAGATAATGCAGATAATTTCTACTTTACACGTGGCGTATTCTTTTTCACTACTATGCTATTATCTCAATATCAATACTTAAGGAAGAGAGGTTTACCATAAATGAAATAGAGACCTTGTGCCATGACTTTCTCCTGATCATTATGATTCTTGAACCTCGCAATGAAATATCCTGCATCATTATAGTAGATTTCTGGTAGGGATACAAAATTCCATGTATTCTCCATGAATTTCTTCACCGAATTCATCGACAGGCTTTCTCCCAATGCGAATAGAATCACATCGTTCTCCCAAAACTACAATTCCTTAGAACATTACTCTCTTCAATCACAAGCTTCGGTTCCCCATTGAGAATTTTAGGTGCTATGAATTTCAGTGTCATTCCTCTATTTAGATTTTGATCTCCTTTAATAACATCCAACCATGGCTTTGTTGTTCCTTCGGACTTAACCGGTGATTCAACCTATGATTTAGGTGTTTCATGGAACACCCTGAATTCTAGATTAATTATTTAATTGATTAATTTAATGTAATTATATGATTCAATGTGAAGTGTTTGGTGCCTTGATGATTATATGTGATCCTTTATAGTGATACGTGATATTATGATGAATATGAAGTGTACTATGATGACTGAGATAAATATGATGTTTGGATGACTAATGATGTATGATGGGCCTCTATGTGTAGCATAGTGGGAATTAGACTAATTAAGAGGATTATTATTCTTTTGGAATAATTAGAATAATTGTTTAAAATTATTTTAATTGGGAAAAAAAGAATAATAGAAGTGTAGAGAAAATAAGGGCGAGATGGTAATTAGTGGAGAATAAGTGAAGACAAGGTGAGAAGTTTGATATTAGGGGTCTAAAAGTTATACAAGGAATTAGGATAAAATAAAGTCATTGTGGAACGATCGTAGAATTGGGAGAAAGAAACTGACGATGTGGAGAGAGGAGGCTAAGGCACAAAGAGGCAAGAGATTTCGGTAGAGAACCAAAGAGAAGTTGAACTCGCTGCTATAATCTTAAGGTAAACGGAGTTTTATCATTGTTATTATATTTGATTTAAGGCTTAGATGATTGGTAGATTGCCTTAGATTTTGGTAAATGGTGATTTGGTATTGTTTGATGACAAATTGATGAATTAGTGATGAATAATGGTTTATAATTTATGTATATTGAGTATAGAATTATAGGTTATTTATAGATGATGAAATCCTATGATTAGATGGTGTTTTAGGACCTGTAACATGATAAAGTTGCAAGAGAATTGGACTGGTTTATGCAGGAAATCGCAATAGGAAAATCCTATTCGCACAAGATCGCTGGGTGATGGAGAATGTGTCGCCGAGTGATGAAGCTTTGCCAGGAGAAGGTGGGAGAGAAGGGAGGCATATTTGGAGCTAGTTTCTCTAATGCATCGCCCCTAGTGTCGTCAGGCGAAGTGTGACGCGAAGGTAGCGTCGCCAGGTGACGGGAGGCAAAGTTGGTTGTCCAAGTTGGAAATCTTAAAATGATCATAACTTTAGTTCTAGAGCTCGAAATGAGATTTCGTTTGAAGCGTTGGATAGCTAACGCGATGAACTTGAATTATATGGAGAAAAATGAGACTTAAGAAGTATATCTCTAAGACCTAAGTTAGAATATAATTAGGTTTCCCGTGTTGAATTGCAATGATGCTTTGTTTATGATGATGCTTGTTTATGATAATGATGTTATGACGTGGTGCTGATTACTATGATGATGTTATGATGTTGTGTTGATTACTGTGATGATATGATGATGTTTGTGATCAATTATGAATGGTGATGCGTGTTAACTAGTCGTGGTCGTATTAAATATGTTGTTGCGCATCATTGCATTCAGGGCATATTCTAGGACTTCGGTCCAGTGAAGTTAGGACTTCGGTCCAGTGAAGATGATAGGATAATTGTCCAGTGAAGGTAACAATCCCATAATGTGGATTGGGTGCAACAGTGAAGTGCTCGGGTTCTAAGAGGGAATCGATCTTATATTGGGGATCTTTGGAGATAACGATGACTGAGTCATCAGTGAAGTTTTGGTACCACACGAATGAGTATATGATGTTGCATTACATTCTATGTGACATTGCATAATGATCTATTTATGATGTTGATGATACATTGTGTATGATGACATGTGTACGTGTATTGATGAAGTTGTGAAGGTGTGAGTATAACATGAAGATATGATGATGCGTGATGCCTTGCTTATGTGCATATTTACTATGTCTATTCTTTATGTCTTATATAATGATTATGATTTACTCACCCTTTCTGTTTGAATGTTTCCTTCACGTGGGTAACACGCAGGTGATCGAGAATAACCCGTAGAAACATTAGAAGATATCTTCAGAGTGTGTTTATTTGCTTTTGTTGAATAAAGGGAATCTTGCTCTGATATGTAACATCGGGGTTAGAATCAAATGATTGACACTTTTGTTTTTTGTTTTGTTTTAAGATGTTGAGTCACCCTACGTGGTACTCGAGATGTTTTAATTTATAAGTATGAGTTATGAAGTATGACTAATTTTTATGAAGTACTATAATGAAGTGTTTTGAACTATGATTTTCACTGCCATGTTGATTCTATCTTGTTAGATTTTGAAAATTCGTGTTACAAAGCAAGATGTATCATTATGATGTTTTATGCGAAGATGTGACGTCTTGTTTGGGGATATACTTTAATTTATTTATTAGAATATTTGTGAATATTTCTTGGGGTTTAGAAGGGAGTTACATTCCATCAGTTTTTCACGGGATATCTTAAACAACTTCTAATACATCCTCTATTTCTTCTTGTTCCTCAATCGTTTGTGATAATTGTCCAACACTTTTTTTAAAGGTTAATCAGACTCTGATACCATCTTAGACTTTGATTTAACTCAACCTTACAAAATCAGTTACTAAGGTGAAGAATATCACTTTATATAAACTCTTTCAATACTCTACCTCCAACCAATATAAAAATTTAGAATCTTTCTAACACTCTTTGAACATCAAAATCCCAGGAAAACGTGAATTTACTCTTAATATATAAAATATTATTATTATTATAATAATAAGACGATGGAAAACAAGAAAGAGTCACATTGAATGTCCAAAAACATCCAGGGCACTATGTCCGTTACACGTGGGCTCTTGTTTTATTAGCGTGGACGGAACGTCACCTTCTATTCTCATCCAACTCAAATCCAACACTCCATTTACTCACCTCACCGACATCACTAACCATCCCATTTCATCCACCTCTTCACTCTTACACCCACCAATAACAAACACAATCAAATTCATAATCATCATCATCCCAAACCAAAACTCATTTATATTCCCCAAATCCCATATATTAATTGCCACAAATTTAACTAAACTTTTTTTAATATTATTGCACCAATTTAAATATACAACATTTTACATCTTTTTTTTTAAACATGAAATTTCAACTACTAATTTATTATTTTAAACAAAAATATATTAAAAGAATTTAATATTTTTGTTGTATCTAAAAAATAATGGTATGTCTTTTTTAATTCAAAGACAATGATGGTTATAAGAGGTTGTGTCGGCCACCTTGTATCTATTATAATAATTGAATATTATTATCTCTAAATGAAACTCTTCACGTGCCAATCTCAATATGCAACGCACGTAAATTTTATTGCTCTATAAATTCTCATTCTTGTTTTTTTTTAGAAATTCATTCTTGTTTTTTTTTTTGCCAAAATAGAAAATGACAAATGCTCTTTAATGTTCTCGCTCGGTGCACAGTTTCACACAGCGATGCATTGTTATTAACTCATCGTTAAATTTTAAGAGAAAATTTTTAAAGGCACACATTAATCAGATATTATTAAAATATTTTGTTAAAATGTATAATTAATATTTTGAAATTTTAAATATAATTTTTATATTTAAATTTTTTTTAATTATTATATCTTTAAAATATGTTTTTAGGATACATGTTAGTCTGATTTAAATTTTAAAAATATATTTATTTAACTCCAAATTTATTGTTAAGACGTGGTTGGGTCTAATTCAACCCTACAAAACCGGTGTGGAAATAAATGGTGGGTGGTCCACTGGATCTTAAACGAGGCTCTGATACCATGTTAAGATGTGGTTGGGCCTAATTCAACCCTACAAAACCGGCTAGTAGGATGAGGATTGCCCCCACTTATAAACACATGTTCAGGCCATATATTATCTGATGTGAGACTCTTAACATTTATTTTTACTATTATACCATTCATTTTACTATTGTAAAACTGTTAGTATAAAGTGATAAAATAACTAGTTTTATTGATTGTTGCTGTAAAAAAATTATGATATTATCATTATTTTAAATCATATCTAAGGAGTAACAATTACTTCAATTATTATTAATAATGTTATTAAAATAATTAAAAAATAATAGTTTGATTCCAAAATAAACCAAAAAAAACTTGACAAGAGGGGTAAAATAGTAATAAACTGAAACACAAGCAACATGGTTAATAGGGGCAGGTGTTTTCGGGGTGTGAACGGAGTCTCTCATACTGTTTCATCCGGTTCTCCACTGGTTGATCTCTTATCATTTTCATAACACATATATAAATACATGTGAAGGCTATTGTTAAAGAAACTAGAAAGATAAGATAGCAACAATAGCTATAGTTTAATTAGTTACATGATAGGTATTAGGTAGAGGTAGGGTATAGAAGAAGATAGAGATTATTATTTTTATTCAATGAATTCAACAACCAATACCTCTATAGATAATAACAAGAACAATAAGAATAAGAGTATGAGAAAAGAGAAAAAAGAGATGAAACCATATAGAGGAATTAGGATGAGAAAGTGGGGAAAATGGGTGGCTGAGATTAGAGAACCAAATAAAAGATCAAGAATTTGGTTAGGTTCTTATATTACTCCTATTGCAGCTGCTCGTGCTTATGATACTGCTGTCTTTTATCTTCGAGGTCCGTCGGCGAACCTTAATTTTCCAGAATTGTTGTTTAAGGATCGAGAAGATGATGATGAACATGAAGAAAGATATGAGAGGAATATGTCCGCGGATTTGATAAGGAAGAAAGCTACACAAGTTGGTTCTAGAGTTGATGCTTTTGAAATTTCTTTGAATAATCATGTTATTCATCTTCACTCTAATACAAGCTCTAGTATTAAACCTGATTTGAATGAGTATCCAAAACCCGAAGATTATTGATCAAGTTTGTTTAACATTAAGGTGATATTTATATTATGATTGATGCGGTTGTTTTTGTACAGTTGCATCAATCATATATGATATGAGAATCACAATTGTAAGGGTATGTTAAATTTTAATATTGATACCTTAATTAAGGTATGATTATCAATATGTTAGATATTATATTATGTATATATTTGGTTATGTATAAATGATGTTTGGGAGGTTTGGAACCAATCTTTATTATTTAATGTTTTTTAGGGTATTGTGGTAATTAGTGGCAAGAATAAGAAAGATATAGTGGTTCTTATGTGATGGATATATTTGGTTTTGAATAGAATAGTTGGCAAGAGAAAGCCAGAAAAAGATGATAGTGTCATCAAATAATTGTATTGTTATCGAAGAAAATCCTTTTGACTTCATGTTTATATGAAGGGTGTATTAATTATATGGGTTGTGTTCATCAATATTATTTGATAGTATGAAGTATGTTATGGAAAGAGGCAAGAGGATAAGGATGGAAACCGGCTTATTAAAGCAATGCAACGATGATGCTTATGTCAATTTGCCTAATAGTAACAAGTGGATAAAAGAGTTGAGAGTGAGAGCTATATAGTCATTTAGAAGCGGTTTTTTGTGACTGCAGAGGGTGGACACCACACAAAATATATAAAAGAGAAAAATATATTAATTCAAGTCAATTGACAGCAGCAAATAGAGGAGATGGGAATTGAACATACATTTATTGGATACACGAATTTTTTATTTATAAGAAATTGGATAAATATCGGTTGATATGAATATGTGTGTATGTTGATATGAATATGTGTGTATGTTTGTAAGTTCATAATGCGTTTAAGGGGGAGAGTGAATTATGTGATGGTTAATTAAGTTCTTATTTTTCTGATTATAATGATGAAAATAATAAAATACGGAAAGTAAATGAATACCTATATATCAGATATATATTGATTTCCTTCATAGATTGAGAGTACTCTAAATCTTTTGTCAACACAAAAGAGATTTCACTATTGTTTAGAATGATTGTACAAGCTTAATCACACCAAAAGTGATGTCTTACTATCTAATCTATAGGGAGATTAAAGACTCTTAAATTCTTTAAGATCTTGAACATTAAGTGCAAGAAGAACAATCATCTTCAATGTACACACTTGCTTTAACAATTTTGGAATGCAAGGTTAATCTTATACAAAATCTGATTTTTACAAAGTATGATCAATTCTTAAATAACATTATGGTTATCAGGACACTAAGACAAGATTCAATAAGAAGTTTATAGTCGGATCTAGTGTTTAATATATGCTGAAACAATGATGAGTATGAAATTTCTAAACAATGCTTCATGCAATATGTAAATTCTCAAAGTTTTATAACTCTTAAGAATTTTTAAAGTTTGAATAATATGTCATGTGTTATGATCAGAATGCAAACAAGTTTTATATGTGAAATACACCATTTCATTACACTTCAAATAAGTAAAAAGATACAATGGTTGGACTCCAAGAGGTATCACCCAACAACCAAGTAAAATAAAAAATATTTGAAATTTTTTTCCAGCAGTAATCGGTTACTGTAGGGCTGTAACCGGTTACACAGACGCGACAACGTATATATTTTTCAAATCTGCATGAATGTAACCGGTTATCCAAAACTGTAACCGGTTATCACTGAACCTGTAATTTATTTTTATTTATGCGAAGCCCTATAACCGGTTACTGTAACCCTGTAATCGGTTACCACTGAGTGAAAGTGATAAAAGTTTATTTTCTAAGTGATGGACATGTAATGTTTTACTCTTAAATGATCATGACACTTATGTAAAATGTTTAAAGTATATTTTGAACACTATATCATCTTTAAAAAAACTCAATTTAAAACTTGTACCTAACTTGTTGATAAATCTTCATAAATCTTCATCTTGAAAACTGGTTGTACACTTGTAGAAGACTTCATAAAATGATCTTGAACATCTTCTTTTCCACAACTTTGGTATTTCTTTGACTTTATGTATGATGGTCTTCATCAAAGCACTTTGATTGGAGTGCAAGCAATCACATTCTCCCCCTTTTTGATCTAGACAACCAATTTAACATTTGTAGCTTGTACATCAAAGTCTTTGAGTGTTGCTTGTATGTGTACCATAGTGGTGTGCATTCTCCATATAAGTTGGATATCTCCCCCTAAATTTATATAGATTTTAAAGACTTATTTTTCAAAGAGGAAATTTTGAAACTTGAAAAAATTTATGCATCACTAAACACAAGCAGACAATGTCTTCTCCCCCTTTGTTAATATCAAAAAGGATGGAGAAAAGACTATAATAAACAAAATATAAATCATAAGTAAAATATAATATAATTCGTAACACAAACACAAAGTTAATGCATACTTAAAAAAACACACTAGACACTAGGTCTTTGATTATATAAACAATACGGAAGGAAATACGATATAAAATGCAAAAGATAAAGACATTACATAGGAAAAACATAAACAAAAAACAAATGTACTAAGGCTTATTTTTTAAGGGAATTACTCTTTTGATGAAGTAAATATTGGAGGGAGATTGGAATTGGTAAGAGTAATTTGTGGTGGGAAGTTTTAGGTGGGAAGTAATTTTGGTCAAAGAGACTTTTAAGAGGAAAAAGAATTGGAGAGAAATGATGTTGGAAATCATAAATGCCTTGACCAAACCAAATTTTTAAAAATCTTCACGCGGTAATCGGTTACAAATTATGGATAACCGGTTACTGAAGGTGCCTGAAAAGTTAAAAACGCTTCTGTGTGCGTGGTAACCAGTTACTGACTTAGGTTAATCGGTTACTGATAGTGAAAAATGTGAAAATTTTGCACATATCAGTCCGGAACCTATACATATCTATTATAACTTCAACCAAACATATATAACAACATATTAACAAGTATATATGACACTAAAACATATAGATAAATATTATATAGAACCATTCAAAATAAATGTAAGATGAAGAGAGATATACTTGGTAAGAATAATATAAAAGTTGATAAAAAATACATGCACCTTTTATGATTCATAGATATAAATCATACGTCATGTTTATCTAATATACCAAGTTCTCGTTGAATCTTGAAGAATGAATCTTTTGCTAGAGGCTTTGTAAAGATGTCTGCTAGTTGGTTGTGTGTATCAACAAATGACATTTCTACATCACCATTTTGCACATGATCCTGGAGAAAATGATGTCATATATCAATATACTTTGCCCGAGAGTGCGTGATTGGATTCTTTGTGATGTTGATTGCACTTGTATTGTCACATTTTAGCAGGATGCATCCAAGATTAATTTCATAGTCACGTGTTGTTGTTTTAGCCATAGAATTTGAGCGCAACAACTTCCAGCCGCAATGTATTCCGCTTCAACCGTGCTAAGAGCCACACATACTTGCTTCTTCATGACCATGATACTAGAGCGTTGCCAAAAACATGACACGTGCCACTAGTGCTTTTTCTATATGTTTTACATCCTTGAAACCAGAGCAAAAGTTTCTTTAAAATCAATTTCTTCTTCTTGATTGTATCCTTGTGCGACCAATCTTGCTTTGTTTCCGACAATTATTCCATTTTGTCGAGTTTGTTCTTGAATACCCATCTAGTTCCAGTGATATGCTTACCCATTTGGTTGTGGTACTAGTTCCCAAACTTGACTTCTTTCGAATTGGTTCAACTCTTCTTGCATGGAAATCACCCAATGGTCGTCTCCTAATGCTTCATCAATCTTGGAAGGTTTAATTTGAGAAACAAAGTCCATGTGTAGACATGCATCTTGAATATTAAGACGCGTTGATACTCCTTTTCTAATATCACCAATGATGTTGTCAATTGGATGATCACTATGAGTTCTCCACTCTTTTGGTAGATCTTGTTGAGAAGTTTATTCTTCAATAGAGTTTTGATGATCTTCTTGTATGACATCTTCTATTGGCATATCTAAAACATCGTCATCATTACAAGATATTATATCCTATTTCGAGGGGTTAGTTTCATCGAAGTAAACATGCATAGATTCCTCAATGGTTAAAGTTCTCTTGCCTTTGAGTTTTATCTCATTGGTTGTTTCATCTATGATCAAACATTCATCTTTATTGAATTTGATCTTGAACCCTTTGTCACAAAGTTTCCTATTCTTAGAAGATTTTGCTTGAGTCCTTCGACAAAGAGAACATCTTTTATGGATGTGAAAGGTGGTGCACCAACTTTGCCAATGTCAAGAATTTTTTCTTTGGTATTATCTCCATAGGTGACATACCCCTTGACTTTTTATGTTAGATGTAAAAATTTGTTAACATCTCCCGTCATATGCTTTAAATATCCACTATCGAGATACCATAGATTTTGAATGGATTTCAAGCATACCTACAAAACAAAATAAATTATTTCTTGTTAGGTACCCAAGTTGCTTTGGGTCCTTCATAATTAGTTCCTTTTTTAACCCATACATAGTATCCACTTTCCATATTAAAGTTTCTAACATAGCAAGAATTAGGTGTATGGCCAAGAATACCACAATAAAAATAATTTGGAATAGAGTTTCTCTTGTATCTTGGAACCTGCTTTTTCTTAACAACTCTTTTCTTTTTCTTTTGATGAATATGCTCATTTTTCACATTATTGGTCTTCTTGGTTTCAGATTGATTACTAGCCTTTACAAAAACGATTTTGTTGGAACTTGATTTATTTACTTTTGAATAACCAAGTCCACTTTTGCCATTAGGATATATTTGTTGGATAAACAATCCCTCCAAATCAATTTGACCCTTTTCATATTGTTCAATAACTCTTTTTAGTTTAACAATTTAAAAAGTATTGATTCACATTTTTTTGCATACAAAGTCTTGTTTTTCTTTAAGAAAAACTTGTTTTTGACATTCAAGATCTTTGTTCATAGTATCAATCTTTTCTTGAAAAGAAACAAGTTTCTTTCCTTGTGTTGATATCTTTTTATACAAGACTTTGCATTCATTTATAAGTTCATAAATTGCACCTTAAGCATTTTCATCATAAAGTATAAAATTTGTACTAACCTCTTCATTTTCATCATCATCGGATTCATGAGTAGCCATCAATGCTAAATTTTCATATTCGTCATTCTACGATTCAGATGATGTACTAACTTCATTGTCGTCTCAAGTGATGTAGGCATTCTTGTACTTGGAGTCTTTCTTTCCTTTGTTTCCGTCCTTCTTAGATAGGTTTGGACAATCCGGTTTGATATGGTCTTGATTTTCACATTCATAGCATGTAACATTTGATGTGGAGGCTTCTTATCTTTTCTCTTTGAGAATTTCTTTCTTTTGACAAAGTTAGAATTACCAAAATTATTTTTAGGACTGAAGAATTTGCCTAACCTTTTTACAAGAAGCATGAAATTTTCATCTTCTTCTGGATTTTCTTCAATAGCGACTTCCTTGGATTACACCTTCAAAGAAATTCCTTTTGATTTCTTTTCTTGATTTTCATGATTAGCAAGTCTTCCAAGTTCAGTCTCGTACTCTTGAAGTTTACCAAATAGAGTTGCGGGTGACATATTGGATAAATTCTTCTTTTTCTGAAATAGTCGTTACTTTTGGTTGCCATTCTCTAGTTAAAGATTGAAGCACCTTTAGGTTGAGTTCGTCATTGGTGAGAGTTTTACCAAGAGCTTTTAAATGATTCATCAAATGAAAAAATCTTTTCTGCATATTGAGAATAGATTCTCCGGGTTTCACTCTAAACATCTCGAACTCTTGACTCAAGGTATTCAATCCCGATCTTTTGACTTCGACTGTTCCTTTGTGTGTTTCAACCAAAGTATCCCAAATTTCCTTTGTCTTTGTGCATGCTGAAACACGAAAGAATTCATCCATGCAAAGTGCGCATTGAAGAAGATTGATTGCTTTCTTGTCACAAAGGACCTTTTTCTTATCATCGTCATCCCATGATGTTTTAGTATTTGATGTTCCAACACCATTGACAACACATGTTTGAGTAAACAAACCATTTTGGACAACATCCCATATTTCTTCTCTTTGTGCTTTTAAATGAGCCTTAATGCGAACTTTTCAAAAGTAAAAGTAATCACCACAAAACAATGGAGGCTTGTTATTACTACCACCATATTTGAAAATTGGTTGTGCAGAAGCCATTATGGATCGAATAGGAACTAGTTACCTTAACTTGCTATGATGCCTAATGTAAGTTAATAATTCTCCTAAGAGAGAGGAGGGGTGAATTAGGTGATGGTCAATTTTTTCCTTCTCTTTTAAAGTTCTTATTTTTCCGATTATAATGATGAAAGCAATAAAATGCGGAAAGTAAATGAACACAAGATATATACTGGTTCCCCTCATAGATCGAGAGTACTCCAGTCCTATTGCCAACACGGAAGATATTTCACTATAGTTTAGAATGATTGTACAAGCCTAATCACACCAAAGTTGATGCCTTACTATCTAATCTATACGGAAATCAAAGACTCTTAAATACTTTAAGATCTTGAACACTAAGTGCAAGAAGAAAAATCCTCTTCAATGCACACACTTGCTCCAACAATCCTGGAATGCAAGGTTAATCTTATACAAAATCTGATTTTTACAAAGTATGATAAATTCTTGAATAACACTATGGTTATCAAGACAGTAAGACAAGATTTAATAATAAATTTATAGTCAGATCTAGAGCTCAATATATGCTGAAACAATGATGAGTATGAAATTTCTAAACAATGTTTCATGCAATATGTAAATTCTCAAAGTTTTACAACTCTTAAGAATTTTTAAAGATTGAATAATGTGTCATATGTTATGATCAGATTCCAACCAAATTTTATATGTGAAATGCATCCTTTCATTACACCCCAAATGAGTAAAAAGATACAATGATTGGACTCCAAGAGGTATCACCCAACAACCAAGTAAAACAGAAAATATTTGAAATTTTTCTTCAGTGGTAACTGATTACTGTAGGACTGTAATCGGTTACACAGACGCGACAACGTATATGTTTTTCAAATATGCATGGTTGTAATTGGTTACCCAAAATCTGTAACCGGTTACCAATGAACCAGTAATTTATTTTTATTTCTACGAAGTCATGTAATCAGTTATTGTAACCCTGTAACCAGTTACCACTGAGTGAAAGTGATAAAAACTTATTTTCTAAGTGATGAACATGTAGTGTTTTACTCTTAAATGATCATGACACTTATGTAAAATGTTTAGAGTATAGTTTGAGCATTATATCATCTTTAAAAACCTCAATTTAAAACTTGTATCTAACTTTTTAATGAATCTTCATAAATCTTCATCTTGAAAGTTGGTTGTACACTTGTAGAAGACTTCATAGAATGATCTTGAACATCTTCTTTTCCACAGCCTCAATATTTCCTTAACTTTATGTATGTTGGTCTTCATCAAAACACTTTGATTGGAGTGCATGCAATCACAATGTTTAATTATTAACGAAAATTAATGATAATGAATTTGTTTTGTTTATTTATTAAAATCGACATTCATTAACTCAAATAAATAAAATATATTAAAAATACAAATTCAAAATCCCTATAAACTAATAAGGATGAATATGCAATCAAATTCACAGTACTTAGGTTGTATACAAATGTGACAAAGTCTATAAATATGACGAAATTGAAATGCCTGAAATACTCATGTGTCGAGTCTGTTGTGTTGACGATGTCAAAATTGAGTCGAAACTAATATGTCAATATGAACAGAACAAACACCACATCAAGACGGAAAAATAAAATAACTCTGCAATAAGACGACGACCAACACAACGTCGAACTAAGACGACGAAATCACGAAGAAAAAACTAAAAATAAATGTAAAATCACTTATTTGAATGAAAGGGAAAGAAAAATGAATTCGGATGGGTGATTTTGGATTAAAAAAATTGATCCTAAAATTATTCCTCTTTAGTGAATGAAAAACAAAAGATAACTAGAGTTGAAGAAAAAAGGGAGGCGGCTGCTGATAATGGATTTGTTTTAAAATGATAAGAAAACATGAAAATGAGTAAATGAACAATCAATGTATGCAAGATAGTCCGGCATAGAAAGTTTCACATAAAGTTTAACTCACTTTAGTAGTCCTTATAAAGAGTTATATTTATTAACTCCACAAAGAAGTTAGAGGGGGATAAAGTGTCACATAGACAACTGTGATGAGCTTTTGTTATTGGAACATATGGTAATATTTTACTGATGCAAGTGTTTTAAAAACTAGACCGAAACACCGATTGAGTTAATCGGACATGGAAATAGAGTGGTCATCGGTTTGATTTGATTGTTGAATCAGGTAACTATTAAACTAGTGTGAACCATCCAGAACCAGTCAAAACCAGAAAAAGTCGATGAACCATAGGTTTTGTAAAATTGGCGATTTAATTGGTTCATTTTTTTCCATACATAACGATGTCATTTTGATATATTTTTTTAAAATAAAACTAAAATATAAGCAACTCTGTTCAAAACTTATTTAGAACAATTTTTTCTCTTTTGAATTAAATTTATTAGACATGCTATTTTGTTATTCAGTTTATGTTGCAAATAGATTTTATTCAAAATTTATTTGAATTTATATTTTGTACTTTTTTATTGTGTGATAACTTTATTTAGAACTTGAATTTAAAGAATAAATTTGTGAAATCATGATATTTTGAAATTTTGTAAGGTTGTGATATTTTTTAAAGACCGGGTCATCTGATTCGATCAGTTTAATAACTATTTAGTTTTGTTATAGAAATTATTTTATTCAATCGAGTTATACAGTTTAATTCTATTTAGTCATGCAGTTTGATCTGTGACCCAGTGGTTCGACCAGTGAACCATTGATCCGATATCTTCACTGATTTGATGATCGGTACATTTTTTAAAACATTGGACGACACCTTGAATTAAGCTTTTGTTGTGACATGTTATGTTTTATCCCACATTATTGCTAGTAGGTTGATGGGTCTCACGCCCGACACACAATTTTTGGCCTTGTCTTTTGTGTCCATAACTAAAAATAGGTGACCTGACGACCACCGCCCGATTAAACATACTTATAGTCGCCAGATTCATATGGGCTACTGAAGATTAAGCAATGATCTTCTTAAGAAAGATCTGTCTTGAAGTGGTCAAGGAAGTGTATATTATAACAATTACACTTGGATTATAAATGAAAGGAGTGAAACAAAGTGTTGCTTCAGGAAACATGGGTATCAAAAATCTTAATAACCCATGGGCTCCCAATTTTGAAGGAATTCCTACCAAGATGAAGGATCCTTCCATAGGTGCCTCTACATAAGCTTCATGTAACTAAATATGAATTGATACCATTGGCATTTTGAAGGCGAAAGCGGCAAAAAAAGCAATCCATAAAAAAATTTGGCGCCACTCACTAAATTTTGAGGTTAATATTATTTGTAAATAAGAGGTCTCAATTTTGAAAATAATAATAATTAATAGCTGTTGTACCCCAAAATTTGACCTCTCATTTTATTAAGATTCTCCTCACAAGACTTCTTGGACTCAAGACCAGATTAGGGTTTGCTCAGCTCAAGACCTCATCTTGCACTGATGACCTGAAATTAGGGTTTGAGTTTGCACAGGGATTTTTGGACTTTCAATGCCTCATGAGACTTTCATACTTCATGTTGGACCTCTAAGATTGCTCATACCAAGTTTCAAGCCTTAAATCACTTTTTTGCCCAGTCAATTGGACAATTGACCTAAAAATCAGCTGTATTGGGGAAAAAGTCAACCGTGGTCAATTTACAGTCAAAACTCATAATTTTTTATCCACATCAACATTATAGGCTCATATGTACCATTTGATCAAGTTTGGACCACAACTCCTCAAGAAATTTGATCAGATCATCAAAAGGGAAAAATGGTCAAAATTAAGGTTTTGACTCTAGAAGGGCAATTTCTGATTTTTGACCTAGCCAATGACCAATTGGGTTCAAGCAAGATTTCAAGGACTCAATGGCATCATCTTGACCTAATCACATGGTTCAAAAGATCTCAAATGCATTGGATTGACAGATGAATTTTTCAGTCAACTGATCAAAAATCAACTGTACACTGAAAAGTCAAACTTTGACTTTTTGGTCAAAATCAAGTGCCAAGGGTCATATTTCATCAAGATGTGTCAAAACATGAAACTTGTTCACCAAGAAACTTAAATTTGGAAATTAGGGTTTAAGTTTGAAAAAATTTCATAACTTAGAATTTTTCTAAGTTATGAAAATTTCTTATTTTTTCCCAACTTTTTCACCATGATGCAATTGGATTCAAAGAAAACTTCCAACATGAAAGTTGTATTCCTAGACAAAATCTACAACTTTGATTCACAAAGTTTTCCCAAAAGATGCTTGTATCTCAAGTTATGATTTTGTGAATAAGGGTCCATAAACTTTTTAACTTAGTGAAATTTTGCCCTAGTTTAGGCAGATTTTTGACCTAACTTCATGGCAACTTTTCACATGGTTCCAAGAGGAATATCGAAATACATTTCAAAGATGGATTGTAGAGCATGTTACAAGCTTTCCAAAATGTCTAAGAACTCTCCAATATCATTTATGGTTAGGGAGAATCAAAGAAATGAAAATGGAAAATTATCACTTTTGTCCAAGGCATTTTCACAATGTTACAAGTTGCAAATCAGTTTCAAACATGCTTGTACTTGGTTTTACAGGTCCTAATACTTTCTAAACTCCATAATTAAATGCAAACACATTGGATAATGGTCTTGTTCTGATATTTGAAGCATTGCACAAAGAATTATTCCAAAAATGGCATAAAGTGCATAATACCATTTTCATAAAGCTAACTTTTACAACTTTGTTTATCTTGAGCCATGGACCTAATCTCTTTTTGCAAACAAGATCCACAAATATCAGGAAATCGGTACTAACTCTCATCAGACCTTAAGCTAGCCTGTACAGGCCTTTGGCTTTGTCACTTCACCTTTTCTTCAAAAGCAAGAAAACTTGCAAAAGTCAAGCAAGCTTGTGTATCTGATAAAACCAAGACTTTGTATCATTTCAAACAGGCTAAGAACATTGTAACAAGCAGAATACACGAATTGCCAACTTCTCAAACACCCTAAAACACAAAAATCCCAAGTTCCTGCCCAAACAGGGCATCTTCTCTGCAGAACCACTTCCAAAACAATATTGGCTCGTGCGTTTTGCTTTGAATCACTTCAAACACATTCCATACCTCCTACCTAAACTATCCAGACCTTTGTCCAGCAACTGTAACCCCTATTTCAAGCTTCACCATTTCCATTTTTTGAGTTTGCAGGTTGACTTCTACAAAGAGTTCCAATTAACTTCAAGGCAAGCTGAGCATTGAGATAGCTTGAGGGAACTTCAAGCAAGCTCACACGACCTTCAGGCATCACTCAAAGTTCCCACATTGCCATATCCAAACTCAACTGAACAAGGTATTTTTCAAGTTTCTATCTCTCTATTTAGGCATCCTTAAGCTTAGGTTTGTGAAGCAAAAATGTAGTCCTTAACATGCTTGAGTTGTACATATACATAGGTTCCATTTATTTTAACTGAGCTAGGAGTATTTGGTTATTGAAGTTCATGAAAATTTTAGGTCAGAAATTATGGGTGATAAAATTCTCCTTGATCTTTGAGAGTTAGGTCATGATTTTTATATCATTGGAATCGTGAGTTAACATGCTACAAGTTTCATGTTGCAAGACTTTGTTTTTATGCACGTATGCAAGAGATACATGTTTGCTTCAGAAACGCGCGCAGGAAGTCTACAAAGGACATGGATGAAGTTGGCTTGGGCCTGGCGCTTGGGCTTGTTTCTTTTTGCACCCCCCTTTTACTTTTTGTATTTTCTTGCATAATTTATATTTTCTGACTTTATTATTTTTTTCTGAACATTAAAAAATTCCAAAAATATTTTCTTAACTTTTTTGCATTTTATTTTATTTTTTATCTTATTTTTTGCATATAAAAATAGTTTTATTTTAATAAATAGAAATCATTTTCTTAAAATAACTTGTAAATAATATAAAAATATCACACATTTTTATTTTATTATTTTTCATACTTAAAATATTATTTTCATACACATTTCAATTTTTTTAAAACATTTTTGTACATATTATTATTATTTTTCTTGGAAAAAAATGAATAATATAGAATATTTTTCTTTTAAACAAAATTAGGGTTTCTTCACCCTTTCAAAAATAATCACAATATTTTTCTTATTTTAGACTTAAATAATTTATTTTTCACATACATAAAATAAATACAAAAACATCTTTTGCATATTTACATTTTTATTGCATATTTAAATATTTGCTTATTTATTTATTTGTACAATAAATTCAATTTGGTTGTAATAGTTTTAGGGTTTTATTTTGAGCAATATCCCCCTATTCAAAACTTGTATCCTCCTCCCCATAATATTGTTGTAATAGTTTAGATTTACTTTACGCAATTTATTGCTTTCATATACCATGATAGTAAACTAGGATTTTGAATGAAAAGACCAAAAATCTAACAAATAGCATGACTTAATACAAGACAAAAAAATGCATGAAAATGACAACACATTGCACACAAGCACCCCTAGGGTTTCATCCACTTTGTTGCCTTAAAACATGGACATGGTATGCATGCTAGGTATCTTGGCAAAAACAAAACAAAAACAAAAAGATCATAGTCCCTCGATGACACTATCAAAATGTTGCCTAAAAACAAATAATCTTGGTCCCTTAAGCTTGCTAAGATACTTGGCACCATGGCTATCATGACCATACGATGACCCACGCCCGTCCCGTTTAACATCCAAAGATAGGTTTGTTTACCAAATGCAATGGTAAAACAACAATGTCAAAGGAATAAAAATGTGTAGGAAAGACTTTTGAGTAGGTAGATGCTTCTAGTTACTTGATCAATTTGCAAACTATCCTTGCTATTTTCAAAAACACACACATTTTCAAAACATTTCCAAACAACTTTCAAAAACATTGAAACATTTTTCAAAAGATAAACATATTTGTATACATTCTTACGAACGAGAATCATTACAAAGATTGCCAAAACGATGGCCTCTTTTCAAAATACTTTCAAAACCACACAAAGAACCATTTCAAACAATTGGAAAAACAAAGAAAGTGATCTAAACAAGTAACTAAGAGCCCATGGAAAACCATGGATGAAAAGGGTGCTAGCACCTTCCCTTTTCATAATCTACCCCCAGAACTCAAGAAAACATCTCAAAGGTCTTTCCTGTGCTTTTTGACCTTTCCTTTTGGATAAAATAAAAGTCGGTGGCGACTCTTGCTAAACCGAAACATTTGCAAACACAAACGCAAAACCACAAGTCAGTTCTCCCACCGTATCACAGAACTGGCGACTCTGCTGGGGACTATTATAAAAGTGGGTTTACCTTAGGGTTTAGATTACTTTTACATGCTTATCTTGCTTGACTTGTATGCTTTACACTTTGGTTCTATTGTTTGGGTTTGAATCCTCTACCCGGATTTGGGAAACATTCATAGGTAAATAGAAATACGTTGTGGAAACTGTGCGGGGTATACCGACACGGTCTAAGCAATAGCTATGTTAGTGCGACATATTTGTGGGTACCGGTAGCCTTTGAGTCAATCAAAGAGAATACGGGGCCGCTGAGTGATGTCATGAAGCACTAATGAACTTTTAGAACCTTTACTTGACCAACTTGGCCTTTTAGGATGTAGTGAGATGATCGGCTTTGGTGCAGTCCGAAGTTGGTAGATACTCGATACTACACTCATTGAGGGTTGTTTTCTTGGAATATTTCAGTCTCCAGTAAAGTGGCTAAACTGAAACATTGAACACAAAAAATAGTCCAGTGATATTGAGCTCCTTAGAACTCAGTTACTATTTATAGGACAGGTTGAGCCAACTAAACTTCAAAAGGGTACTTACCTATGAAACCCCATGCAAGCCTAAACTAGGAACTTGTGTGATTTGCTTGTACATATATACTTGTGCATAACATCATGGACATCATGAAGCATCATATGCATCCACTAACCATTTCAAGGATTTTGGATTTTCATCTTTGTGCCTGTTTTGTAGGTTATGGATCCACTTCGCAGGAAAACCATCCAAGTCAACCTTGTAAGAATTCCTCCGCAACTCAAGGAGCTAGCTTCAAGGATTCCTGAGAACTCTCCATTCACCGAGAGACATGGTCGCCTTCTCAACTTAGTCACTTCCAACACAGAGGAAGACATGATGAAAGTTCTTTTCCAGTTCTTTGATCCTTTGCATCACTGCTTCACATTTCCTGACTACCAACTTGTTCCCACTTTAGAGGAATTTTCTCAACTCTTGAGGATTCCTATTCTCAATCAACTACCCTTCAACGGTACGAAAAGAGATCCAAAGCCAGAAGAGATTGCTCAAGCCTTACACTTTCACTTATCTAATGTCACAACCCATTGGGAAACCAGAAGTGGTGTCAAAGGCTTCTTGGCAAAGTTTCTGTTTGAGAAGGCCCAAAGCTGCTGGAATTCCTTGGACTTACAAGATTTTGAGGAGATTGTAGCTCTTCTCATCTATGGGATGGTCTTGTTCCCTAACCCTGACCAACTTATAGATGTGAGTGCTGTTAAAATCTTCATGGCTCGCAACCCGGTGCCTACATTGCTTGGAGATATCTTGCACTCTTTTCACACTCGAACAATGAGGAAAAGAGGTGTTCTCATGTGTTGCACTCCTCTACTGGCAAGATGGTTTATTTCGCATCTTCCCCAATCAGTCTTGAAGAATGAGCAAGGTTTGAGGTGGTCACAACGATTGATGACTCTTACACATTCATATGTTCATTGGTGTTATCGATCCAGAGAAAATGTTATCATCATTGACCGTTGTGGGGAATTCCCTAATGTCCCTCTACTTGGCATTAGGGGAGGCATCACCTACAACCCCTGCTTGGCTCTGAGACAGTTTGGGTATGCCCGAAGGGATGACCCACATGACATGCTGATTTCAGACTTGGTTTTTGACTTCAACAACGACGATCAAGGACTTCGACAAAGGTTCATCCAAGCTTGGAGGATGCCCAACAAGGTGGACAGTAAGACCTTGGGACACAATAATTCTATCCCCCTTGAGCCTTACCTCAAGTGGGTACGAACCCGCGCCCAAAGTCTTATGATGCCTTACCCCTCCATTCTCCCTGTGATTATAGAGCCTGTTATGGAAGGAGAGGTTCCATACACCCTCCTACATCCTGACATGCCAACATGACTTGAAGATTTACAAAGGAGTTGGATACAGCTCAGGGGAGAATGCGATGCTTTTGAAGCCCAATTCTACGCAAGCGAGAAGATGGTTTTAGAACTCACTCGTCAACTTCACGAAGAGCAGACTCTCAACACCTACATTGCACCAAAGAGGATGCGCAACGTCTTTTTACCTTAGAATTTTGTATTATTTTGTCCAAGGGGCATTGGTGTACTAACAATTCTATATTATTAATATGACGTGTGTTTCTTTTTTGTTTAAAACAAATTTGAATTTCTGAATCCTTGAAAGCATTACATGAATACATATCATTCATCATATGCATAAACAGGTCTTCACACCAAGTTTCCTCATCTCTCTGCTGTTTATTTCAGCAAGATGGATATTGAACAAATGGTCAAAGACTTGCAAGCTCAGAATTCACAATTTCAACAGCTACTTCTGACCTTGGCAAAGGGGCAGGAGGAGCTCAAGACTCTACTAGAGAAGGAAAAAGAGAAAAAGAAAAAGAAGCGAGCTGGAGTGGTTCTTATGGGTAGAAGATTTGAAGGACAAGCCAGCAGGACTTTGGAATTCCCATCAACATCTGAAGAGGGGGAAGGAAATGGTAAAGGAGCGGCAGTGCCATCTGAATCTGAAGCTGAAGAAGAGGAAGATGAGGATTACTTTGAACAACAATACCCTCCTGCAGATGAAAAATACAAAAACTTGGAAGAGCGTCTAGCTGCCATGGAGATACAGAGAGTTCTGGGCTGGATTTTGAGGAGTTAGGTTTGGTTTCTGGAAATGTAATCCCTCCTAAATTCAAAGTGCCAGTGTTTGCTAAGTACATTGGGGTGTCTTTCCCAAAGATTCACCTACGATCTTATGTCAGGAAAATTCAACCACATTCTTCTGACAAGGACTTGTGGGTCCACTTTTTCCAGGACAGTCTTTCGGGAACACAACTTTACTGGTTCTACCAGTTGGAGAGGTCTGATGTCCATAATTGGGAGGATTTGGCAGCCGCATTTTATAAACAGTATCAATACAACGCCGACTTGGCGCCAACCCGTACTCAGCTATAGAGTATGGCTATGGCTACCAACGAGGGTTTCAAAGAATATGCCCAGAAATGGAGAGACTTGGCAGGACGAGTGCAGCCAGCTTTATCTGAAAGAGAGCTAGTTGATATGTTCTTGGGGATGCTGTCAGGTCCTTTATTTAATCACCCGGTAGGAAGCTCTTCTGTAGGTTTCACTGAGTTGATTCTAACTGGTGAGAGAGTTGAAGCCGGCATAAAAAGCAGGAAAATTCAAAGAGATGCATCTGCTTCCGCTGCCATCAAAAAGACTTTTCCAGCAAAGAAGGAAGTATCAGCTGTCTACTCCCAAAGAGGTCAAGGAAGAGTTGAGCGCTGGCCAGCGGTGGGGGCCGTAATGATTCAGAAGTCTGCAGCTGATCAACCCAGAAACAATCAACCAAGAACCAACCAAGCAAGGGTGGAAAGGTCTGTACAACAATTCACCCAGATAAACATGACTCCTGCTCAGGTTTTACCCCATCTCCTGAAGTTAAACCTTGCAAGTTTGAAAGAGGCTCCGAAGAACCCGAATACTGCTTCTCCATACTACCATTCGAATGCCAAGTGCGCTTATCATTCAGAGAGCCCAGGGCACGACACCAACAATTGTTGGGCCCTGAAGAATAAGATTCAGGATTTGATAGATGCTAAAGAAGTGGAATCGACACCCCTGAAAAGCCGAATGTGATCTCTGCTCCAATGCCGAGGCATGGCCACAATGGCCATGCCGTTGAAGAAGATCTTTTTGTTGCTACTGTTGATGGTTTGATAACTCCGCTACCGATAATCAAGTTGAAATTGCTGAAGGCTGGGATTTTCCCAGGTTGTGAAGAAGATTGCTGCCTTTGTTCATCCTTACCAACCGACTGTCCATTGTTGAAGTTAGGCATCCAACACCTAATGGATAACCAAGAAATCCTTTTTGAAAAGACTCCTGTTACACCGACTCCTGTCAATGATGTTTCAATAATAACCATATCTGCCAATCTTTTCAAGGTCTCCAAAAGACCTGTTAAGATTACATCCACTCCAAAGACTGCACCTTTGAAGATAACCATGCCCGGGCCCATCTCGTACAAGTCTGACAGATCAGTACCGTGGAACTATGGTGGAGAAATCTACTACCACGGTATTAAACAAATTGAATCAACTGAAGAGAGTTCTGATGAAGAGACTTCCGACATTGGAAACATTGCTGGAATGAGCAAAATCACCCGCAGTGGAAGAATTTTCTCTCCAGAGATTGCCCCTTCAAAGGAAATCATTGGACCCTCAGCTTCTCCTAAGGTTACCCCTACACCGGTAAACATATCTACGAGAACTCCAATTATTGAAGAAGTTGTAACTCCTGTGGTTGTCCCCTCTGCTGCTGCTGCTGATGATAGAGGGAAAGGTATCCAAGAAGAGCCCGTCGGGACGAGGGCTCAGCCATTGGTCATCCCTGAAACCTCTCAAAAAGAAATGGAAGAGATTTTGAAAATAATCAAGAAAAGCGATTATGATGTTGTGGAACAACTGGGGCAAACCCCCTCAAAGATCTCTATGTTGGCCCTGCTGCTTTGTTCAGAGGCTCATGCTAAAGCTTTGATAAGATTCTTGAAGACGACCCACGTGCCACAGGAAACCTCCGCGGATCAGTTCCAAGAATGTGTAGCTAGCTTAACAACTGACAATGGTCTAGGATTCTCCGATGCTGATTTAACTTCAAAAGGGAGAAAACATAATGATGCTTTGCATGTCTCGGTGGAATGCAGAGAGACAACCCTAGCACACGTTCTGGTAGACACTGGTTCGTCTTTAAATGTCTTGCCGAAGAAAGCCTTGGATAGACTGGATTGTGAAGGCTTAACCCTGAAACCCAGCAATATCATTGTCAGAGCCTTTGATGGTTCTAAAAGGATGGTCCACGGGGAGGTGGACATCCCGATTAAAGTGGGAACTGAAATCTTCAACTCCACATTCTATGTGATGGACATCCGTCCTTCCTATTCTTGCTTGTTGGGAAGACCTTGGATTCACAATGCTGGAGCCGTCACTTCTACTCTGCATCAAATGCTCAAGTACCCTGTCCAGGGGAAAATCATAACTGTTCATGGCGAAGAGGAATACATGATAAGCCATCTAAATTCTTTCCGCTATGTAGAATTGGATGGTGAATTCATCGAAACCCCTTTCTAGCATTTGAAGAGGTAGCTCAGGAGATTGCGGCAACCAAGACAGTGGCTTCTGTACCCATGATTACCAGACCTCAGCCTCGGATGTCGTCTCTCAAGGATGCAAAGGCTGTGATTGAAGAAGGAGGAAGCACGATCTGGGGGCAACTTCCATACTTTCCTTTCAAATCAGATAAATTCGGCTTGAGGTTCACTTCTTCTACTCAAAAGGCTGTACGCAACACCCGTGCTGGAGGGCCACCAGTGAAGATCACCCATCATGGAGTCAATACTTTGGAGGATAGTGAAGAGGAGAGCAACCTGGAAGACTGGATTTTTCCACCTGTTGACGGAGGACTATGCAACTGGGAAGCAAAAGACTTTGTTCCGATTACTTTCATACCGCAGTAATTTATCTTTCAAACATTTCTGTTGGTTTGTAATGATTCTCAAACAATTCGTACACTTTTAACCTTGTGCCTTACCCGAGGCACATAGGTCCATTTGTAAGGGTTTGATTTTTCATCTTCATATGCCATTTTAATGAATCATGGACGTTTTCACATATAAAATTTTGTGTTCATTGTCTTTCTTTTTACATTTTATTTGTTTAAAGGTGGCTATCCCTTACACACACCCACACTCACAAATGCAGGTACCCTTCCATTCCGGATTCCATGGGTAACAATTCTGCTATGACCTTCAATGACTCTGAAGATCTGGTCTACCATGCCGAATAAGAAGGTGAGGAAGATTGTGAGGTGCCGGGAGAATTGGCTAGGCTGCTACAACAGGAAGAAAGAGCAATTCTGCCTCATGAGGAGCTGTTAGACACAATCAACTTGGGTACTGAGGAAGACAGAAAAGAAGTCAGAGTGGGTGCCAACCTAGAGCCAAGTGTCAAGGAGCGCTTAATTCAGCTGTTGAATGAATATGTTGATATCTTCGCCTGGTCTTATGAAGACATGCTGGGACTCGATACATATATTGTGGTTCACCGCCTGCCCACAAGAGAAGACTGTCCACCAGTCAAACAAAAAGTCTGCCGCATGAGGCTCGACATGTCAAAAAAGATCAAAGAAGAAGTTATGAAGCAGTTCAATGTTGGATTTCTGGCTGTTACTTCCTATCCACAATGGGTTGCTAACATTGTGCCCGTACCTAAGAAGGACGGCAAAGTGAGAATATGCGTGGATTACAGAGACTTAAACAGGGCCAACCCTAAAGATGACTTTCCACTTCCGCACATTAACATCTTGGTTGACAACACAGCTTAGCACAAGGTATTTTCTTTCATGGACGAATTTTCAGGTTACAACCAGATCAAAATGGCGCCTGAAGACATGGAGAAAACTACTTTTGTTACACAGTGGGGTACGTTCTGCTACAAAGTGATGCCATTCAGACTGAAGAATGTCGGGGCAACCTATCAACGCGCCATGGTATCTTTGTTTCATGATATGATACATCATGAGATAGAGGTCTACGTCGACAACATGATAGCCTGTTCACAAACTGAAGAAGAACACCTCGATCATTTGCAAAAGCTGTTTGTCAGGTTGAAGGAGTACAAGTTAAGACTGAACCCGAACAAGTGCACCTTCGGAGTCAGGACCAGTAAACTCTTGGGTTTCATTGTCAGCAACAAAGGCATCGAGGTTGATCCTGCCAAAGTCAAAGCTATACAAGAAATGCTTGCTCCTCGCACTGAGAAGGAGGTCAGAGGTTTCTTGGGACGCCTAAACTACATTGCTAGGTTCATTTCTCACCTAACATCTACTTGTGAACCAATCTTCAAGCTGTTGAAGAAAGATCAGGTAGTTAAATGGAATGATGACTGTCAAATTGTTTTCGATAAAATCAAGGAGTATTTTCTAGAACCTCCTATCTTGATTCCACCCGTCGAAGGAAGACCGCTAATCATGTATCTGACTATCCTAGAGAATTCAATGGGGTGTGTACTGGGCCAACATGATGAGTCTGGCCGAAAAGAGCATGCCATTTATTACCTTAGCAAAAAGTTTAACGACTGTGAGACCTGATACTCACTGCTCGAGAAAACTTGCTACACTTTGGTATGGGCTGCTCACCGGCTAAGGCAGTATATGTTGACTCATACCACTTTGCTGATATCTAAGATGGATTCGATCAAGTACATCTTTGAGAAGCCTGCTTTGTCTGGAAGGATAGCTAGATGGAAGATGATCCTGACAGAATACGACATACAGTACACGACCTAAAAAGCTATAAAGGGGAGCGTGCTAGCAAATCATCTAGCCCATCAAGCTGTCGAAGATTACCAATCCATGAGGTTTGACTTCCCCGACGAGGAAATCATGACATTGGACAACATTGGAGATAACAGACCATATGACGGACCTGAACAAGGATCCCGATGGACCCTATACTTCGATGGTGCCTCCAATGAACTTGGCAACGGTATCGGCGTGGTACTCATCTCCCTAGAAGGTTGCCATACTCCTTTCACCGCCAAACTTTGCTTTAATTGTACGAACAACATGGCAGAGTATGAAGCTTGCATCTTTGGACTCAAGGCTGCTATAAACCTGGGAATCAAATCTTTGGTTGTGTTTGGAGACTCAGCTTTGGTCATCAGTCAGATCAAAGGAGAGTGGGACACTAAACATCACAACCTCATCCCTTACAAAGAACATGTCTTGACATTGCTACCACATTTCGAGCAGATTACTTTCGAGCACTTCCCGCGAGAAGAAAATCATCTAGCAGATGCTCTAGCTACAATGTCATCCATGTTTAAACTTAACTGGGATAATGAGGCTCCCCAAATCACCATTGAACAGATTGACGAACCTGCGCATTGTCACGAGATTAATACCGAAGAAGTAGTGGACCGACCTTGGTTTCATGAAGTCAAAAGGTATCTCGAGGCTCAAGAATATCCTGAAGGAGCTTCAGTCAATGACAAAAAGTTCTTGAGGAGATTCTCTGCCAAGTTCTTCCTGAGCAATGGTATCCTGTATAAGCACAATCATGATTGCATTCTGCTCTGTTGTATGGACAAGATTGAAGCTGAACAGATCATGGCTGAACTGCACAATGGTACCTTTGGCACTCACTCTAGCGGGCTTACAATGGCTAAGAAAATCCTACGAGCAGGCTATTACTGGTCTACCATGGAAGCTGACTGCTATCAACATTCCAAGACTTGTCACAAATTTCAAATCTACGCGGACAAGGTACATATACCTCCAGTTCCTCTCAATGTCTTAACAGCTCCTTGGCCATTCGCTATGTGGGGAATCGACATGATTGGAGAGATCAAGCCTACAACATCCAATGGACACCGCTTCATCCTAGTGGCCATTGATTACTTTACCAAATGGGTCGAAGCAGCTTCCTTCGCATCCGTCACAAAGAATGTTGTTGCCCGCTTCATCAAACAGAACCTCATTTGCCGGTACGACATCCCCGAAAGGATCATCACTGACAACGGTACAATCCTTAACAACACTATAATCACCACCTTGTGCGAGCAGTTCCAGATTCAACATCACAATTCCTCTCCCTATCAGCCAAAGATGAACGGTGTTGTTGAAGCTGCGAACAAAAACATCAAGAAAATCATACAAAAGATGACAGTCACCTACAAGGACTGGCATGAGATGTTACCGTTTTCTCTCCACGGGTACCGTACCACGGCGCGTACATCAACTAGGGCAACACCCTATTCTTTGGTATATGGCATGGAAGTTGTCTTGCCTATCGAGGTTCAGATTCACTCCTTGAGAATCATGAAAGATGCTGGTTTGAGTGAAGACGATTGGATTCAGACCCGGCTTGATCAACTTAACTTGATTGACGAAAAGCGACTTACTGCTGTTTGCCATGGTCAGGCCTATCAAAAACGGATGATCAAGGCATTCAACAAGAAAGTCAGGCGCCAGGTATATCAAGCCAGGGATCTTGTAATCAAGCGGATTATTTTTCTACAAAGTGATCTCAGGGGCAAATGGACTCCTACTTACGAAGGACCATTTGTAATCAAGAACATATTTTCTGGTGGGGCAATGGTTTTAACCACCATGGAAGGTGACGACCTGCCGCACCCTGCAAACGCCGACATAGTCAAAAGATACTACGCATAAATGACCCGCTAGGTTGACACACCTAGGCAAAAAAAGGGCATCCCGGTGAATCGAAAACTCGAAAGGGCGGTTCAGGAAAAAATTAGGGATAAATAAAAAATCTGTACACCCGGCAAGTTGAAAACCCGAAAGGGAGACTTAGGCAAAAAGGGGTTTCCCGGTGGATCGAAAACCCGAAAGGGCGGTCCAGGCAAAAGTTAGGGAATTAAAGCGCATGAATATGTCTCTTTGGATCACTTTAAATACAATCTCTTCACAGACAAGCTCTGGGCTTCTGATCAACTCAATCATCTTCGGACGAAGCAACGAATGGACAAGATATTCAGAGTTACGAAAGCTATAGCAGAATGGGAACCCCATAGAATTTATACACATAGCCATCTTTCTTTGTATAAATTTTTCTCATTTTTTATGACAATGTTATCTTACTAGGATGTCTGTCTCCTTTGTACAAAATACTTACACAAAGTTAATACAAAGATACTTCAAAGTGCAGAAAACTATTTGTCTTTTCCTTTTTACACTTGTGCTTTATTTGAAAACGTCCAATGATTTATTAATGAGCATATGCATTTGAATATAATCAATGTTTACAAATAAACAATTTGGAAAAGATTAATTACTGACAGGTTGAAAGTATAGGAAAACGTCTTTAGGCTATTCCAGGGGCAATCCTTACAGTACATCATCTAGATCCCCAACGGAGCTAAATTTCAAAATCCCCATCAGAGTTAAAATTTCAAACTCCCAATCCCCAGCGGAGCCAAAACTTTGAACTACAGATCTTCAGCGGAGATGAAACTTTCTTCCCTAGCGGAGCTAAAACTTCAACCTTTAAACCCCAGTGGAAATCCTTCAGTTTCCTCAAATTCCCTTGTGAGTTATCTTAAAACCTGATAATTCCCCAACAAGTTGCTTTGAAGCCTGACAGCTAACCAGACAACAACCTCGGATAATTCCCCAGTAGATTGGCATACAACCCAAACTCTTGAACTTACTCTCCAGCAGGAAGCCTTCTTCCCCACAGAGTTTTCACTCCCCAGCAGATTGAAGATTCTCTTTTCCCCAGTGAAGTCACCAAAGTTTTCATTACTCCTCAACAAAATGAAGATTCTCATTCTTAGTTCCCCGCAGAAATCATCAGAATTTTCCCTATTCCCCAGCCGAGTAAGGATTCCCGTTATTTAACCCCTAGTAAAAGTCTTCAAAGTTCTCTGGATTTCCCAAGGATATTTCTCAAGCAGTTTGACATTACTCTCACAACAGATTTTGTCAATACTCTAACTTCGAGACATGAAGGATTCTCACATCCCCGCAGAGGTTGTCAGGAATTTTCCATCCCCAACAGTCATCAAGGATTTCCCATCCACATCAACCAAAGATTTTGAATCTCCAGCAGCGGTCAAGGATTTATTTTCCCCGACAGCAGCCAAGGGTTTTATTATCTCCAGTCGTCAAGGATTTATTTTCCTCAACAATACAGTAAATCAGCTTACATGCGCATACATTACACTCATATATCATAAACATTGATAAAACACATTCATTGCATCATACATTTCAGGCAACATAACTTTGTGTTTCAGCTAACATTTTACCCTTTTCAGGATAAGATTAACAACTATCTTTAACAAATATTCAAAGATTTCAGATACAGTACAAATACACTCCAGATACGAAAGTCATTCTGTTACTCATTCAGATCTCTTATTCATGATACAGTAAAGATACATTCCAGACACGGAAGTCATTCTATTACTCATTCAGAATTCAAAGTCAAGATACAGTACAAATACACTCCAGACACAGAAGTCATTATGTTACTCATTCAGACCTCAACCTCATGATACAGTTCAGATACGCACCAGACACAGATGCCATCCTGATACTCATTCAGATTTAACTTACAAATCTCTTATTCAGATACAGTCCAGATACGCCCCAGACACGGTTGCCATTCTGTCACTCATTCTGATTTTCCCCAGCTCAGATACACTCCAAACATGGAAGTTATTCTGTCACCTATTCAAGATACAGTCCAGATATTCTCCAGACACGGAAGCCATTCTGTCACTTATTCGGATTTAAATCTCCAGATACAACTCAGATACGTTCCAGATACGGATACCATTATGAGGCTCATTCTCCTGGTTTACAACAAGCATTCTTGGATGGCATATACAAGCCCATCTCCAACAAGATTCAATCACCTTTTCAAATAGCATCTTTAAGCCCATTCCCTCAACTACTTCATCAAGTGCAAATTTATGGGCACTCTAGTGTCCAATCATCTTTTACCTCCGAGTCACGAATGGCAAAACTCGCCAATCTAACTCTTCAGGTTCAAGAAGATTGAAAAGGGGAAGCTGTTGTACCCAAAAATTTTCCCTCTCATTTTATCAAGATTCTCCTCACAAGACTTCTTGGACTCAAGACCAGATTAAGGTTTGCTCAGCTCAAGACCTCATCTTGCACTGATGACCTGAAATTAGGGTTTGAGTTTGCACATGGATTTTTGGACTTTTAATGCCTCATGAGACTTTCATACTTCATTTTGGACCTCTAAGATTTCTCATACCAAGTTTCAAGCCTTGAATCACTTTTTTGCCCAGTAAATTGGACAGTTGACCTAAAAATCAACTGTATTGGGGAAAAAGTCAACCATGGCCAATTTACAGTCAAACCTCATAATTTTTTATCCACATCAACACTATAGGCTCATATGTACCATTTGATCAAGTTTATACCACAACTCCTCAAGAAATTTGATCAGATCATCAAAAGGGCAAAATGGTCAAAATTAGGGTTTTGACCGTAGAAGGGTAATTTCTGATTTTTGACCTAGCCAATGACCAATTGGGTTCAAGCATGATTTCAAGGACTAAATGGAATCATATTTACCTAATCACATGGTACGAAAGATCTCAAATGCATTGGATTGACAAATGAATTTTCCAGTCAACTGATCAAAAATCAACTGTACACTGAAAAGTCAAACTTTGACTTTTTGGTCAAAATCAAGTGACAAGGGTCATATTTCATCAAGATGTGTCAAAAAATGAAACTTGTTCACCAAGAAACTTAAATTTGGAAATTAGGGTTTAAGTTTGAGAAAATTTCATAACTTAGTATTTTTCTAAGTTATGAAAATTTCTTATTTTTTCCCAACTTTTTCACCATGATGCAATTGGATTCAAAGAAAACTTCCAACATGAAAGTTGTAGTCCTCGATAAAATCTACAACTTTAATTCACAAAGTTTTCCCAAAAGATTCTCGGATCTCAAGTTATGATTTTGTGAATAAGGGTCCATAAACTTTTTAACTTAGTGAAATTTTGCCCTAGTTTAGGCAGATTATTGACTTAACTTCATGGAAACTTTTCACATAGTTCCAAGAGGAATATCAAAATTTATTTCAAATATGGATTTTAGAGAATGTTACAAGCTTTACAAAATGTCCAAGAACTCTCCAAGATCATTTATTTTTAGGGAGAATCGAAGAAATGAAAATGGCAAATTATCACTTTTGTCCAAGGCATTTTCACAATGTTACAAGTTGCAAATCAATTTCAAACATGCTTGTACTTGGTTTTACAGGTCCTAATCCTTTATACACTCCATAATTAAATGCAGACACATTGGATAATGGCCTTGTTCTGATCTTTGAAGCATTGCACAAAGAATTATTCCAAAAATGGCATAAAGTGCATAATACCATTTTCATAAAGCTAGGTTTTACAAATTTGTTTATCTTGAGCCATGGACCTAATCTATTTTTGAAAACAAGATCCACGGATATCAGGAAATTGGTACCAACTCTCATCAGACCTTAAGCTAGCCTGTACAGGCCTTTGGCTTTGTCACTTCACCTTTTCTTCAAAAGCAAGAAAACTTGCAAAAGTCAAGCAAGCTTGTGTATCTGATAAAACCAAGACTTTGTATCATTTCAAACAGGCTAAGAACATTGTAACAAGCAGAATACACAAATTGCCAACTTATCAAACACCCTAAAACACAAAAATCCCAAGTTCCTGCCCAAACAGGGCATCTTCTGCAGAACCACTTCCAAAACAGTATTGGCTCGTGTGTTTTGCTTTGAATCAATTCAAACACATTCCATACCTCCTACTTAAACTATCCAGGCCTTTGTCCAGCAACTATAACCCCTGTTTCAAGCTTCACCATTTCCATTTTTTGAGTTTGCAGGTTGACTTCTACAAAGAGTTCCAAGCAACTTCAAGACAAGCTGAGCATTGGGATATCTTGAGGGAACTTCAAGCAAGCTCACACGACCTTCAGGCATCACTCAAAGTTCCTATATTTCCATATCCAAACTCAACTGAACAAGGTATTTGTTAAGTTTCTATCTCTCTGTTTAGGCATCCTTAAGCTTAGGTTTGTGAAGCAAAAATGTAGTTCTTAACATGCTTGAGCTGTACATATGTGTGATGCGGTGGGAGAACTGACTTGAGTTTTGCCTTTGTATTCGCACTTGTTCGGTTTAGCAAGAGTCGCCACCGACTTTTTATTTTATCCTAAAGGAAAGGTTAAAAAAGCACAGGAAAAGACCTTTTGAGATGTTTCGTGGGTTCGGGGGGTAGATTATGAAAATGGAAGGTATTAGCACCATTTTCATCCATGGTTATCCATGGGCTCTTAGTTACTTGGTTTTTAGATCACTTGCCTTGATTTTTGATTGCTTGAAAAATGGTGCGTGTGTGTGTTTTTTTTTGAAAATGTTTTGAAATAGACGCCTTTGTTTCGGCAACCATTGTAATGACTCGTGTTTGAGTGTTTTACAAAAGTGTGTATCTTTTCGAAAAGATGTTTCAAAATGTTTTTGGAAGTTTGTTTGAAAGTGTGTATGAAGTGTGGTTTTTGAAAAGGAGGCAAGTGTTTTGGAAAGTTGATCTCAAATAACTAAGAGTTTGGTCTACCCCTATTGTACTCAAAGGTTTTCTCTATGTTTTCAACCCTTTTTTAACAATTTTGTCCCACCATTGAATTTGGTGGACAATCTTGCGTTTAGGATGTTTAACGGGACGGGCGTGGGTCATCGTACGGACCATGAATGCAATGGTGCCAAGTGTCTTTGGCAATTTTGTTTGAAGGGACTATGATCATTTTGATAGGCAACTTTCGAAAGCGTCATCGAGGGACTTATGATCATTTTGAATTGTTTTTGCCAAAGAAAACTCGACGTGCAAGCATGGCCCGTTTTGGAAGGCAACATGTGGTATTACCCTAGGGGGTGCAAGTGTGATTGTGTATTGAGTTTATGTATTTGTTTTGTATTAGGTTATCTAGCGTTCGATTTTATGTACATGCAAACCCTAGGTCTAATCATGGTATAATTCGAAAGCGGTAAATTGCGGGAATTTTAAAGTCTACGCTATTACAAATAGTATCCGGGAGTGGTGGTACAAATTCGCAAGTGGGGATGAGACTTAAATAATTACAACCAAATCGAATCGATCGCCATATGTAATGCATAGCAATGTATAAGAAATAGCAATTGTATAGGTGTAAAGCAAAGTAAATGTATTAGTGTATGGTGTAAGTGTAAGTGTAAGGGTATGTGTATGATTATTTACAAATTAAGAAACGTAAACTTAAATGTATTATTAAGTATGTTTGATTTAAATTTTTGTATTCTTATATTTTTTGTTTAAATATGTACACATAAAAATTTTAATTTTAAGGAAAGAAAAAGATTAATTTTAAAGAAAAAATTATGTAATTGTGTACAAAGAAAGTATTTTTAGAAAAAATGAAAAGTATTATCTTAAGAATTATTTTTATGTATTAGTATTTATTTACAAATCCTTTTTTAGTTAAAAAGAATACTCAAACTAAAAACCTATTTTTTATATATCTTTTATAAATGTTTTAAGTTAAATTTCCATTAAAAATAAAAAAAGAGTTTCAATGAAAGAAAAGAAAAAAAGTTTTAAGTTTCAATTATTAATATAATTCAGTATTTAATAAAAGTTAGTAATATATTTTTTATCAAGAAAAAAAAAAGGTTAAGTTATGTATAAAAAGAAATGGGCTTAAGGGTGGATCATCTTGGCCCAAACATGATCAAACAGAAGCCAAGGGAGGGGGTGTGAATTGGAACGTATTTGGGCCTAAGCTGATCAAAAGGGTAAGGCCCAATGTGGTTTATACGTTTTTAGGGTTGTAATGTTTCGTATCATTTGGGACAACTTAGGGTTTGACAAACAGAAGTGCGGCGCCGTTTGCATTCGATTCGTTCCTCTTCGTATTTCTCAAGCTACTGAATAGAGTTTCCTCCTCGCCCAAGGCCACCGCGCCATCTCTGTCTCCTCTTCCCTCCTTGATCCAACGAAGCGAGATTAAGGTTACGTTTTCTGCCCTTTTCTTAACGCATTTAGAATTTCATATGTCTTGCATGTTTTGTTCATTGATTCGGAGGTTGTTATTTTTATTGGAGGTGCGTGGAAGGATAGGAAAAAAAAGTTACCTTTTGGAGACGGAGGAAGAGATGGGATCAGAGGCGCTCCGGAGGCCAAGGCGAGGGGATGAGACGCGTGATGCTGGGCTTTGGCTGGAAGAACCGGTTTTGTATTACTTCTGACTTTTTAGTTGCTTGTGTTGCCTTGGATGATGTTGCCCAGTGATGAACCCTAGGTTCTGAGGGCCTGAGTGCTTTTTCCTCTTCTTCTTGTTGGCTTCTGTATGCTTCGAATGCTTCTTTATCCTCTTCCTTCTGTTTGTCTTGATGCCTGCCTTGTATGCTTGGCTATTGTTGTGCTAGATCTGTTGCCTTGCTTCTGATATGTATGCTTTAGTGTGATGCTTCGCACCTGTATGATAACCCAGTGATGAGGAAACTCTGAGGGCTTGTGTTGCCTGAGTATGCTTCTTTGTGTTTGATTGTCTTGATGCCTTGTATGCTGGATAATTTTGGTTTGAAATACTTGATATTTGGTATGCTTTGGATGGCCCAATGATGAACTTTTCTGAGGGCTTGTGGCTTGGTTATGATTTAGGCTTGAAACAGGTTGACAGCTTTTTGGGGCCTTGATGGGTTTGGAAACTTTGAATGTTTGATGTTTTTTTGGCTTTGGACGGGTGATTGATTTGCTCAGGCCGGTTTGGGTGTTTATCTGGTTTTGAAGCTTTAGCAGGTTGATGCTGTTAGCTTTGAATGCAGGTTCTTGAGACTTGGACAGTTTTTGTTTATTTTTTTTGACAGGTTCAGGCTTGTATCTTTTGAGCTTATTGAATGCAGGTTCAAGGCTTGACAGGTTATGGCTGTTTGTTTGGAGTTTTGTGTGTATTGAAGGTTTAGGCTTTTTGTAAGTTGGTCACAGGTTTGGGCAAGATGTTTGTAAGCTTTGGCATGGTTTTTGTTTGAAAATGGTTTTGACAAGGGTTGATCTGCAGGTTTTATGTTTTTTAGGCTATGATGGTTTTTGAGACTTGGACAGTTTGTGTTGTGAACTGGTTTTTCTTGCAGGGTCCTCTAGGCTTGAGCTTTTGTGATCTTTGTAGGAGGTTCTTACAGGTTTATGTATTAGCATATGGCCTTTTGTGCCTTTGGGCGCGAGGCTTTTTGAATGCTTCAGATTTTGATATATTTTCTTGGTCAAACTGGTGGGCAGGTTTGCAAGGTTTGAGAATTTCACTCTTTGTGATCACTTCTGCTGCATATGTTCTGTCTAGCTCTGATACATGCCTTTTCTAGCCTTCAGCCTGCTGTAACATAATCTGCTTTCCTCTCTCTTCCTCTCTCTTGACAAGTTTTAAACATTTAATATTGTTTACATTTGTCTTTTCTGAAAAAACAAATGGTTGGAAAGTGATGAAATGGAATTAGCTTGCTTGCATAGGTAGCTTTGTCTGTGTTCTGCTTCCATATTTTCCTGCATCTTTGTGACAGTTTTTTGATGCTTTGGCCTCTTGGGTATCTTTTGGGCAGCTATGCACCTTTGGCAGCTTTTTGACAATTTGCTTTGACATTGGAACTTAGTTTGCTTTTGGATTTATACTTGCATATGCTGTTTGTTTTGAACTATGCAGGTTTTAAATTATGCAGCATGCTTAAGAATTTTGAATCTGTGCAAAACTCATAACTTTGTGCATTCATGTTTCATTGCAAGCCTTCCATCCTTCTTTGTGAACCGGGAGAAATCCCGCGATTTGCAAAGAGGGTAAAACTGATTCCGGCTATTTGTTTTTAATGATGAAACTTTTTTATCCGTCTGCTTTAACTATTTTTCTCTGCTTTGACTTTTTCTTCCTTTCTTATTCTTTGCAGATAAAAAAAATCAAAAGAGCATCAAGGGAGCATTGGATAGAAGATGAAGATTTAGAATTTTTAGGACATTGTTTTATTTCAATTTACATTATTGTAACATTATTATTGTAAACATTTTTGTAAACAATAACAATTATACAAATAATTTAAAGATAAATAAAAGTCCTTTTATTGATCAATCAAATCTTTTTATTCCCTTTCAATTATTGTAATCATCATTAGAATACTTTGTAAAATACTGTATTCAAATAATAATTGTAACGAATAATTGAAGATAAATAAAAATCCAACTTGATTAATTAATTCTTCTTTCAATTCAATGTTCATTTAATTATTTGAAATTCTTAAAATTAAAATAACTGGAAGTATCCAATTATTCTGACTTTAAAAAAATAATTAACGAACGTTGTGGCCTTATCATTGAGTAATAAACCTGGCGCTTCAAGTATCCGATGCACAGTTAATCAAACCAGTATCCAGATATTTATCCTTTTACTGATCAAATCAATCGCTTTAGATTCTTAATTTAAACGTCTCAACTTTTATCTCATCTCAAATCAAGTGCTTTAACCTTTACTGATTAAACAACAATCTGCAATTTTCTTGATTCAAACGCCTCAATCCAAATTTGTAAAGATACTCTTTTCTGAGAAATACGCGCACAAAAACCCTAGTTCTTGATTAAAAGCCAAAGAAATGTCCGCCTGATCAAAACTTGAGCTAAAATCAACCAAACCCTAAGCCAAATGTTTGAACTGTTCCAGAGCCATGAAAATCAATGAAAACCCTAATTTTGTCTGACTGACGAGAAAACTCTGTTTGACCGATTCTTGAGCCAGTCTGAAAAATCAAGAAAAGCCTGAAGCTGTGATTTCTTGTGGAAAAATGCGAGGGCAAATTTTGGGGTACAACAATATGCATATGTTCCATTTATTTTAACTGAGCTAGGAGTATTTGGTTGTTGAAGTTCATGAAAATTTTAGGTCAGAAATTAGGGGTGATAAAATTCTCCTTGATCTTTGAGAGTTAGGTCATGATTTTTATATCATTGGAATCGTGAGTTAACATGCTACAAGTTTCATGTTGCAAGATTTTGTTTTTATGCACGTATGCAAGAGATACAGGTTTGCTTCAGAAAGGCGCGCAGGAAGTGTACAGAGGACAGGGATGAAGTTGGCTTGGGCCTGGCGCTTGGGCTTGTTTCTTTTTGCACCCCCCTTGCATATTTGTTTATTTTTTGTATTTTCTTGCATAATTTATATTTTCTGACTTTATTATTTTTTTTCTGAACATTAAAAAATTCCAAAAATATTTTCTTAATTTTTTTGCATTTTATTTTATTTTTTATCTTATTTTTTGCATATAAAAGTAGTTTTATTTTAATAAATAGAAATCATTTTCTTAAAATAACTTGTAAATAATATAAAAATATGATACATTTTTATTTTATTATTTTTCATACTTAAAATATTATTTTCATACACATTTCAATTTTTTTAAAAACATTTTTGTACATATTGTTATTGTTTTTCTTGGAAAAAAATGAATAATATAGAATATTTTTCTTTTAAACAAAATTAGGGTTTCTCCACCCTTTCAAAAATAATCACAATATTTTTCTTATTTTAGACTTAAATAATTTATTTTTCACATACATAAAATAAATACAAAAACATCTTTTGCATATTTACATTTTTATTGCATATTTAAATATTTGCTTATTTATTTATTTGTACAATAAATTCAATTTGGTTGTAATAGTTTTAGGGTTTTATTTTGAGCAATATCCCCCTATTCAAAACTTGTATCCCCCTCCCCATAATATTGTTGTAATAGTTTAGATTTACTTTACGCAATTTATTGCTTTCATATACCATAATAGTAAACTAGGGTTTTGAATGAAAAGACCAAAAATCAAACAAATAGCATGACTTAATACAAGACAAAAAAATGCATGAAAATGACAATATATTGCACACAAGAACCCCTAGGGTTTCATCCACGTTGTTGCCTTAAAACATGACCATGGTATGCATGCTAGGTATCTTGGAAAAAAAAAGAAAAGATCATAGTCCCTCGATGACGCTATCAAAATGTTGCCTAAAAACAAACGATCTTGGTCCCTTAAGCTTGCTAAGATACTTGGAACCATTGCTATCATGATCATACGATGACCCACACCCGTCCCGTTTAACATCCAAAGTTAGGTTTGTTTACCAAATGCAATGGTAAAACAACAATGTCAAAGGAATAAAAATGTGTAGGAAAGACTTTTGAGTAGGTAGATGCTTCTAGTTACTTGATCAATTTGCAAACTATCCTTGCTATTTTCAAAAACACACACATTTTTAAAACATTTCCAAACAACTTTCAAAAACATTGAAACATTTTTAAAAAGACAAACATCTTTGTATACATTCTTACGAACGAGAATCATTACAAAGATTGCCAAAACGATGGCCTCTTTTCAAAATACTTTCAAAACCACACAAAGCACCATTTCAAACAATTGGAAAAGCAAAGCAAGTGATCTAAACAAGTAACTAAGAGCCCATGGAATACCATGGATGAAAAGGGTGCTAGCACCTTCCCTTTTCATAATCTACCCTCCGAACTCAAGAAAACATCTTAAAGGTCTTTCCTGTGCTTTTTGACCTTTCCTTTTGGATAAAATAAAAGTCGGTGGCCACTCTTGCTAAACCGAAACATTTGCGAACACAAACGCAAAACCTCAAGTCAGTTCTCCCATCATATCACAATAGCATAAAAACATATCCAATTAAAATATAAAGTAAAAACTGATATGAAACCTTGATCTTTCTTTGTCTCGAACCAAATCCTTGTATAATAATGGTAGATTAAGGGGTGGCACCAAATCGGAATTTACCGATGGTGGTTTGTCAAATAGGTAGCCACTCCCTTCTCAGAAAATTGTACTTGAGACTTCCACATCATACAGCTCTGTCCCGAGCTTCCACCGTCGACCCTTGTCATTTGACTAATATCTATGCATGTATATTAATCATGGACTCTCGAATCTTTTTCTTCTCGTGTGGTGGCGAATAATGCAGCTTGCATTGCAGGAGATGCCCGTAGAGCCTACCCGCTTCTCTCCTGAAAGAGTCGCTTACTCTCTAGATGGACTAGTGGGGGCCCTATCTGAACACATAGTAAAAACCATGCCTTTAGAACCAAACGTAATGCTCGTATTAAAAAAAAAGAAGAAAGATGGAGTGCGGCCTGTAAAGCACATGTAACCCACATTCGATTTCTCGTGTAATGGATCTCTCTATAGATATCTAGAGAGATGTGAAAGTCATAACCTTTGATTTATGACCGCTATAACACCCTAATTTCTCTCTCATATTTGTAAGTAAAAATCAGAGTAATTTAAAATAAACATACAATTAGGATGACGTCCAACAATAACTTACTCATACATTTTGATATGCAACACATATGGTGATTAAAGAACATATCATGTGTCTGGAATTCAACCTTTTATTAGTAGAGGAAAACACCAGTAATTGAATAGTTTAAACCTGCCAAACATAACTATAACAAATGTATTTATAACAACAATAATCATAAAGAATTATCAAGTATAATAAATTATCCAACAACTTAGGTATACATATAGTTTCCTCCCAACATAAACAAAACAAACATCGACCTCCAGTGTTACATATTAGAGTAGACATTGATTCGAAAAAAGTGTAATGAAGAGAACTTTCTTCTACTCACATCCACACCTTCATCGTGGATCACCTGCGTATTATCCACATGGAGGCAACATTCAAACAGAAGAGGTCAGATATCATAATTATATAAAGCAAAGCATAATAATAGGTAAGCATCAGATTATTTCATGCATAATCCAAACACACAATTAACCCATTACCAATCACACTTCCACACAATCCAAACACACAACAACATAATAAGTATGCAATGCAATGAGACTCAGAAACTTGACTCAATGCATGTGGTACCAATATATGAACTCTCAGGTTCACCGCTCTGATCTCTGCCAAGGATCGAATCTTACCAAACAAACCTTTGTCCCAAATCGTTACCAAGTAACGCTTCACTAATCCATCACCATAGGAATTAGCTACTCGCACCCAATTTTCACAATGGGATTGAGGCTCATAAAAAATCCCTAACATCACTGTAGGTAACTATAATACGGTGGGAGAACTTACTTTTACTAGTTTTGCGTTTTTATTCACAATGTTGCGGTTAGCAAGAGTCGCCACCGACTTTTCTTTTATCCAACAAAGGAAAGGGTGAAAAGAACAGGAAAGACCTTTCGAGATTTATTTTGAGTAAGGGGGTAGGTTATGGAAAGGGAAGGTGTTAACACCCTTTCCATCTGTAGTTATCAACGGGCTCTTAGTTGCTAGCTCACTTTAAAAATGATTTTTTATGTAAGTGTATTTTGAAAAGACGCCTTAGTGCGGAGAACTTTGTAATGTTTCTCGTTTCAGAGAGAACGTATACAAAGTGTTTTCATTTCTTTAAAAATATTTAGAAAAAAGTTTGTGTATGTATAAAAAAAAATTGTTTGAGCAAGCAACTAGGAGCTATCTACCTACTTGAAAGGTTTGTTCTTTTCCTCTTTTCCTTTAGACAGTGCTATCCTACTATTAGTCAGTAGGTAGCTCTATCATTGGATGTTTTTGAGGGACAAGTGAGGGTCATCGTACAGTCGCGAAAGAAAATTAGTAAGATACTTTAGTAACTACCCTAAGATTTTAAGATCATATACCGAGGCAACGTCGAAAGGGTCATCGAGGGACTTATGATCTTTAAACTAAAGGGTCGCCACTAAAATATCTTACGTTTGAGAATCGTGACTGTTTATTCTGAAGGAAACAAGTGGAGATACCCTAGAGGTGCGCGTGTGCGAGTGTGTTATATTTCAATTATTTATCTTTGGATGTTAAGTTTTCTAGATGTTGTACCCCAAAATTTTCCCTCTTATTATATTCAAGGCATTCTCATTGAGGTCCCCAATTGCTCAAGGTTGACCAATAATTGACCAGACAAACTCTCCTCATAAGCAATGGATCTCCATCTAGGGTTTCATTTCTCACAAAGAATTTTGGTTTGCAAGGGTTTCAAATGATTTCCATGGAACCCTATACGCCTCAACATAATGCCATAGTTGAAAGAAAGAAAATAAGAGTACATGAAAAGGTGTAGGTTGAAAGCTGAAAATATGCCTGAGAGCTTTTGGGTCGAAGCAGCTTCGACAGTAGTATGTAGTCTAATTTGATGCCCAATGAAGCACTAGGATCGAAGGAAGGATAGTTCGAAAGAAAGCGTGAGGATACTTTTATGAAGTCTTCGATTGGAAGAGCTAGTAAAGAGCTTTGAAGGTTTCATTTTCGAATCATCCAAATATAATCCATTCGAAGCATTACAAGGAAAGACACTTCGATTGTCATGTTGATTGAATTGGCGCTTCGAAAAGAGGAAGATTTTGAATTTAAAAGCTTTGACCTTATGGTTCGAAGGACATGCATGTACCTGAACAGGCAAGGAAGAAGTTGGATGATTGAAGTGAAGTTTTGGTGCTCATAGGTTATCATTCGATTGGTGCATACAAGCTGTATTCACCAATCGAAGATGAATTAGTGAGCAATAAAGATGTTCTTGTAGACAAAAGCAAAGGGTGAAATTGGAATCGAAGACACAGTCACAACTGTGTTCGAAGAAAAGAACAAAATGAAGCTTCTACCAAACCAAAGGAAGAGGTGATACTTCGATTGGTCGAATTGAGGGAAAGGAGATCGAAAGGAACAAGAACTGTTCGATTAGGCTGATGTTTCCATATTACACAATCGAAGCAGATGGTGACTTAATCGAAGAAGCCATGATGATGAAGCCTTGAGCAATTTGAATTGGAATTCAGAGCCATCGGAAAGAACAATGGAGATGCAAATCGAAACTAACACCAAATGGGATGAAACTTGTCCAAGTTCACTCAAAGTTCAAAATGGCATGAAATATCTCCCCTTTGCTTGCACTCTGACTCTGTATTTATATAGGAGTAGTGGTGAACAAATATGGCATGAATCAGCCATTAACTATGGCTTTGAACTTTGATATTTATCTTAAGGGGTGTGATATCCTAGAGTGGCAAGGTTCAAATACAAGCTCCTGGATTGTGAAATTGATTCTTAAGCATAGAGATATCATTAGTAGGTCAGTGTATTGGCAGGATGCGGTTATGAATAGGAAATACAGCACTGGCCGAATGTATAAGGAACTGCGTGGCCATGTCACTCATGTTTATTGGAAGAAATTACTGTTTGACAATTATGCGAAACCCAAAGCAAACTTCTTCCTCTGGATGGCATTATGGAAAAGGATCCCTACTAAGAGTAGATTGCAAAAACTTGGTTTTGTGGATGATAGCAGATGCGCTTACTGTAGGGAGGAAGAAACAATGCAACACATCTTCTTTGATTGCATACACACCAAAGATGTTTGGAAGGAAATTTTAAATTGGCAACACATTAGCCATTGTCCCCTTGAGTGGGTCCAAGAAACAAATTGGATCCTAGGGAGAACTAGAAGGAATAAGCCTAGTGGGTTGATGCTGAAAATGGCTTTTACAGAGACCATTTATGAGATATGGCAAGATAGAAATAATTTTATTTTTAATGGTAAGCACCTGGATGGAAATATTAGAGATAGAATTAAGTATGTCGTCAGAACTAGATGTAGTATGTACATGAAATTAAGTAGCCACATAACGGGGCTTACTTAATTGAGGTCTAATTGGACTCTTGGATCCTCGGATCAGTTGTACTTAAGCTGTTTTTAGTTAATAAAGTATTTCTTTTGATCCAAAAAAAAAGGGGAGATATTTCCAATCAAAAATCACAAAGAAATACATCAAAACTGTCAAATTCAAAAAGCATAGTGTAAGCTTCCCCAGTCCAAACCAAGTCCACTATTCACCCCCTGAAGCTTCCTTTTTAGGTTTTAGACGTTATTTTTATTTCACGCGTGTTATTATCTTTCGCATTCTATTTTTCATATTATTCTACATGCTTCCTGTTTGTAATAGTTTAAAATAGGACTTTTATTTTTTATGCTTTATTCTCCAAGTTTTGGACATGTAAATAATCCCCTCCCTGAAGCCTTGTAATAGTTTAGGGTTTATCTTTTCGCATTTTAAATTCCTACAAACTATTAAAACTGTTTAGATGCATGACTAATAGGATTGTATGGCAAGAGATTAATATCAAAACGCTAGCAAACCTAAATGCAAAGATAAATAACTGAATATAACACAATTTCACATGCTCACCTCTAGGGTACCCCACTTAAGTTGCCTTCGAAAAAACATTCACAACTCTCGAAACGTGAGAGATTTTAGTGGCTACCCTCTGGTTTAAAGATAAAAATTGACCCTCTCAACGTTGCCTCGATAAAAATGATCTTAAAACCCTAGGGTAGTTACTAAGGTTTCTTGCCCAGTTGTCTTTGTGACTATAAACGTCCCTTTGAATGTCCCTCAAACATCCAACAACTAGGGCCACCTACTCACTAATAGTTGGATAACACTGTCTAAAGGAAAAGAAAAAAAGAACGATCCTTTCGAGTAAAGTAGATAGCTGTTAGATGCTTGCTCAAACAAATTTTAAAACTTACACAAAAAACCTTTCAAAAACATTTTCAAAACGCTTTATCAACACTCTTAAGGACTGATACAAGAGTTATCATAAAGCAAGTTGCCTTACTATTGGCATTTCAAAAATACTTTTTTTCAAAAAATACACAAAGCACAAGATATTTCAAAATGAGCTAAGCATCTAAGAGCCCGTAGAAAACTACATATGGAAAGGGTGCTAACACCTTCCCTTTCCATAATCTACCCCCCCTTACTCAGAAAATTCTTGAAAGGTCTTTTTCTGTTCTTTTCACCCTTTCCTTTGTTGGATAAAATAAAAGCCGGTGGCGACTCTTGCTTACCGCAACATTTTCAAACACAAACGCAAAACCAGTATAATAGTCGGTTCTGCCACCGTATCACAAAATTGGCGACTCTGCTGGGGAATTTTGAATAAAAAGTGGGGTTACCTTAGAGCTTATTTCATATTTAAATTGCTTTCATTGTGTGTTTTATATGCTTTACTTTTGAGGGCTTGTTTGGGTTGTTTCTAAGGATCCTACAACCATATATGAGGCACCTTATTAGGTAAGTAGCAATAAATCATGGAGGTTGTACGACATAGACCGATACAGATGAAGTGGTGGCTACATTAGCGCTATACTCTGAATTATAGTAATGTTCCTTGAGTAAGTCAGGGATAACATTAGGCTTCCTCATAGTGTCACTAAGCGCTAACTGACCTTTAGAACCTTTAATTGACTCATCCTAGCCATTAGGAAGTAGTGAGAAAGCCAGCTTTGGTTCCGACCAAAGACTGGTTGATACTCGATGCTACACTCATTGAGACTGAAATTTCGGGATATTTAGGCCGCAATACTTTGGTGCTTGAGCTGAAACAATGCCTGGCGGAAAGGTCAATGATATTGAGATTCCTTAGAACCCGGTTACTATTACTAGGACAGGTTGAGACAACTGAAACTTCAAGAGGGTACTTACCTACAAACTCCATACAAGCCTGAACCTAAGGCTATTTGTGTGACTTGCTTACTTTCATTATCTAACAACTTAAACTCCTTGCAGGGTTTTGTTTGTATTATCTAACAATGTGAGTTCACTTTAAACTAGTTTGTAGTCATTATCCAATAACTTGGATTTCCTGCAAGACTTACTTGTCTTCATCACCTTACACTTTTGCTTGGTGCATAACATACACATCATACCATAGCATTTCCTTAACCATTTCAAGGATATCAAAGGCCTGTGATGCAGGTTATGATGAACCAGACGTCTAGCAAGGGGCAAGGGGATTTATTTTCCTCTAGCCAATGCCGTCAAAATACCAAAGTACAATAACTTGAGTCAGAGGCTATGACCTACTAGACATGGTGAGCTTGATTCTCCTAGAAGGACGGGAAATGATACGAAAGTTCTCCAATCAAAGCTGCAGTTGGATTCTAACATTTTCTTGTGTTTACCTTGCAAGATCCTTGAAAACATCACATAAACATGGCATACATATCATTACAGGTTTCAAGGCAGGTTTCTTATCCCTTTGCTGTTTATTTCAATAAGAAGAAATGGCACTCGAACAAAATGTCAAGGATCTTCAGGCACAAAATGCTCAGTTCTAGCAGATGTTCTTGGCTCTAGCTAAAGGGCAAGAGGATCTGAAGGCTCTCATCTTGAAAGACAAGAAGAAGAAGACTAAGAAGCAGGCTGGTGTCTTGAACCTGGGGAGAAGGTTCAGAGGACCTGTTAAGAGAGCTCTAGATTTCACTACTCCATCTAAGGAGGGAGACACTCAAGATGAAGATAACAAGAAGACCAAGGAAGAAGTCAATAGTCTGGGGTATGAGGAGGATAAAGTTGACTACTCCGAAGAACAGTATCCTCCTGCTGATGACAAATACAAGCAGTTGAAGGATTATCTCAACCCCATGGAAATCCAGAAGATATCGGGATTAGATTTCGGTGAACTAGGGCTGGTTCCAAGGGTGGTCATCCCACCTAAGTTCAAGGTCCCTATCTTTTCCAAATATGACGGGGTCTCTTGTCCTAAACTTCACTTGAGATCATACGTTAGAAAGATCCAGCCTCACACTGCTGACCGGAAGTTATGGGTCCATTTCTTCCAAGAAAGTTTGGCTAGAACTCAACTGGAATGGTTCTATTAGTTGTAAGGAACCAACATTCATACTTGGGAAGATTTGGCTGTTTCTTTCTACAAGCAGTACCAATACAATGCTGACTTGACACCAACTCGAGTGCAATTTCAGAATATATCCATGGGATCAAGGGAAGGATTCAAGGAATATGCATAGAAATAGAGGGATTTAGCCGGCAGGGTGCAACCTCCTCTGACTGATTGGGAAATGGTAGACATGTTCATGGGCACTCGGACATGCCCGTTCTTTAATTTGCTGATTGGGAGTTCTTCGTCTGGTTTTACAGAGATGATTATGACTTGGGAAAGGATTGAAAGCGGCATCAAAAGTGGGAAGATACCAATGGCCTCAACCTCTAATGATGTGAGAAATCCCTTTGTTGGTAAAAAAGAAACTAATGTTGTCTATGGTCAATGGAGCCATAGTAGAAATAACCACCATCAGTCCGTGGGAGCGGTGTTAGTTTCTAATCCTACACATGTTCAATAACAACAGGGCAATAGGCGTACGATAAAGTTCCAAGAAAGGCAGTACACTAAGATTAATATGCCATTGTCTCAAGCGTTACAACATTTGCTAAAAGAGAAACTGATTACACTAAGGGATCCTCCTCAAAAACCCGATACCTCCTCTCCTAAGTACAATCTGAATGCGAAATGTGCCTACCATTCTAATAGTCTTGGGCACGACACCGACAATTGTTGGTGTTTGAAAAACAAGATTCAAGATTTGATTGACAATAAGGAGATTGAGTTTGACCCTCCTAAGTCTCCCAATGTGATCACTGCTCCCATGCCAAATCATGGCCAAGATTGAGAGTGTTTATTTCATTTGAATTATCAGTTGTAATTTCTTTGTTTGCTTAAACACTTATCTTTATGTCAGACTTTGGTTATTCTCATTAATGCATTACATATGTTTGTCTTGAATTATTTCATTCATATTCACTATATTCAAATTGCGCTTTTACTTCCTTTTTAGGATATTCAACTCTCGATTAAAAGTTGTAAGCCTTTAGAAGGAGGATGACAAAAATAATACCATAATATCTACAGTATGCTTTGGAACAGACTTGGCTAACAATGTACAGGCATCCTTTCAAATCCTAAACAATGGAGTTATAAGGAAGATAATCCCTAGTCAACCCCTTTGAGCCAAAGAAGTAGGAGTTCTTTTTTTTCATGCAAATTGAAACCCTTAATCATAACCTGGGGCAGGGTAGTTTCTCAGTTAATTCAAAGGTGCGTTCAATCGCAAGCTTTCCCTTCGTACATGATGAGTAGTGTCAGAGGTATACTTCCAAGACAAAATATGGTGATGGTTCCACATAATCATTAAAACAGGCAGTCATTATCTCTCAAAAGAAATACCCGCTAAGTCAAAACCTATGAAGGAGACTTAAGGAAAAACTGGGGTATCGCACTGACTGTAATCACAAAAGAAACAGTTCAGGCAAAAGGTAGGGATAATATAAAAAAGAAGTCGCTACAAGTCCTCAACAAAAGAAAAAAATGTTACAAAAAAATGAATGCCTTCTCAAATAATCTACCAGTATCCGAACCATCACCGGAATATCAGGGCCAAGATTCCAGACTCAATTGGGATCTAAACGCACAATTAGTTGAGTATAGAACTGAAGAACATCAAGAAGAACGGGTTGGGTACAAATACATTTTGAGCCATATCCTTTGTTTCTTAAAACGTAAACCATGCCACGCTACAACCCTTTAAAAGTCCTAATTGAAGTACATGTTAGTTCGAAAGCATACTGTTACAAAAGGGTATCCTGACTCCTGTAAGGCTTACTGTAAATCCTGAGTTGAATTCATATTCTTACAAAATTATTCTATTTGCTAAAAATGAATTTTCAAAAACTTCAAGACAAACATAAGCTTTTCGTTTTTAATACCACTTTTGCATATAACTAATTGTTCAACAACAGAGAAATTCGCACGACGAATATTCAATGGGCGAAAATCCTCTCAATGGATAGAATCACCTCAGTTGGAAAGACATTTCCAGTAACAGGCCTTTCATAATCAAGGGGGATGACATGGTGTCTAACTGATCTGGGGGCAGTTGAGTCAAGATTCGAGAAATCTCTCAAAAGTGCCAAATAGCCAGGGGCAGACCTCCGTCTAAATCACTTGGGGCATTGAACATGAGTTCCAACAAGGGCCCATGTGCGATTAAGCAAACATATTCCTGGAATATCACTAACCTACAGAGTTTCAACATTACAGTCCAAGGGAATTCCTCTCCCCAGCTGAGTTTTCAAAACTATAAAAGCCCCTGCAGACTACTTCTCTCCAACAGAGCTCATTCCTCCATCGCCAACGTTCTTAAAATCTTCTCCCCAAGAAGGAATCAACACTCTCCAACAGAGTTTCCTCAAGAAAAAACAAGAAATCAATGTTCCCCAGTGGAGTTTTCCTCAAACAAGAAAGCAGGAAATAATCCCCAGAAGATTGAGGATATACACACTCTTCATCCCCAGCAACAATCATGGATTTATTTTCCCCAGACTAAGATGCTGCTCAAATTTGAGAATGCACTTCAATAACATTTCACATTCACCATCATTTACCAATATCATAGCATATACATACAAAACACATATAGCACAGTCTCATTTATTTTGAGAACGTCATTACGCAATGCACTCCATACATCATGACATTGCACACAACTAACCCTTTATCTTTTTAGGTAGTCTATAAGCAGACGAGTATCATCAACTATCTAGATGACCAGACAAATTTCTTCATAAACTAAATTCTGATAAGTACTTCCCTCAAAGACTTTCCCCAGAAAGTCATTCTAAAAAATATCTCTTCTAGATGAAGTCAGGTGTAGACATCTTCTAATGCATCATTCATATGAAATCAAGCGCGAATTCCTTCTGGTACCTGTTGAAGTAGTAGTCGTCAAAGATTCCTTCATTACCTGCTGAAGAAGTAGTCATCAAATATTCCTTCATTACCTGTTAAAGTAGTAGTCGTCAAAGATTCCTTCATTACCTGATGAAGTAGTAGTCGTAAGATTCCTTCATTACCTGCTGAAGTAGTAGTCGTCAAAGATTCCTTCATTACCTGCTGAAATAGTAGTCGTCCAAGATTCCTTCATTACCTGCTGAAGTAGTAGTCGTCAAAGATTCCTTCATTACATGTGGAAGTAGTAGTCGTCAAGGATTCCTTCATTACCTGCTAAAGTAGTAGTTGTCAAAGATTCCTTCATTACCTGTTGAAGTAGTAGTTGTCAAAGGCTCCTCCATTACTCTGCTAAAATAGTAGTCGTCCAAGACTCCTTCATTACCTGCTAAAGTAGTAGTCGTCAAAGATTCCTTCATTACCTGCTGAAGGTGTAGTCGTCAAAGATTACTTCATTACCTGCTGAAGTAGTAGTCGTCAAAGATTCCTTCATTACCCGCTGAAGTAGTAGTCGTCAAAGATTACTTCATTACATGTAGAAGTAGTAGTCATCAAAGATTCCTTCATTACCTGCTGAAGTAGTAGTAGTCAAAGATTACTTTATTACCTGCTGAAGTAGTAGTCATTAAAGATTCCTTCATTACCTGCTGAAGTAGTAGTCAAAGATTCCTTCATTATACGTCACAGTCAAGCTTTATACTTACCAGCAGTCACTTTAGATGGCATCTATAAGCCCATCTCTGATAGCTCTTTATCACCCCTCCAAATGGAATCTGTAAGCCCATTTCTGATATCATCAACCAACGACGTTACTTCATGCGAGTGCAAATTTCTGGGCACTCTAGTGTTCAATCACCTTCCACCTTTAGATCACGAAAGGCAGACAAGCCAATCTAAACCTTCAGGTTTAAGAAGATTGAATAGGGGCAGCTGTTGTACCCCAAAATTTTCCCTCCTATTCTATTCAAGGCATGCTCATTGAGGTCCCCAATTGCTCAAGGTTGACCAAGAATTAACCAGACAAATTCTCCTCCTAAGTAATGGATCTCCATCTAGGGTTTCATTTCTCATAAAGAATTTTGGTTTGTAAGGGTTTCAAATGATTTCCATGGCACCCTATACGCCTCAGCATAATGGCATGGTTGAAATAAAGAAAAGAAGTGTACATGACAAGGTGTAGGTCGAAAGCTGAAAATATGCCTAAGAGCTTTTGGGTCGAAGCAGCTTCGACAGCAGTATTCGGTCTAATGTGATGCCCAACGAAGCACTAGGAACGAAGGAAGGATAGTCCGAAAGAAAGCGTGAGGAGAATTTTATGTAGTATTCGATTGGAAGAGCTAGTAAAGAGCTTCAGAGGTTTCATTTTCAAACCATTGAAATATAAGCCATTTGAAGCATTACAAGGAAAGACACTTCAACTGTCATGTTGATTGAATTGGCGCTTCGAAAAGAGGAAGAGTTTGAATTCAAAAGCTTTGACCTTATGGTTCGAAGGAAATGCATGTACCTGAACAGGCGAGGAAGAAGTTGGATGATTGAAGTGAAGTCTTGGTGCTTATAGGTTATCATTCGATTGGTGCATACAACTTGTATTCACCAATTGAAGATGAATTAGTGAGCAATAAAGATGTTCTTGTAGACAAAAGCAAATGGTGAAATTGGAATCGAAGACACAATCACAACTATGTTCGAAGAAAAGAAAAGAACGAAGCTTCGACTAGACCAAAGGAAGAGGTGATACTTCGATTGGTCGAATTGAAGAAAAGGAGATCGAAAGGAACAAGAACTGTTCAATTAGGATGATGTTCCCAGATTACACAATCAAAGCAGATGATGATTTAATTGAAGAATCCATGATGATGAAGCCTTGAGCAATTCAAATTGGAATTCAGAGTCATCGAAAAGAACAATGGAGATGCTAATCGAAACGAAATACTAATGGGATTAAACATGTCTAGGTTCACTCAAAGTTCAAAATGGCGTGAAATATCTCAAAATGGCAACTTTTCAAATCTTTTGATTATGGTAACTTTTCAAATCTGATGATTTTTCTTTCAAAGCCATAGTTAATGGTTGATTTATGCCAAATTCATTCACCACTACTCCTCTATAAATACAGAGCCAAAGTGTAAGCAAAGAGGAGAGATTGCCAATCAAAAATAAAAAAGAAATACATCAAAACTGTTAAATTCGAAAAGCATATTGTAAGCTTTCTCAGATCAAACCAAGTTCACTATTCACCCCCTGAAGGTCCCAGGAGTGATTCCCAGGCCTTAAGTGATTTAAACGCACTTAGAAACACGCTCATTCGATCCTTCAGTTTGGCAAAAATTTTGGATCTCAAACTCGTTTAACCTTAATTTAAATCTCTTTCGATTGCATATTCATGTTATTGTCATTATTTATGAATGTTTTAACGTAATTCATGTGAGTTTTAGTGCCCAAAACACAAAATTCCATTGATAGGGAATTTGAAATTGGTTCCTTTGAATCTCAGGATTCATGGTGTTTCAGGACAAAATAGCTTCAGATTTGGACTCAGGGGTTTCAATTAGGTGGGGGTTAGAATTAAGGGGAAGGACATGGGTTCGACACCCAGGTCATGCTTTTTGTTTTTTCTAACAACGATATTCCAAATCCCATGCTTGCAGGTCTAACATGCACCATGTGGTCAACACCAGTAGATCCCGTCAATCCAGATTCAGCACCATCAACGTGCAGTCCATCATGCACTTTCAACAACCTCCCTCATTGGATCGAAAGACAACCTCCCCCATTGGATCGAAAGGCAACCTGGACTCTTCTTGATATGGGCATACGTTTTTTAAACTTACCCCCTGTTACTTTAACTATCCTGGCCCATTTACTTTTTTTTATTTTGTTTTATTCTTTTGCATTTAATTGTTTTATTTTTTTTATAACATTGTAAAATCAGATAAAAAACCACAAAAAATATTAGTTTAGTATTTTCTCAAATAAATCAATTTTGTAAATTAATTGATTAATTATTTTAACCCTTTTCTTAATTTAAAAATAAATAGACTTAGGATTTTAAATTAAATTTCTTTCCATGATCAAAAACAAACAAAGAGATTTTTTCCTTTTTAGGTTTTAGACGTTATTTTCATTTCACGCGTGTTATTATCTTTCACATTATATTTTTCATATTATTGTACCCGCTTCCTAGTTGTAATTGTTTAAAATATGACTTTTATTTTTTCTGCTTTATTTCCCATGTTTTGAACATATAAATAATTCCCTCTCCGAAGCCTTGTAATAGTTTAGGATTTATCTTTCAGCATTTTAAATTCCTGCAAACTATTAAAATTGTTTAGATTCATGACTAATAGGATTGTATGGAAAGAGATTAAAATCAAAATGCTAGCAAACCTAAATGCAAACATAAATAATTGAATATAACACAATTTCACATGCGCACCTCTCGGATACCCCACTTTGGTTGTCTTCGGAAAAACAGTCACAACTCTCGAAACGTGAGAGATTTTAGTGGCTACCCTCCGGTTTAAAGATAAAAATGACCCTCTTGATGTTGCCTCGGTAAAAATAATCTTAAAACCCTAGGATAGTTACTAAGGTTTTTTTCCCAGTTTCCTTTGTGACTATAAACGTCCCTTCGAATGTCCCTCAAACATCCAATGACTAGGGCTACCTACTCACTAATAGTATAATAACACTGTCTAAAGGAAAAGAGGAAAAGAACGATCCTTTCGAGTAAAGTAGATAGCTGTTAGATGCTTGCTCAAACAAATTTTTACATTTACACAAAACAACTTTCAAAAACATTTTCAAAATACTTTATCAACACTCTTGAGGACTGATACAAGAGTTATCATAAAGCAAGTTGCCTTACTATTGGCATTTCAAAAATACTTTTTTTTTCAAAAAAACACACAAAGCACAAGATATTTCAAAATGAGCTAAGCATTTAAGAGCCCGTAGAAAACTACGAATGGAAAGGATGCTAACACCTTTCTTTCCATAATCTATCCCCCTTACTTAAAAAACTCTCGAAAGGTCTTTTTCTATTCTTTTCACCCTTTCCTTTGTTGGATAAAAGAAAAGTCGGTGGAGACTCTTGCTTATCGCAACATTTGCAAACACAAACGCAAAACCAGTATAAAAGTCGGTTTTGCCACCGTATCACACTAGCGTTTGCTTTTATCTTGCCATATAAGCCTATTAGCATACATCTAACAACTAATATCAGCGCAGAAATAAAGTGTGGAGTTTAAAGCTACGCTATTACATGGCTTCAGGGAGGCGGAATTTCAAATCAAAACGGGGAAATAAAAGTAAAGTCCTAAATTTAACCGCTATTACATCCTTTTGCAGTTACATCAATATGAAAGAAAAAAATACGAAATAAGCGCGCAAATATTGATAGTGAAGTAAAAACCCTAAAACTTCTAAACACTTAGAATATTTTTGTTGTTTTTATTTGTTTTAAGAAAGAAAACTTAAAATTAAATTAGAAAAGAAAAACTAAATCTAATCTTAATTAATAAAAAGAAATGATTATTAATTAAAATTAATTCTAATCAATAAAAGAAAATTAATTCTAATATTTTTGGTATTTTACTTGAGAAAAAGATTTGAAGTGATTAAACCTAATTCTAATTGATTTTAAATTGATTGAAATAAGTCAAAATAATTAAATTAATTAATTTGCAAAAATTAAAATTAATTAGAAAAATCTAAATCTATTTTTTGTGATTTTATTATAAAAATACAAATTAGTTTTTTTTTGTTTTTAAAAGTGATAATAAAAAATAAATAAATAAAACAAAGAAAGAATAAAAATTAAAAAGAAATGGGCCTGATGGACAAAGCAACTGGGGGGTATTTGTCTGGAGTTTTGTTTAGGCCCAATAAGAGGAAGCCCAGGGTCCTGCACATGATCCAGTTGTGCTGGCTCCTGTGAAGCCTATCATGAACTCCCAAATCTGGAGTGTTAGATCTGACGTTGTGATGATCTGGTGGTGACAATATGCCAATGCTTGGTGCACGTGCTTATCCCTGGAACACTGGATCTGCAAGAAGAAATTAGAAAACTAATAGGCAAGAGGCGGGGATCGAAACCCTACCCTTGCCTATAGTAACGCTTAATCATGCAATGCCTATACATTTAGGACAACTGTACTTTCATTAATCTAAGTACAATAATAAATATATAATGCAAATCCAATCCTAATGTTGACTGTACAACACACGCGTGCCAAGTTCCCCCCCTGCAATTTGAATAAACCAATCGTATCGTCCCTTTCATCCATGCATTAGTCAACGCCGATCAAGCCCCCATGGATGTGGCTCCGGTCATCCCTTCCAGTTGGCCAAAACATAAAAACCTGTGAAATCTCATGAAAAAAACATGAAAATAACTCTACTGAACTAATTAGGCCCTTACGAACACGATAACATGGTTGGTTTGCCCTGAAAAGGTCTGTATCTTGAGATACGAAGCTTACCTGAAGCTTTTCCCTAACAATGGAAAACCTTCATCCCCGCGTTAGATCTCTCATGTGATGGTTCTAAAGACACATGAACATCAATAATAACACAATTATATGCATAGAACCCATTTATTTTACGTGAGATAAGAGTTTAATATCATAACATTATACCATGCGGTGCAACAATGATATGCCTGATTCAAACATTGAAACACTTGTGTGAGGGCTGGACTGGGTTCCTGGAAGCCTCAAGGATATGTCTGGATGCTTGAAAAAGCCTAAAAGTGGCTGGAACTCGCAATCTATATTTGCAATATCCTTGAAGTTTTTGAAATTTTTTAAGGTTCTTGTTAAGGCTAGCTGTGCATCTGCTGAGGCTTGAGACTTGTTAAGAAGATATAGTGAATCATGCTAGGGTAGCCAAGATAGAAACAAATCATGCATGGTAATGGTTATCAAAACAAAATGATACGCTTCCAATATTTCCAAAAGAATATATTCTCTTCCTTTTTGGCTTTGCATGCTTTTAGACAGCTTTGTTAGGCTTCTTGGGCTTCCAATCTGATAAAAAAACAAAGCCCACACGCCTTACATCCTACCTTGCATTTTGTTTGGATTTAATTGGTATTTAAATGAATAAAATTCAAATAAATAAAAACAAAAATCACAATAATGCATGAATAGGTTTAGAGGTCCTTGAGTAGGTCATAAACATGCTTGAACCCCAAAAAATAGGTCCATTAGCTCAAAGATGCATTTTTTTCTCAAAGTTAACTTCTTGCATTTTCACCAATTTGCCCAATTTGAAATAGTCATAACTTGCTCAATTTTCATATTTTGAAGATGATCTTGGACCTTTTGGAAATATCAATATGTCCCCTACAATCTCTCTTTTACTCATTGTGATACGGTAGGAGAACTAACTTGAGGTTTTGTGTTTGTTTTCGCAATTGTTTCAGTTTAGCAAGAGTCGCCACCGACTTTTTATTTTATCCAAAGGAAAGGTCAAAAAGCACAGGAAAGACCTTTGAGATGTTTTCTTGGGTTCGGGGGGGTAGATTATGAAAAGGGAAGGTGCTAGCACCCTTTTCATCCATGGTTATCCATGGGCTCTTAGTTACTTGTTTTATATCACTTGCCTTTGCTTTTCACCTGTTTGAAATGGTGCTTTGTGTGCGCGGTTTTGAAAATGTTTTGAAAAAGATGCCTTGTCTAGGCAACCTTTGTAATAATTCTTGTTTGAATATATACAAAGGTGTGTGTCTTTCTGAAAAGATATTTCAATGTTTTGAAAGTTGTTTTGAAATTGTTTTGAAGTTGTGTTGTGAAGTGTGTTTGAAAATGGCAAGGATGTTTTGCAAGCTTTTGATCAAGTAACTAAGAGTTGTCTACCCTATTTTACTCAAAGATCTTTCTTATGTTTTTAACCCTTTTTAACAGTGTTGTGTCACCATTGTGTTTGGTGAACAACCTTGTATTATGATGTTAAACGGGACAGGCGCAGGTCATCGTATACAATCATTGAAGGAAACTTGTGAGACGCTCTAGCAATTTTGTAAAGGACGAGATCGTTTTATCAGAGGCAACATCGAGGGTCATCGAGGGACTACGATCTTTGTTTATCGAAGGGGCATTTGCTAGAGTGTCTCATACTCGAGGGACATGATTGCATTTTCTGAAGCAACGAGCGAGGTTACCCTAGAGGTGCAAGTGTGAATTGTGTATTGATTTTCATGCATTTATCTTATATTAGGTCATCTAGAAATTGATTTTGAATCTTCACATGCAAACCCTAATTACTATACAGTATATTGAAAGCGATAAATTGCGGGAATTTAAAATCTAAGTTATTACAAATAAGTATCCAAGGATGGGGGTACAAATTATTTACAAATGGGGATGAGTCTTATCAGAATAATAATGTCCAAAATATTATGGGTTACAACCAAATCGAATCGATGCAATTCAAATATTAACAAATTATAACAAAAGCATAAAAATAAAGAGAATCAAAAGTATTATGAGATGCATGTGTTTTATTTACAAATGAACAAATAAAACTTTTAACCTAAGAAAGATTAAGTATTTATTATTATTATTTTTTATGTTTTTATTAATTATGAAAAGAAAAGCTTTAAAGAAAGAAAAATTATTTAAATTGAAGTTCTATTATTTATGTATTTTTGTTTCATTAAATGTAATAAATATTAAGGAAAACTATTAAGAAAATTTATACAAAAAATTAATATATTTTTTATTTAACAAAAGAGAAAAAGAATTAGATTATAAAAAATGTAAATAAGATGATAAAACCAAGCATTAGTTCAACTAAATGGAATAATAAAAAAAATGATGATGGGCCTTATGAGCTTGTGCCCCAAAAAAAAGAAAATGAAGAAGAACAAATAATTATGAAGAAGAAAGGGAGGTGGGGCGTGCTTAGTAGAAACATGGGCCTAAGGTTTTATTGTTTGGGGCGAAGGCCCAAAATGAATGTTTGAACAAGTATTAGGGTTAATGTCATTTGGTTAGGGTTTGCAGTTTTGGTTACAGCGGCGCCTCCTTCTCCTTTCGTTCTCTTCGTCTTTCTCAAACCAAAACGATGAATTCTCCTTTCATGCCTTAGCCACCGGAGCGCCGCCTTCGTCCACTTCCTGCCTTCTCTTTTCAGCGGTCTAGGATTCTTGCTTGTAAACGGTACGATTTGTTAACCTTTGTTTTTAGGGTTTCACAATTACGTTTTCATTTTGCTTGATTATTACATGCACGTTTTAACCCATGTTTTTTTATATTTACATGTAGTAGGAGCTTGAGGGACGTGCCTTGAGCGTTTTATTCTGTAAACTAAAGGAGAAGGAGGTGAGGCCGACCGGTGGCGCTCCGAGGAGGCTAGGCGGAGGGAGGATGAAGATGACGGTGTTTCTGGTATTTTTGTTGTTCTTTATATTTTTTGATGATGATTGTGTTTCTGAAAACTTACTTGCTTCGGCTTTCGTTGATGATGAATATTTTCTGAAACTACTCTTGCTTATGAATCTCTTCCCCTTTCTGGTTTTAATATGGATATCGATGATGATGATATTCTGAGATTTGTTTGTATTTATTAGTGATGATGTATAAAGTCTGAAACTTGTTATTGATTTGGTTTTGTTGATTCTCTTCCTTCCTCTGAGTATGCTGATGTTTTATGATGATGAACTTGAAAACCAGTGTTGTTGTTTTGCTTTGAGTTGATGATGAAGAAACTCTGAAACCAGCTTATGTTTGAACTGTTGTTTCTTTTTTTGATGGTTGATGAAGCTTATGATTTTGGTGTTGATGATAGCTAGACTGTGTTTGCAGTTTATGCCGTCATTGGCCCAAACAGGTTTGTGAGTTTGGTTTGTGGTTGAATCTGTAGTTTTGTTATTTGTTAGACAGAGCTGAGTTTGTGTATGCAGATTTGGGCTTGGCCTGAGTGTTTTGGGCAAGCAGACTTGAGCTTACAGTTTGAGATGCAAGTTTTGTAGATTTATGAGTTTGGCTTGCAGGTTTGTTGTGTTTTGGCCAGGACTGTATGTTTGTTGAGCTTGTTGTTTTGTAGTTTTGAAAACTGCAGGCTTCTTTTTATTGTTATTTTTTACTGGTTTTTGGGCTAGCAGGTTTGTAACTTGCAGTTTAAATAGGTTTGCTTGTGTTTGAGTAAGCTTTTGGTAAGAAGGTTATGCAGTTTTAACAGGTTTGCTTGTGTTTGAGTAAGCTTTTAACTTGTTTGGATTTGGGATTTGCAGTGATATGTTACAGACAGGTTTGCTCGCTTGTTTTGTGTTTTCAAAACATGTTTTGCAATTTTGCTTTATGTCTTCCTCTGGTGTCTCTGCTGGACTGTTAGACTGTTATATATTTTCTTTTTTGTTCCCCTTACTGCCTTTTTACAGTTTGCCTTTAGCCAAAACTGCAAAACCTATTCACTAGGTCTTCTCTTTCTCTCTCTCCATAAGCATTTTTAATTGCTTATTATAATATATTTCTGAAAAGCTTGTTGGGCCAGAAAATGATGATGAAATTGACAAGTCCCTTTGGCTTGTAACTTTGGTTTATCTCTGCATTATGTACTTGCTGCATATTTTCTGCATTGTGTACTTTTGCCTTTTGCACCTAGTTGGCTTGCAACTCAGTGTGACATGCTTGGTTACTACATTGTAGTTAGCTTGCCTATGCTTACCTTGCTGACTTTATGACTACTGCAGTTTGGTTTTGTTTGCAATGCAGCTTTATACCTTTGTATTTGAACCATGTGCATGCTTGCAATTTATTTTTTACTTTTCTCTTTGTGAACCAAGAAGAGAAATCTTCTTGTGTTTTGCAAAGAGAAAAAGTAAAAATATGATGAATCCAAAATCATTATGATTCCGGCCAACAAGCTTTAATGATGATTTTTCTTTCTTCCTTTTCTGCTTGAAAATTCTTATACTAATTTCTTTTTCTCTGTCTTTTGCAGGTAAGTACCAGTTGGATGATAGATGAAGCAGTAGAAGTAGAAGATCTCAAAAGATTAGGCTTAGATTTATTTTTCATTTATTGTAAACAAATATTATTTTAAATATTATAAGTTGTAATCTTACAATATTCGAATAAATTTGTAACCATATTTGAAACAAATAAAAGTCTTTATCAAAAGAAAATTTTCTACTGTCAAATATTCCAATCTTTCCTTGTATTGTCTATTTAATTATTTAAGACTCTTAAATCAAAATAACGGGAAATGTATCCCAATAACTTTAATCCGGATGAAATAAATAATCAACAAACTTTTCCGTCTCGCATTAATCACAATACGCCTGGTATTCCAATTAACATATGCGTTGTACAGTTAAACAAATAAGCATTCCATAAACCTTTCACTCCACTGATCAAACAAATGCCTTAATGTTCCAAACAAAAGTCTCAGCTCTTATCCCAGATAATTAGGTTTTGAGAAATAACCAGTAATCTTAAACAAGCGTAAAAATAATGTAACAGTCAACTGAACTTCTGAGGATTCAGTTTCTTTTGAGAAATGCGAGCGCAAACCCTAATCCTAGATTACTGCCAAAGAAAGACCCGTCTGATCGATTCTTGAGTCAACCTTAACAAATCAGAGAAAACCCTAATTCTGGATTGACTGATAAAGAAAAGTCTGTTTGACCAATTCTCGAGCCAATTTGAAAAATAAGAGAAACCCCCTGAGGTTGTGATTTCTTGTGAAAAAGGGAGGGCAAATTTTTGGGTACAACACTCATTTTTGTATTTGGAGAATTTATCTTGATGTGACTTGTCTTGACAAAAAATGCCTTTTTGTTGACTTTCAAAAAGAACTGTAATTTATTGGCTCATATCTTTCCAATGATGCATTTTTTGGATTTGGGAATAAAAACAAAGTTGTAGAGGATTGGATTCTCTTCAAAATGAGATTTGCTTGGGGGGAAATGGATGAAGCATGTGAAAGTTATGCCTGGTCAAAGTTCAGTTGACTTTTCCTAGGAAACTCTAATTTAGTAACTTTTGATTCTTGATGATTTGAGGGAACTCCTTGAGGAATCATGATAAACCCTTGATCAAATGATGAGTATTACTTTAAAATGTTTATGTTGACCAAAAATTTTGAACTTTGACTGTATATTAACCACAATTGACTTTTGACCTAATACTGTTGATTTTCAATCATCTGAGCAATTGACTGAGCAAACTTATGATGCAAGGCATGAAAATTGGCATGAGCATCCTTGAGGACATATTAGGAGCCATGGAAATCACTTGAGGCCTTTGAAACTCACACTTCTTTGTGAAAAGTGAAACCCTAGTTTGGAATCCATTGCTTTAGGAGGAGAATTTGTCTGGTCAATTCTTGGTCAACCTTGAGCATTTGAGGATCTCTAGGAGTATGTTTTAAATACAATGACAGGGAAATTTTTTGGGTACAACAGATGCCCCTGTTCAATCTTCTTAAACCTGAAATTTAGATTGGCTTGTCTGCCTTTCGCGATTTGAAGATGTGGAAGACTGAAATTGTGTATGGGGTATGTGGGTTTGCTGGTATTGGGGTTGGTATTGTGGTTGGGTTTGAGGCATATCTGGGTATTGGTAGTTTGGCGGTGACTGTGGTTGGTAGTACGGCATTTGGTTGTAGTTGTGTTGTGGTGGGGAATGTGGTTGTGTGTTTGTTGGTCTGTTTCTTCTTGGGGGTGGGTTTGAGGTTGAAGGATTTTGGGTTTGTTGGTGGGGAATCGAGGGTTGTGCCCATTGTGTGCGTGGGTCAACCAAGTACCTCGGATGAGACACGTGCATATCTGGGTTACTAACCGACCTGTACCACGACATATATTGATCGGTGTGTCGCATGTTACCTTGAGTAAGGAAAACAGGGGATTGCAAGATGTAGCGGTGACGCCTTTGCCACATTTTACACCATTCTGGAGCAAAGTCTTTCCAGTGGGTTAGATTCCACTGGGCGTCGACCCTTTTTAGATGCCAGGGGGACAAATCTGTTGGGTCACTTGGTATCTCTTGGATCATTCCGAACTGCATCTTCACGCGGTCGCTGTGGTGCATCTCCACAATGTTGAACCGAATGAGTGCAGTCTTTGCAGTCCAAGTTGCTGCATCCTCTGGATTTGGAGAATGGTCCAAACCCAAATATGGTCTCCAGACGAACTACGATAAAATTTAAATCAGGTAAGCGCAAAAGTAATGTATAAATAAATAAAATGAACAAAAGTTAAAAGCTACGACTTACGTCATCTGGGCCTAGGTGATCCAACAGATTCCGGTAGAGTGCGACATTGAATCTGGGATTCTTGCCGTAATCCATACCCCTCACGCAGTACCTATAGGAAATGAGAAACATGTTATTTTCAGCATATATTTTGGAAAGAGAAGAATAGTTATAAATGCTATAACTTAATGACTTACTTTGTTGCGTAAGGGAAACCAAAAGTGTTGTTGTTGATGGGGTTTAAGGACTCCATCCTCCACCAACCCCAGGCTTGTAGTAAAAATGCGCACCCATAAAATGTACATTTTTCCTTGACTGCGTTTTTGCACAAGGAACTGTACAGGTGGGCTAATACTGCAGAACCCCAACTAAATTTTCTAGTTTTATCAAAATTGGTTAGTAAATGTAAGTACATGAAATTTACACTATTTCCCGTACTTTCGGGAAATAAAAAAGTACCAAAAAGTATCATAATATACGTTCGGGCTTTTACTACTCGGTCATTTTCTGAGGAATTTTCATTTAATTCCATACTTGCATAATGCCGTTTCAGGTCAGTGAGTAGTATTCCCTGCCCTCTTGCTCCACCACCTTCTACCATGTCCCTACCCAACAGTTCTTCACACTGTGAGTTGGGTTGTTGAACCGACCCGTTCACCGCTTTACCGTCAATAGGGAGGCCCAGTAGCATGTAGACATCTTCGAGAGTGATGGTACATTCACCTATTGGTAGGTGAAATGTATGGGTCTCCGGTCTCCACCTCTCCAACATTGCAAGGATGAATTTGGAGTCAATGGTGCAGTTGGAGATCTTTATCACGTGTCCAAAACCTGCATATTCCAGATAAGGGACGATAAAAGGGTCGGGGGCCAGGTATTTGTGCGAACGGATTCTGAATCTTTGTGTATCCTGAGATCATAATTAAACAAGAGTAAGATTAATTAAGATGAACAACACGTTTTTTAAAGTATGAAAAATGTATAACCAAAGAAGAGACTTACAAATGCAGCAATGTTTTCCCTTGTGCCTCTGTGAGTATCTCCCATTGTTAGAAGGGCCATTCTTCAGAACGCTTGAGTGAATGAAAGACTTAGGAAGAAATAAGGAGTATGATAGACTTAAGAAATATTTCGTAGCAGAGAGTGAGAGAGTGAGAGTTGTGTGGGTGTGAGATATGTTTCATAAGGTATGTATTTATAGGCAACTAATTCTGATGTAGTGGTTGCATGCATGCGAGGTGTCACATTTGCATGCTTAGGGAGTTACACATATGCATGCATGCATTTACAAATAATGTGAGGTGTCACTCTTGCAGGCTAGGTGGCAGCCTTTGGGATGCCTTTCTCTGTTGCATGCAAGGCCATTGGAGCTGACGGGTGGCAGGCTTAGACAAAACATTAATGTGTGTATTATAGGGCCAGGCTAGGTGGCAGCATAAGCCCATGCATGTAATACGATTGGACAGTAAGGGAGGCGCCATCTCACTTGGCGAAATAGTACAAAAATGTATGTTGTCGCCACCCCATTTGGCGAATAAGAGGTGTCACGTTTTACAGCATTGTCTCAGGCTACGTGACAGCCTTTGGGATTCCTTTCTCTGTTGCATGCAAGGCCATTGGAGCTGACGGGTGGCAGGCTTAGACAAAGCTTTTATGTGTGAAGAATAGGGCCAGGCTAGGTGGCAGCATAAGCCCATGCATGTAATATTATTGGACAGTAAGGGAGGCGCCATCTCACTTGGCGAAATAGTACAAAAATGAATGTTGTCGCCACCCCATTTGGCGAATAAGAGGTGTCACGTTTTACAGCATTGTCTCAGGCTACGTGACAGCCTTTGGGATTCCTTTCTCTGTTGCATGCAAGGCCATTGGAGTAGACGGGTGGCAGGCTTAGACAAAACTTTTATGTGTGAAGAATAGGGCCAGGCTAGGTGGCAGCATAAGCCCATGCATGTAATATTATTGGACAGTAAGGGAGGCGCCATCTCACTTGGCGAAATAGTACAAAAATGAATGTTGTCGCCACCCCATTTGGCGAATAAGAGGTGTCACGTTTTACAGCATTGTCTCAGGCTACGTGACAGCCTTTGGGATTCCTTTCTCTGTTGCATGCAAGGCCATTGGAGTAGACGGGTGGCAGGCTTAGACAAAACTTTTATGTGTGAAGAATAGGGCCAGGCTAGGTGGCAGTATAAGCCCATGCATGTAATATTATTGGACAGTAAGGGAGGCGCCATCTCACTTGGCGAAATAGTACAAAAATGAATGTTGTCGCCACCCCATTTGGCGAATAAGAGGTGTCACGTTTTACAGCATTGTCTCAGGCTACGTGACAGCCTTTGGGATTCCTTTCTCTGTTGCATGCAAGGCTATTGGAGTAGACGGGTGGCAGGCTTAGAAAAAACTTTTATGTGTGAAGAATAGGGCCAGGCTAGGTGGCAGCATAAGCCCATGCATGTAATATTATTGGACAACCTTGGGGGGTTGCATCACTTACTTAATTGAAATATTTTGCCTTAGGTTGAACATAACATTCATTCACATAAACTGTAAAATTTTCCAACCTTCGAATCAGTCATCTAACCTTCAAACATTCCAGCATTCATACCTTCATATAATCAATAAACCCAAAACATTCCCACCTTCATACCTAAAACAATTCTACACAATGGCCTCCTCACCACAATTTGTTGTCAAAGCACATTTCAACGGTGAGACATACATGTGTCCCACAGTTGGGTTTTTGTTTAGAAACACCGACAATGTCCGATTTCTCTTAAACGGGAAAGCAAATTTCTCATACTTTAAGAAAAGATTGGAGGCCAAACTTGAACGAGGCCCTATATCCCAGATATTTTATCAGAGTCCAGTCTTTTTTGGAAACAACCAAGTCATATTTTATAAGGTTGCAATTCAAGATGACGAGGATTTCCAGAACATGATTTCCAGCCATGTCTATTCTGGAAACGACTCTATTGAGTTGTACGTTCTGTTTCAAGAGCCTCCGGTGACACAGGAGGTAGAGCCTCCGGTGTTACAGGAGGTTGATCCTTTGGAGAATGAGCAAGCCGAGGTGGATGCAGTTGATGATGAAGAAGAAGATAACGAGTTAGAGTTCGATGAAATGGTGAACGACGATTCTGACGATGATGGCATCCCAAGTATTCCTACCGACAAAATCTACACACCACCTACGCACATGACAAACTTCAACATGGGCGGAGATGAACCTTCTACGGACTTGTTTTTCCAACCGTATATGCAATCAGATGAAAATTTAAAAGAGAAGGACAAGTTTCGTAATAGAGAGGAATGCATAAGGGCCATCAAAAAATTTCACATGCTCAACTCGGTTGATTATAAGGTGGATCGTGTAAACCCGGAAAGGTACAAGATCAAGTGTGTCCACCCTGACTGCATGTTCAAGCTGACCGCTTCATACAGACTAAGGGGTGACTGCTGGGTCATAGGTTCCATGACAACCCATACGTGTGTAAGTTCCACTCAATCACAAGACCACCGAAAACTCAACCATGATCTAATCTGTCAAGAAATCCTACCCCTGGTGAGCAACGACCCTTCTTTGAAGGTGAAAACAATCATCTCCCACATCACCACAGTTTTTAACTACACTCCGTCTTACCGTAAGGCGTGGTTAGCAAAGACTAAGGCGATTGAAAGGGTGTATGGAAACTGGGAGGAGTCATACCGAGAACTTCCCCGCTACCTCAATGCACTAAAGACATATTCTCCAGGTAGTGTTTATGTTCTGGAAACATTGCCCGCTTACGCCCAAGATGGTAGTGTTCTACATGGCAACGGAATATTCAGTCGCGTCTTTTGGGCATTTCAACCATGCATCGCAGGGTTTGCATCATGTAAACCAATTCTACAAATAGACGGGACTTGGTTGTATGGCAAGTACAAAGGCACTCTTTTGATGGCAGTTGCACAAGATGGCAACAATAACATTTTCCCCGTTGCGTTTGCCCTCGTCGAGGGGGAGACTGGTGGTGCTTGGAGCTTTTTCCTGAAAAATCTTCGTACACACGTGGCTCCTCAACCGGATCTATGTTTGATCTCGGACAGACATGCCTCTATTGAAAGTGCCTATAATAATCCGGCAAATGGTTGGCATGACCCTCCTTCTACGCATGTCTATTGCATCAGGCATATCGTCCAGAATTTCTCGAGGGAGGTCAAGGACAAAACATTGCGGAAAGCGGTGATGAATGCGGGATACGCACTGACACAGCCCACATTCAAATATTACCGCAACGAGATCCGTTTGTCTAACCCAGAAGCCAGTACGTGGATCGACAACATACCAGTCGAAAAGTGGACTAGGTCATACGACAATGGCCAAAGATGGGGGCATATGACAACAAATCTTATTGAATCAATGAATGGGGTATTCAAGGGCATACGAAACCTCCCCATCACTGCCTTGGTGAAATCCACGTATTTTAGGATGGCTGCGTTATTTGCCAAAAGAGGTGAAATGTGGTATTCGGTCTTGCAATCAGGACAACTGTGGAGTGAAAGCTGTATGAAATACATTAAGGCTGAAAGTGCAAAAGCCAACACTCACATGGTTACACGGTTTGACCGCCATAGCCACAACTTCATTGTGAAAGAGACAATTGACCACAATGAAGGCCTGGCAAGACAGGAATACAGGGTCATTTTACCTTCTCAATGGTGCGATTGTGGCAGGTTTCAAGCTTTTCGTATGCCTTGCTCTCATGTCATTGCCGCTTGTGCGCATACCCATCAAGACGCGCTTCAACTGCTATCAAACGTTTATAAATCTGAAACGTTGCTAACTGTTTACAACAACAACTTTCCTTTGGTGGCAAAACCGGACTATTGGCCTGAATACAGCGGTGATATAGTTTGGCACAATGACCAAATGCGAAGGAACAAGAAGGGTCGTCCCAAAAGCAGGCGCATAACAACAGAAATGGACGATCTTGACAGGTTGGAAAGAAAGTGTGGTTTATGCCGTCAGGTCGGACACAATCGCAAAAACTGTCCGAATCGGGCGTCTGGCTCGACCACATAAATTTTGTAATACAATAAATCTTTTCAATATTTGTGTTGTAAACATTATGGGTTTTCCGTTAATAAAACTGTTCACACAATTTAAGAAATTCAATATAGGAAATTACATTAGGGTTTTCGCGTACAACAATGATTAACGATAATCAATCTAGGAAATTAAATTAGGGTTTTCGCGTACAACAATGATTAACGATAATCAATCTAGGAAATTACAACTGTTAACACAATTTCATCTGACCCATGCATCATCAGCATTACATCACTGTCTGTTTTGACTTCCTCCAACCACACATTAGGTCTTCCTGTCGCATGCGAGGTTGTTGTTCGTTTTCGCTGGATCCTTCGAATTTTTTCCCCCTCGGTGATGTCTCCATCTAGCCACCGCATCAACTCCCGCTTCAGACGCTCCATGGAGTGAATGTGCCAGAATTTCATTTTCATCGCGGGTTTCGTGGCGGAGAATATAACGTAACCATCTCTGCTAAAAATCATAGGCGACGTCATTACGTAAATAAGGGAGTACAAAATAAAAATACAGTGCGAGAAAGTGTGAGAAATTTCAAAGAAACGGACGAATTATTTATAAAACGGCAAAAAACCCTAGTTTTGCCCTAGGCGCCAAGTGAGATGGCGCCTCCTCTCCTTTTTAAGGAGCATGCGCCATCTCACTTGGCTAAAAGCCAATGGAGGCGCCAAGTGAGATGGCGCCTAGGGCAAAACCCTAGGTGCATGCGCCAAATGACTTGGCTCCTCCTTTGTGGAGCCATCTCAAACATGGTTATTTGCGTAATTTTTTCCGAAACCCGGTTATTTGCGAAATATTTTTTTAATACTTGGTTATTAATAAAAAAAATTCGTATTGTGTATTTAATTATTTAAGACTCTTAAATCAAAATAACGGGAAATGTATCCCAATAACTTTAATCCAGATGAAATAAATAATCAACAAACTTTGTCGTCTCGCATTAATCACAATACACCTGGTATTCCAATTAACATATGCGTTGTACAGTTAAACAAACAAGCATTCCATAATCCTTTCACTCCACTGATCAAACAAATGCCTTAATGTTCCAAACAAAAGTCTCAGCTCTTATCCCAGATAATTAGGTTTTGAGAAATAACCAGTAACCTTGAACAAGCGTAAAAATAAAGTAACAGTCAACTGAACTTCTGAGGATTCAATTTCTTCTGAGAAATGCGAGCGCAAACCCTAATCCTGGATTACTGCCAAAGAAAGATCTGTCTGATCGATTCTTGAGTCAACCTTAACAAATCAGAGAAAACCCTAATTCTGGATTGACTGATAAAGAAAAGTCTGTTTGACCGATTCTCGAGCCAATCTAAAAAATCAGAGAAACCCCTGAGTTTGTGATTTCTTGTGAAAAAGGGAGGGCAAATTTTGGGGTACAACAGTTTCCCCTGTTCAATCTTCTTGAACCTGAAGAGTTAGATTGGCAATTTTGCCGTTCGCGACTCGAAGGTAAAAGATGATTGGACACTAGAGTGCCCATAAATTTGCACTCGTCAAAGCATAGTTGAGGGAATGGGCTTAAAGATGCCATTTGGAGATGTGATAGAGTCTTGTCGGAGATGGGCTTAAAGATGCCATCCAAGAATATTTGTTGAACTATATGTTGTAGGTGAGAGGGTGAGTATCAGAAAGGTATCCATGTTTGGAACATCTCTGAGCTGGGGGTCTGAATAAGAAACATATTAGCATCCGTGTCGGGAGGCATCCGTAAACTGTTTTAAGAAATCCTTGAAGTTTGAAACTTGCTAAACTTATCCTGCGAAGGTTAAAATATTAGATGAAACACAGAGTTATGCTGTATGATGCAATGTATGTGTTATATCAATGCTTATGATATATGAATGTAATGAATGTGCATGTAAGCTGATTAGCCGTCTTGCTGAGGAAGATAAATCCTGGATAGCTGGGGATAATAAAATCTTTGACCGCCGTCGGGAAAAGTAAATCCTTGACTGCTGCCGGGGATTGAAAATCCTTTGATCGTTGAAAATGAGAAGTCCTGGAACCACTGTTGGGGAAATCAGGAGTTTGGGTTGTATGCCAATCTACTGGGGATTCCTGTTTTGAGGAGATCTTCGTCGGGGAATATCTGAAAACTATGAGGATTTGAGAATGAGAGTCTTCATTCTACTTGTGGAATTAGTGTTACGGAGCCAAGAACGAGAATCTTCGATCTGCAGGGGATTTGAAATTCTGGCAAATTCATGCTGAGAGTAAAGAAAACTCCGGAGAATCAAGGATGAGAGTCTTGATTTTGTTGGGGAGTAAGAACTCTGTGGGGAATAGCCATACTGTTGGAGAGTAGCTATCCTGCTGGAGAGTAAGCTCAGGGCTCTGGAAAAAGCTTATTCCACTTTGAGAATGAAAATCTTCATTCTGTCGGGAATATGGGGAATCTAGGTTATATGCCACTTTGAGAATGAGAATATTCATTCTGTCGGGAATATCAGGGGGTTGGTGTGTATATACCACTTTGAGAATGAGAATCTTCATTCTGTTAAGGGTATCAGGAGCTTGGGAGTATACCAATCTCTTGAGGTTTCAAGGATGAGAATCTTCATTCTGTTAACGGTATCAGGTGCTTGGGAGTATACCAATCTCTGAGGTTTTAAGGATGAGAATCTTCATTCTGTTAACGATATCAGGAGCTTGGGAGTATACCAATCTTCTGAGGTTTCAAGGATGAGAATCTTCATTCTGTTAACGGTATCAGGAGCTTGGGAGTATACCAATCTTCTGAGATTTCAAGGATGAGAATCTTCATTTTGTTAACGGTATCAGGAGCTTGGGAGTATACCAATCTCTTGAGGTTTCAAGGATGAGAATCTTCATTCTGTTAACGATATCAGGAGCTTGGGAGTATACCAATCTTCTGAGGTTTCAAGGATGAGAATCTTCATTCTGTTAACGATATCATGAGCTTGGGAGTATACCAATCTTCCGAGGTTTCAAGGATGAGAGTCTTCATTCTTTGAGAGAAACATAATTTTAGGAGCTTCATTCGTCCATTATTCTGTTGGTGGGTTGTTTCTGCTGAAATTTTAGGAACTTGTCCGTAATTCAACTGAAGAAAAGCTTTGTCGCTTGAATTTGATTGTACCTTTGCTGAAAGGTAAAGGTTAGTGGCATATATCAAACAATGATGTTCTCAAAATAAATGAGATCGCGTTGCATGATGTCTTAATGCACGGAGGTGTAATGTTTTTCAAGATGACCTTTCGCTGGGGAAAATAAATCCCGAGCTGATGAAGGAGAAAAGAGTTGGATTCTTCATCTCTGGTATTGAAGAAAACCAGAATAAATCGCTGGGAGATTTATCTGAAATATCAAAAACCAGGAAGATCTTCCATTGGGATAAGAATTATGGAGATCTTAGTGTTGATCTGACCAAAACAGAGAGGGTCTTGGATTAATTTTGACTCAACCGGATGATGGAGGAATCTCTGACGACCGTAACTTCCAACAGGTGATGAAGGAATTTTTGACGACCGATCAATCTGTGTACGTTATGAATGTTGTTGAAATGTAATTATGTTTTGGAGAATAATTCCTTGACAAATGTTGGGGAAATAAACCCATGACTGCTAGTCTGCTAGAGAGGTGATAAACTTCTCGAGGACGCTTGAATTTCTTTTCAGAAAGATTTCGGAGAGATTCGTCACTGCCCCTAGTATCAAGTTCTTGTGGCACTGCCAGGAAACTTGGACTGTACGTAACCCTTTGATGAGATTGATGTTTAAATTCCCCAAGTGACGGTGAGGGAGACTTGCCCCAGGTTAATCTGTAATTGAGAGATTTATTGAAATCTTGACTGGACTGCCCCAGGTTAAACTGCGATTGAGATATTTCTTGAAATCTTGACTGGGCTGCCCCAGGTTTACTGGATTTTGAAAGATTTGTTGAAATCTTGACTGGATTGTCCCAGGTTTACTAGACAATACCATACCAAGTCCCCCTTTTGCTGATGGGAGATTTTTTTTTTGCAACGGGAGTGTCATTCCATTTGAAGTGATTTTGTTCACTGAGAGAGCTTTCGTTCATTCGATCGTTCACTGTGTGAATTTCTTCACTGTCAAACAAATAACCATGTGCAAACAACGATATTATAATAATAAAAAGTTTATGCTTGACTCGAAGTTTCGAAAAATGCATTTTTTAGCAGAAAACTTTTTTATAAGACAATTTCAACACAAGATTTAGAGCAAAGCCTTACAGGAGTCAGGATACCTTTTGTAACAGTATGCTCTCGAACTAACTCGTGCTTAAATTAGGACTTTTGAAGGGTTGTAACGTGGCTTGGTTCACGGTTTAAGAAACAAAGGATAAAGGCTCAAAGTATATTTGTATCCACCCGCTCTTCATGATGTTCTTCAATCCTAAACTCAGTTAATTGTGCGTCGAACTTTATTTGAGTTTGGAACAACGTTTTGGTGATGGCTCACACAAGCTGAAATTGTTGGAAGGCAGTCATTTTTGCAACATTTTTCATGTTGTTGAAGATTTATAACGACCTCTTTCTTTTGATTCATTATCCCTAACTTTTGCCTGACTGTTCCTGTTTTCGAGATTACAGTCAGCAGGATGCCCCAGCTTTCTTAAGCCTCCCTTGTAGGTTTTGGCTCAGTGGGCTTTCCTTTTTTTAGAGATAATGACTGCCTATGAGATAAAGAACCATCACTGTCTTTTGATTCCGAAGGAATGTTTTTGATGTCATTCGTTGTATTACGAACTGAGAGTTTGCGACTTCAATGCGCATATTTTGAATTAACTAAGAGACTACCCTGCCCCAGGTTTAATCAAAGGTTTCAATTTGTGTCTAAAACAGAAAACATCTACTTCTTTGGCTCGAAGGGGTTGACTAGGAATTATCTTCCTTATAACTCCAGTGTTTAGGGTTTGAAAGAAATGCCTGTACATCGTCAGCAAGGTCTGTCCAAAAGCATACTGTATGAGATTATGGCATTGTTTTCGTCATCCTCCCTCTAAAGACTTTGTAACTTTTATCAAGAGTTAAATATCATAAAGAAAAATAGAAAGCATAGTTCAAGAATAGTGAAAACGAATGGATGAATTCAAGACAAACATATGCAATGCATTAATGAAACAGAGTTTGACATCAACAGATAATTGTTTGAACAACAAAAGAAATTACAACTTGAAAATTCAAATGAAACAAAAGTCACTTAGTTCGAACTTGTCATTTTAGGTGGAAAACCCTCAGCGGAAGATTTTCATCTCGCCATCCGGCATGAATTTCAGCACTCCATTGTCAATCAAGTCTTGGATCTTGTTTTTCAAAGTCCAACAGTCGTCGGTGTCATGTCCAGGACCATATGAGTGGTATACACAAAATGCATCAGGGTGATAGCTAGGAGCAGAGGTATTGGGCTTCCGAATAGGATCCTTTAAAGCAGTCGGATTGACCTCCAACAAGCGTTCCAGTATTAGAGATGATGGTATGTCGGTCTCAGTGAACTGTCTTCCAGACGTATTTTGCTTATGCCGATTACCCCATTGACGCTGGCGAGGTTGTTGATGAGCTTGTGACCCTGAAGCAAGTTGGGGAGTCTTTCCCTTGTCTTCTTGTCTCAAAGGAGGTTGAATGATGGCTTGATCTTCAACCCTAGTTGTTTGCCCCATTTGGTTATCTTGAAGCAGTTTGTTGACGAGGACTCTGAGCTCCTCTTATCTTTGAGCCAGGTCTTGAATGAGAGCCATCTGGCCCACCAGCTGTCCCATCATCTGGATCTTCATTGTTGCCAACTCAATCTGTAGCCCTTCCAACTGATCATTCCTGATGCCGCCTGGATTCCCTAGGACCACGCCCCTTGTGAGGAGAGCTTTCACCTCTTCTTGCCCCTGGGACAGGTTCAAGAACATTTCTTGAAGTTGAGCATTTTGAGCCTGGATATCTTCGATAGTCCTCTCTAGAGCCATCTCTACTGAAATAAATAGTAGGAGAATAAGGAAACCTGAAAGGGAAAACCTGTTATGATACAATGCATGATATGTAGATACATGTTTTCAAGAATCTCTCGGGGTAAACACAAGAAAATGTTAGAGGTTGAATTTTGATCAACATCTTTGACTGGAGAACTTTGTATCAGTGGATGTCTTTCCATGAGAATCAAGCTCACCATGTCAAGTGGGTCATATCCCTTGATTCAAGTTGTTGTAATTGATCTTTGACGGTGTTTGTTTATAGGAAGATGAATCCTCTTTCCCTTTGGTAGACGTCTGGTTCAACGTGACCCTGCATCAAAGACCCTTGAGATCCTCGAAATGGTTATTGAAAATGCTATGGTATGATGTTATGATGTTATGTATAGGTATGCAAAAGTAAGCAAGTGTATATACAGATAATCACATTCACACAAAGCAGACAAGTCCTTAGGTTTAGGCTTGCATGGGGTTTGTAGGTAAGTACCCTCTTGAAGTTAGTTGGCTCAACCTGTCCTAAAATAGAAACCGGGTTCTAAGGAGCTCTATATCACTGGATTATTTTCTGTGTTCATTGTTTTGGTTTAGCCACTTAACTGGCGACCAAAATATTCCAAGAAAACGACCCTCAATGAGTGTAGTATCGAGTATCTACCAACTTCGGACTGCACCAAAGCCGATCATCTCACTAACCCTAATAAGGCTAAGATGGTCAAGTAAGGTTCTAAGAGTTCGTTAGTGCTTCATGACATCACTCAGCGGCCCCGTATTCTCTTTTATTGACTCAAAGGCTACCGGTACCCACAAATATGTCACACTAACGTAGCTACTGTTTCAACCATGTCGGTATACCCCACACAGTTCCCTCACAGTTTATTACTACTTACCTAAAAGGTGTCCCCAAATCCGGGTGTAGGATTTAAAACAAACCCAAACAAGGAGCCCAAAAAGTAAAGCAATCAAAGCAATCAAGGTAAGCATGTAAAGGTGATCTAAAACCCTAAGGTAACCCCACTTTTAGAAAATGTCCCCAGCAGAGTCGCCAGTTCTGTGATACGGTGGGAGAACTAACTTGAGGTTTTGCATTTGTTTTCGCACTTGTTTCGGTTTAGCAAGAGTCGCCACCGACTTTTTATTTTATCCAAAGGAAAGGTCAAAAAGCACAGGAAAGACCTTTGAGATGTTTTCTTGGGTTCGGGGGGGTAGATTATGAAAAGCGAAGGTGCTAGCACCCTTTTCATCCATGGTTATCCATGGGCTCTTAGTTACTTATTTTAGATCACTTGCCTTTGCTTTTCAACTGTTTGAAATGGTGCCTTGTGTGTGCGGTTTTGAAAATGTTTTGAAAAAAGATGCCTTGTCTAGGCAACCTTTGTAATAATTCTTGTTTTAATATATACAAAGGTGTGTGTCTTTTTGAAAAGATATTTCAATGTTTTGAAAGTTGTTTTGAAGTTGTGTTGTGAAGTGTGTTTGAAAATGGAAAGGATGTTTTGCAAGCTTTTGATCAAGTAACTAAGAGTTGTCTACCCTATTTTACTCAAAGATCTTTCTTATGTTTTTAACCCTTTTTAACAGTGTTGTTTCACCATTGTGTTTGGTGAACAACCTTGTATTAGGATGTTAAACGGGACATGCGCGGTTCATCGTATACAATCATTGAAGGCAACTTGTGAGACGCTCTAGCAATTTTGTAAAGGACGAGATCGTTTTATCGGAGGCAACATCGAGGGTCATCGAGGAACTACGATCTTTGTTTATCGAAGAAGCATTTGCTAGAGTGTCGCATACTCGAGGGACATGATTGCATTTTCCGAAGCAACGAGCGAGGTTACCCTAGAGGTGCAAGTGTGAATTGTGTATTGATTTTCATGCATTTATCTTATATTAGGTCATCTAGCGATTGATTTTGAATCTTCGCATGCAAACCCTAATTACTATACAGTATATTGAAAGCGATAAATTGCGGGAATTTAAAGTCTAAGTTATTACAAATAAGTATCCAGGGATGGGGGTACAAATTATTTACAAATGGGGATGAGTCTTATCAGAATAATAATGTCCAAAATATTATGGGTTACAACCAAATCGAATCGACGCAATTCAAATATTAACAAATTATAACAAACGCATAAAAATAAAGAGAATCAAAAGTATTATGAGATGCATGTGTTTTATTTACAAATGAACAAATAAAAATTTTAACTTAAGATAGATTAAGTATTTATTATTATTATTTTTTATGTTTTTATTAATTATGAAAAGAAAAGCTTTAAAGAAAGAAAAATTATTTAAATTGAAGTTCTATTATTTATGTATTTTTGTTTCATTAAATGTAATAAATATTAAGGAAAACTATTAAGAAAATTTATACAAAAAATTAATATATTTTTTGTTTAACAAAAGAGAAAAAGAATTAGATTATAAAAAATGAAAATAAGATGATAAAACAAAGCATTAGTTCAACTAAATGGAATAATAAAAAAAATAATGATGGGCCTTATGAGCTTGTGCCCCAAAAAAAAGAAAATGAAGAAGAACAAATAATTATGAAGAAGAAAGGGAGGTGGGGCGTGCTTAGTAGAAACATGGGCCTAAGGTTTTATTGTTTGGGGCAAAGTCCCATAATGAATGTTTGAACAAGTTTTAGGGTTAATGTCATTTGGTTAGGGTTTGCAGTTTTGGTTACAGCGGCGCCTCCTTCTCCTTTCGTTCTCTTCGTCTTTCTCAAACTAAAACGATGAATTCTCCTTTCATGCCTTAGCCACCGGAGCGCCGTGTTCGTCCACTTCCTGCCTTCTCTTTTCAGCGGTCTAGGATTCTTGCTTGTAAACGGTACGATTTGTTAACCTTTGTTTTTAGGGTTTCACAGTTACGTTTTCATTTTGCTTGATTATTACATGCACGTTTTAATCCATGGTTTTTTTGATATTTACATGTAGTAGGAGCTTGAGGGACGTACCTTGAGCGTTTTGTTCTGTAAACTGAAGGAGAAGGAGGTGAGGTCGGCCGGTGGCGCTCTCAGGAGGCTAGGCGGAGGGAGGATGAAGATGACAATGTTTCTGGTATTTTTGTTGTTCTTTATATTGTTTGATGATGATTGTGTTTCTGAAAACTTACTTGCTTCTGCTTTCGTTGATGATGAATATTTTCTGAAACTACTCTTGCTTCTGAATCTCTTCCCCTTTCTGGTTTTGATATGGATATCGATGATGATGATATTCTAATATTTGTTTGTATTTGTTAGTGATGATGTATAAAGTCTGAAACTTGTTGTTGATTTGGTTTTGTTGATTCTCTTCCTTCCTTTGAGTATGCTGATGTTTTATGATGATGAACTTGAAAACCAGTGTTGTTGTTTTGCTTTGAGTTGATGATGAAGAAACTCTGAAACTAGCTTATGTTTGAACTGTTGTTTCTTTTTTTGATGGTTGATGAAGCTTATGATTTTGGTGTTGATGACAGCTAGACTGTGTTTGCAGTTTATGCAGTCTTTGGCCCAAACATGTTTGGGAGTTTGGTTTGTGGTTGAATCTGTAGTTTTGTTATTTGTTAGAAAAAGTTGAGTTTGTGTATGCAGATTTGGGCTTGGCCTGAGTGTTTTGGGCAAGCAGACTTGAGCTTACAGTTTGAGATGCAAGTTTTGCAGATTTATGAGTTTGGCTTGCAGGTTTGTTGTGTTCTGGCCAGGACTGTATGTTTGTTGAGCTTGTTATTTTGTAGTTTTGAAAACTGCAGGCTTCTTTTTGTTGTTATTTTTTACTGGTTTTTGGGCTAGCAGGTTTATAACTTGCAGTTTAAACAGGTTTGATTGTGTTTGAGTAAGCTTTTGGTCAGCATGTTATGCAGTTTTAACAGGTTTGCTTGTGTTTGAGTAAGCTTTTAACTTGTTTGGATTTGGGATTTGCAGTGATATGTTACAGGCAGGTTTGCTCGCTTGTTTTGTGTTTTGAAAACAGGTTTTGCAATTTTGCTCTATGTCTTCCTCTGGTGTCTCTGTTGGACTGTTAGACTGTTATATATTTTCTTTTTTGTTCCCCTTACTGCCTTTTTACAGTCTGCCTTTAGCCAAAACTGCAAAACCTATTCACTAGGTCTTCTCTTTCTCTCTCTCCATAAGCATTTTTAATTTCTTATTATAATATATTTCTGAAAAGCTTGTTGGGCCAGAAAATGATGATGAAATTGACAAGTCCCTTTGGCTTGTAACTTTGGTTTATCTCTGCATTGTGTACTTGCTGCATATTTTCTGCATTGTGTACTTTTGCCTTTTGCACCTAGTTGGTTTACAACTCAGTTTGACATGCTTGGTTACTACATTGTAGTTAGCTTGCCTATGCTCACCTTGCTGACTTTTTGACTACTGTAGTTTGGTTTTGTTTGCAATGCAGCTTTATACCTTTGTATTTGAACCATGTGCATGCTTGCAATTTATTTTTTACTTTTCTCTTTGTGAACCAAGAAGAGAAATCTTCTTGTGATTTGCAAAGAGAAAAAGTAAAAATATGATGAATCCAAAAGCATTCTGATTCCGGCCAACAAGCTTTAATGATGATTTTTCTTTCTTCCTTTTCTGCTTGAAAATTCTTATACTAATTTCTTTTTCTCTGTCTTTTGCATGTAAGTACCAGTTGGATGATAGATGAAGCAGTAGAAGTAGAAGATCTCAAAAGATTAGGCTTAGATTTATTTTTCATTTATTGTAAACAAATATTATTTTAAATATTATAAGTTGTAATCTTACAATATTCGAATAAATTTGTAACCATATTTGAAACAAATAAAAGTCTTTATCAAAAGAAAATTTTCTACTGTCAAATATTCCAATCTTTCCTTGTATTGTCTATTTAATTATTTAAGACTCTTAAATCAAAATAACGGGAAATGTATCCCAATAACTTTAATCCGGATGAAATAAATAATCAACAAACTTTTCCGTCTCGCATTAATCACAATACGCCTGGTATTCCAATTAACATATGCGTTATACAGTTAAACAAATAAGCATTCCATAAACCTTTCACTCCACTGATCAAACAAATGCCTTAATGTTCCAAACAAAAGTCTCAGCTCTTATCCCAGATAATTAGGTTTTGAGAAATAACCAGTAATCTTAAACAAGCGTAAAAATAATGTAACAGTCAACTGAACTTCTGAGGATTCAGTTTCTTTTGAGAAATGCGAGCGCAAACCCTAATCCTAGATTACTGCCAAAGAAAGACCTGTCTGATCGATTCTTGAGTCAACCTTAACAAATCAGAGAAAACCCTAATTCTGGATTGACTGATAAAGAAAAGTCTGTTTGACCAATTCTCGAGCCAATTTGAAAAATAAGAGAAACCCCCTGAGGTTGTGATTTCTTGTGAAAAAGGGAGGGCAAATTTTTGGGTACAACACTCATTTTTGTATTTTGAGAATTTATCTTGATGTGACTTGTCTTGACAAAAAATGCCTTTTTGTTGACTTTCAAAAAGAACTGTAATTTATTGGCTCATATCTTTTCAATGATGCATTTTTTGGATTTGGGAATAAAAACAAAGTTGTAGAGGATTGGATTCTCTTCAAAATGAGATTTGCTTGGGGGGAAATGGATGAAGCATGTGAAAGTTATGCCTGGTCAAAGTTCAGTTGACTTTTCCTAGGAAACTCTAATTTAGTAACTTTTGATTCTTGATGATTTGAGGGAACTCCTTGAGGAATCATGATAAACCCTTGATCAAATGATGAGTATTACTTTAAAATGTTTATGTTGACCAAAAATTTTGAACTTTGACTGTATATTAACCACAATTGACTTTTGACCTAATACTGTTGATTTTCAATCATCTGAGCAATTGACTGAGCAAACTTATGATGCAAGGCATGAAAATTGGCATGAGCATCCTTGAGGACATATTAGGAGCCATGGAAATCACTTGAGGCCTTTGAAACTCACACTTCTTTGTGAAAAGTGAAACCCTAGTTTGGAATCCATTGCTTTAGGAGGAGAATTTGTCTGGTCAATTCTTGGTCAACCTTGAGCATTTGAGGATCTCTAGGAGTATGTTTTAAATACAATGACAGGGAAATTTTTTGGGTACAACAGATGCCCCTGTTCAATCTTCTTAAACCTGAAATTTAGATTGGCTTGTCTGCCTTTCGCGATTTGAAGGTGGAAGATGATTGAACACTAGAGTGCCCAGAAATTTTCACTTGCCGGTGCATGAAGTAATGTTGCCGGTTGATGGTATGCTTGAATGGACTTAAAAGATTCCATTCAGAGATATGGCTGTGAGTTGTCTGAGATGGGCTTATAGATGCCATCCAAATTAACTGTTGACTTCAAACTGGAAAAAGTATCAGAATAAACCTACAGTTGGTTTAATCTGAGCCAGAAAATGTTTCTTTCGTCCTTAACTGGAAGAAGCATCATGATAAATCTTTGATCGATTTAATATAATCCAGAAGGGGTCTCTGTTGTCTTTAACTGGGAGAAGTATCAAAATAAATCTTTGGTCGATTTATCCTGAGCCAGAAAAAGGTCTACTGGAAGAAGTATAAGAATAAACCATTAGTCAATTTAATTTGAGCCAGTAAATATTTATGCTTGTTTTTATCTGGAAGATGTATCAGAATAAATATTTGGTTGATTTAATCTGAGCCAAAAGAAGTCTTTGTGTCTTTAACTGGTAGAAGCATCAGAATAAATCATTGGTCGATTTAATCTGAGCCAGAAAAATTTCTACTGGAAGAAGTATCAGAATAAATCTTTGGTCGATTTAATCTGAGCCAGGAAAAGGTCCATTGGAAGCAGTATCAGAATAAACCATCAGTCGATTTAATATGAGCCAGAAGATACTTATGCTCATTTTATATGGAAGAAGTATCGGAATAAATCATTGGTCGATTTAATCTGAGCCAGAAAAAGGCCTACCGAAAGAAGTATCAAAATAAACCATTAGTCGATTTAATATGAGCCAGGAGAGGTCTCTGTTGTATTTAACTGGAATAAGTATCAGAATAAATCATTGGTCAATTTACCTTGAGCCAGAAAAAAGGTATACTGGAAGAAGTATAAGAATAAACCATTAGTAGATTTAATCTGAGCCAGCAACTATCTATGATCATATTCAACTGGAAGAAGTATCAGAATAAATCTTTGATCGATTTAACCTGAGCCAGAAGAGGTCTCTATTGTCTTTAACTGGAATAAGTATCAGAATAAATCATTGGTCGATTTACCCTGAGCCAGAAAAAGGTCTACTGGAAGAAGTATCAGAATAACCATTAGTCGATTTAATCTGAGCCAGTAGATATTTACGCTTGTGTTTATCAGGAAGAAGTATCAGAATAAATCTTTGGTTGATTTAATCTGAGCCAGAAAATGTCTTCAACTGGGAGAAGTATCAGAATAGATCTACACCTGATCTAAGATGAGCCAGAAGAATGTCCACTAGAAGAAGTATCAGAATAAATCATTGGTCGATTTATTCTAAGCCAGAAGACATTGTCTTTGGTAAGACTATATGGTCCTACCAGTAGTTGATGATGTTAGTCTGTTGATTGATCTTTTCCTGAAATGGTAAAGAGTTAGCTGTATGCAATGTCATGATGTGTGAAATGCATTACGGAACGATGTTCTCAAAATAAATGAGATTGTGTTGTATGTGTTTTGTATGTATATTCTATGGCGTTTGTAAATGATGTATGAATGTGAGCATATTAGTTGCGCTTTGTAGTGTTGTTGAACTGAGGAAAATAAAATCCTTGACTGATGTCAGAGATGAAGAATGTAATTCCTCACTATTTGTTGAAGTTAAATTCATAGGGGATTCCCACTTTCTGTCTGAGGATATTCCATTAGAGATTTTGATTTCTGCATGAGGATAGAAGCCTTCAAGGGAGGTTGATAACCTGTCAGGGTTCTTGAAACAGATGGATTACATGTACTCTGACTGGAGATGGAAGACGAATAACCCTCTAATGTGAGTAGCTACTCTTTGGGAAGTGGTTATTTTGATTAATCCTGCTGGAGAGAAGAGTTATGTTGGAAAATTTTACTAATTTGGAGAAATAAACTCTGTTGGGGGATGAGCTTCCGTAGATAGAGAAATAAACTCTACTGGGAAACGAAGATTTGTAAACTGCTTGGGGATTTTATGAAACCCTGTCGGGGAAGCCAAGAAATTTATAGACCATGTTGGGAATTCTCCAAGATGCCAGGGAAACGACTGTACCTCTTGATTTGTTAAGAAATGCTGGAATATCTGAAATCATTAAGCTATATGTTGAAGATATGGTGATGAATTTGCGGGAGGATGCCCCCGTTTCTGTACCTACTGAGGAATGTATCCTTTCTGATGATGAATTTTGTGAAGTTAGTCCCCTAGGGGGTGGTTGTTCTGTGGGGATTTATGGATGACTTTCGACATTGTCCCAACTCTTACAACCTTTAGTGATTGTCTTTCCGGTTTTTATGCATACATTTATAAACGGTAATCATATTCAAATGCATATGTTCATTTAAAATAATCATTGGACGTTTTTGAAAATAAAACAGAAAAATAAAAACAAATAGTTTTGAACTTTAAAAGAGGAATTTTGTATTAATTTTGAGAAAGTATGCCTATAACAGACGTCTTTGTACAAGGAAACAGACATCCTAATAAGAGAAATGTCGTTGTAAAATGAAAAATATACAAAGTGGTACACAAAGAAAAACAGTTACGTGGGATAATCCCACTGGGTTTTAATTCTGCTATTTCCTTTATATCTTTGAGCGTCTCATCACTTTGTTGTTTGGAAGAAGTCGACTGGATTGATCCGTACCCTTCGAACTTACTAATGATGTCTGGTTGTAAGGTGATCCAATGGGACATAGTCGTACGCTTTTAAATCCCTAATATTTTCCTAGACCACCCTTTCGAGTTTTCAATCCACTGGGATACCCTTTTTTTTCCCAAGCCGCCTTTTCAGGTTTTCAACTTGTTGGGTGTACATACTTTTCACATATATATATCCCTGATTTTTTCCCGAACCCTTTTGGCTCGCCGGGATGCCCTTATTTTTCCTAGGTCAGTCAACCTAGCAGGTCTCTTTTCATGCGTGTATCTTTTAACTATGTCCGCTAGGGTGTGGAAGGTCGTCACCGTCCATGGTGGTTAATATCATAGCTCCACCGAAAAATATACTCTTGATCACAAATGGTCCTTTGTATGTAGGAGTCCACTTTCCCCTGGGATCACCTTGTGGTAGGATGATGTGCTTGATTACTAGGTCACCAACCCGATATACCTGACGTCTGACCTTCTTGTTAAAAGCTTTGATCATCTATTTCTGGTATATCTGACCATGACAAACAACCGCGAGCCTTTTCTCATCAATCAGGTTCAATTGGTCCAATAGAGTCTGAATCCATTCGTCTTTGTTTAAACCTGCATCTTTCATGATTCTCAAGGAAGGGATCTGGACTTCGACGGGTAAAACAGCTTCCATACTGTATACGAGAGAAAAGGGGTTGCCCCTGTTGATGTGCGCACTGAGGTACGATAACCGTGAAGAGAAAATGGTAACCTCTCGTACCAGTATTTTTATGTTACCATCATCTTCTGTATAATCTTCTTTATATTCTTATTGGCGGCCTCCACATTGCCATTCATCTTCGGGCAATAAGGAGAAGAGTTATGATGCTGGATCTTAAATTGCGTACAGAGCTCATTGATTATAGTATTATTGAGGTTGGTACCATTATCTGTGAATTCTTTCTGGGATACCATACCGACATATAAGATTATGTCTGATGAACCGAGCCATAACAAGGATGAAGCGATGCCCATTGGAAATAGTATGTCTAATTCCCCAATCATATCAATGCCCCACATTACAAATAACCAAGGAGCAGTCAAGACATTTAAAGGAACCGGAGGCACGTGTACTTTGTCAGCATAGATTTGACATTTGTGACAAGTCCGAGAGTGATGGTGACAATCTATCTCCATAGTGGACCAATAGTAACCTCCACGCAGAATCTTCTTAGCCATTGTATGATCGCTAGAATGAGTGCCAAAGATACCTTTGTGCATATCCTCCATGATCTTCTCAGCTTCTCTCTTGTCCATACACCTAAGTAAAGTGGAATCATGGTTGCATTTTGTTGTACCCCAAAATTTTCCCTCTCATTTCTTAAGGCATTTCTCACAATGATTCTCAAAATTCAAGCTTTCATAAGTACAAATTGGACTTTCCAACATCAAGTTAAAGAGGAAACTGTTAAAAAAAAGGGGAAAACCGATGAAAATAATATTTTTTACCAAAATTGGAGAAAAAACAAGTCTCCTTCGATTTATCTCTTTCGATTGGCCTTTTGGCCTCTTTCGATGCAATCTTGGCTTGCATCCTTCAACTGAGCATGGGCCTCTGGCGCATTGGCTTTGGTTCATAAGGTAGGAGCTTCCTGCATGCAACCTTCAATTGCATCGTTGGCCTCATATGCTTTATAATACAGTGGCTTCCTGTGTGCTTGCTTCGATTGGATGTTTGGTGCTTACATGCATGTGTTGACTGGAAAAATATTCCCCTCCCTGCTTGCTTTAGCTCACAAAGTAATGGCTGGCTATATGTAGCCTTCGATTGAGCCATAAATTCCTTCTTGCACGCAAAAGTCTCCCCACCAGGCTAGCAAACACAAGGCAAAAGGCTCATGTAGCCTCTTTCGATTCAAAGAGAAAAAGCCTCTTGTCTGACTTCCTTCGAATCAGGAGCCAAAGGCCTCTTTCTGGTATCCTTCGATTGCATATTTGGACCTCCTGTATGCATCTTTCGTTTGGGCATGTGACCCCCCCCCCTTCGATGCAAGCTTTAGTTGCATTCTTCGTTTGGGCGTATGGCTTTCCTTTAAAGCTTTGGATACATTCTTCGTTTAGGGCATTTGGATTCTGTTGGTGAAGTAATAAGCTAATCTAGAATTCCTTTCGTTTTGACTATGCCATTGAGAATATCTTGCCTACTCAAAGTAGTACATGTAGCTGGATATGGCCCTAGTCGAAAGGTATGCCATTGTGAGGATTTTTTTAGTTTTTTGCCTGCCTTGAGTTTGGTCGAAGGTTGGACTTACGTGATAAAAAACAAAAGGGTTCAAAATGGTACAGGCAATTGGATATGGCCCCAATCAAAAGACATGCCATTGTTGAAAACATTCTAATTCGTTTGGTCGAAGGATGGATCTGCATGGCCAGAACGAAAGACAAGGTATCTGATCCAAGGCATCAAGTTGAAGACAGAATCCATAGGCCAGGGCTATATGATCTTGCTCTTCAGGCCTCAAACCTATGCCTCACTCCATAATTAATTGTTTACATAATTAGTTAAACTATTACCCAGGTGTTTAAAGTATTTTCCAAAAGGTCATTCCGTATATGGCATGAAGTTATCATTGCCATTTTTGGAAAAAAAAATAGGCTTTATGCAAATTGTCAATGCATTGAGCCTTGTAACCTTTGTCCTTGAGTGCAAGTAACATCAAAAAGCATAAGTCAAGTCTCCTGCAGACATCAGGCCCCTCACTTCTACTAGAAACTGGGGATCAACGAAAAGGACAAGACTTGTTGCACCCTTAACCAAACCATGGCTTATCATCATACAAACCTGGTTACTTCAAACATATTGATTCTTTTCTCTATAAATAGAGAAGCATGTGCAAGCTCAAAAGGAGGACTTTTTGGCCAGAGGAACGAATCTTCAAAAAATTCTCAAACACCATAAAGCTCCCAAACACTTAAACAACTGTGAAAACACAAACCCGGAATCCAAACACTTGTCCCCTTCGAATCTGAAGCATCCCTATACCTTGTTACCCTTCGAATCTAGCAGGAAGGACCTCACATTGGTTCTCCTCTTTAGAATCCAGTATCAGAGGCCTAACCCATGGTCCCTCCCTTCGAATCCAGAAGAGCCCAAGGAAACCACTTAAAGGCCCATCACACGCCCCAACCTCTAGCAAGGTAAGTCATTCTTAACCTTGGGTCCTTCGTTTCCAGCATAACATGTAAATACATTTCCTTTTCGTTTCAAACATGTACGTACTATTGTTCTTCTTTTCGTTTCCACCCTTTTAATATGATTCATGGTTAACAACCTTCTTGGTTTTTGCTCCTTGTATATTTAAACATGCTTTAATAACTAATTTGGCCCCAAGATGATGCTAGCATGGCCTTAGGCCATGTTTCTATTTAACATATCAAACGAATGAAATAAGAAATGAGAAGTAGGAAATGAAGCCTTTGGATTTCACACTAACCTCCAGGTCAAACGAAAGAGGCAGCCATAGGGTACACCATGCTGACTTTCAGGTCCAAACGAAAGGCACGCCTGGACTGAGTCCAGCCCAGACGAAAGGCACTCCCTCACTACTTTCAACCCCCAGTCGAAGGAGGCAGAAAGGCAGATTACATCTTGCACTGGTTCTAGGCCCATTCGAAAGGCACAACATGCTGGCATTCAGGCCCCAATCGAAAGGCAAGACTCCACTGACTCCAGACCCCAAATCGAAGGAGATCAAAGAGTGCATAATCGAAGGGTTTTCTGCCTGAATCGAAAGACCCATTTTTTCTTGCTTTTATTTTATTTTTGCCTTTATATTTTCATGCAATTCAATATGGTTGTAATAGTGTAGGATTTTATATTTCTGCATTTTATTACTTTTATATGATTGCTAATAAAATAGAGTATGTATGGCAAGATAAAAACAATGAGTAGACAACCCCTAATCAAAGACTAAATGCATGCAAATCAAACACAATATTCTCTTTAACAATGAGAGCTTCCAGATCTTCTTGTCATTTATCCAGAGCCAGGAACATCTGTTGGAATTAAGCGTTTTGTGCTTGAAGATCCTTAACAGTTTGTTCCAGAGATATTTCTTTTTGCTGAAATAAACAGCGAAAAGATAAGAAATTTGTCTTGAAATACATGCTTATGTAATGATATGCATGCCATGTTTATGCGATGTTTTCAAGGACCTTATGGGATTTAAACTCTTTTAATCAAAACAGAAACAAATATTTTTTATTAGTAAGTTCAAATGATACAAAAGTTTACAAAGAAATAAAATCAAAAACTTCTAAAACTTCTAGGTTTCCCGTGGACGCTTCCTTTTTGTGTTGATATAGGCATTAAGGCGCTGTTCCTCGTGAAGCTGTTTTTTCAATCCAACACTCTCTTCTCACTGGCATAGAATTGAGCCTCAAAGGTGTCTCGTTCTTCCTTGAGTTGGATCCAAGACCTTTGCAGTTCTTCAAAGTTTGTTGGCATGTCAGGATGGAGAATAATGCAAGACTCGTCCCCTTGAGCAATATGCTCTAAGATCACAGGCAAGATGGAGGGATATGGCATCATAAGACTTTGAGCACGAGCTCACACCCATTTGAGGTAAGGTTCCAAAGGGATGGAATTCTTGTACCCTAAAGTTTTACCATCAGTCTTCTTAACCATGCCCCAAGTGCGTATGAACCTCTGATGATAACCTTGCAGATCATTGTTGTAGTCGAACACAATACCCTGGATGAGCATATCATGAGGACCATCTCTTTGTGCGTACCTAAACTGGCGTAGGGCTAAAGAAGGGTTATAAGTGATACCTCCCCTAATGCCCAGGAGTGCAACTTTGGGAAACTCTTCGCAGCGATCAATGATATAGACGTCTTCTTGAGAGCGGGAACACCAACAAATATCAGAGAGAGAGAGACATTAACCTTTGAGACCATCTTAAGCCTAGCGCATTCTTCATTACTGATCGAGGAAGATGTGAAATAAACCACCTATAGAGCAGAGGTATATAACACATAAGAGTTTCTCGCTTCTTCATAGTACGAGTATAGAGAGAATGTAGGATATCCCCAAGTAGTGTAGGCACTGGATTATGAGTAAGGAAAATATTGATGGCGTTTACATCTATAAGTTGGTCCGGATTAGTGAACAATACCAACCCATAGACCAGGAGGGCTAAGATATCCTCAAAAGCATGGAAACTCATGGCGTCTAGGAATACCTGAGCTTTATCTATCAGAAACTTTGCAAGAAGACCTTTGACCCCACTTCTCCTTTCCCACTTGGATTCAATGTCAGATGGCTTTAAGTTCAAGTTTGTGGCAACATCTTTGGAATTTGGATCCTGTTCTAAACCTGTGACGGGCATCTCCTCCAATATAGGCACTCCAAGTAGTTTAGAGAATTCTCCCAACAAGGGCACCAACTGATAATCAGGGAATGTGAAGCAATGATGTTTAGGATCAAAGAATTGGAATAAGACGCTCATCATACCCTCATCAAATCCGATAGTAACCAAACTGAGCAAGTGACCATGTCTTTTGTTGAATTGGAACTTTCAGGAACCTTTAAGACCAATTCCCTAAGTTTGGAAGGTATTCCTACGAAGTTAATGCGCATGGTATTTTTGCGAGCGGAATCCATAACCTACAAAATAGAGAAGAGATAAATCCCCAGGTCCTTGAAATGGTTAGTGCAAATGATATGTCATGATGTTTATGATGTCATGTTCATGATTAAAACAAAATAGCAAACACAAACAAGTCACACAAAGACCTTAGGTTTAAAGGCTTGCATGAGGTCTATAGGTAAGTACCCTTTTGAAGTTTAGTTGGCTTAACCTGTCCTAGCAATAGTAATCGGGTTCTAGGATTCTCATATCACTGATCTTTCTCTCAGGCATTGCTTCAGCTTAAGCATCTGAATTGCAGCCGAAATATCCCGAAAGTCCAATCTCAATGAGTGTAGCATCGAGTATCAACCAACTCCAGTCTGCACCAAAGTCAACCATCTCACTACTTTCTAATGGCTAAGATGGGTCAATTTAAGGTTCTAAAGGTCAGTTAACGCTTAATGACACTATGTGGAAGCCTAATGTTATCCTTGACTGACTCAAGGAACATTAGTACAAGCTAGAGTATCACGCTAACATAGCTATCATATCATCCATATTCGGTCTATGTTGTACAACCTCCATGATTTATTTCTACTTACCTAAAAGTGTTCCCCGGTCCGGGTGTAGGATCTTTAACAATAACCCAAACATAAACCCGAAAGATAAAGCACACAAATCAAACAAGATAAGTAAATTAAATATGTTCTAGCTCTAAGGTAACCCCACTTTTAGTCATCACTCTCCCCAGCAGAGTCGCTAGTTCTGTAATACGGTGAGAGAACTGACTTTTAATGGTTTTTCATTTCTATTTGCAATGTTGCGATTAGCAAGAGTTGCCATCGACTTTTCTTTTATCCAACAAAGGAAAGGGTGAAAAGAACAGGAAAGACCTTTCAAGATTTATTTTCTAATTAAGGGGGGTATGTTATGGAAAGGGAAGGTGTTAGCACCCTTTCTATCTGTAGTTATCTACGAGCTCCTAGTTGCTAGCTCACTTTGAAAATGCTTTTTTGTGTAAGTGTGTTTTGAAGATATTTTGAAAAGACGCCTTAGTATGGCAAACTTTGTAATATTTCTTGTTTCGGAGAGAACGTATACAAAGTGTTTTCATGTCTTGAAAATATTTAGAAAAAAGTTTGTGTATGTATAAATATTGTTTTTTTTAGCAAGCAACTAGGAGCTATCTACCTACTCAAAAGGTTTGTTTTTTTCCTATTTTCCTTTAGACAATGCTATCCTACTATTAGTCAGTAGGTAGCTCTATCGTTGGATGTTTTTGAGAGACAAGCGAGGGTCATCGTACAATCACGAAAGCAACTTAGTAAGATACTTTAGTAACTATCCTAATATTTTAAGATCATATACCGAGGCATTGTCAAAAGGTTCATCGAGGGACTTATGATCTTTAAACCAAAGGGTCGCCACTAAAATCTCTTACGTTTGAGAATCGTGACTGTTTATTCCGAAGACAACAAGTGGAGATACCCTAGAGGTGTGGGTGTGCGAGTGTGTTGTGTTTTAGTTATTTATCTTCGGATGTTAAGTTTACTAGCGTTTGCTTTTATCTTGCCATACAAGCCTATTAGCATACATCTAACAGTTAATATCAGTGCAGAAATAAAGTGTGGAATTTAAAGCTACGCTATTACATGGCTTCAGGGAGGGGGAATTTCAAATCAAAACGGGGAAAAAAAGTAAAGTCCTAAATTTAACCGCAATTACATCCTTTTGCAGTTACATCAATATGAAAGAAAAATGCAAAATAAGCGTGCGTATGGTACGGTAGGAGAACTGACTTGGGTGTTTTGCGTTTGATCGAAAATGTTGCGGTTAGCAAGAGTCGCCACTGAATTTTCTTTTATCCAAAAGGAAAGGTAAAAAAGCACAGAAAAGACCTTTGAGATGTTTTCTTGAGTTCGGGGGTAGATTATGAAAATGGAAGGTATTAGCACCCTTTTCATCCATGGTTTTCCATGGGCTCTTAGTTACTTGTTAGATCACTTGCTTTTGTTTGAAAATGTGCTTTGTGTGGTTTTTTGAAAGTATTTTGTAAAGAGGCATTTGTTTAGGCAAACTTTGTAATGATTATCGTTCATAAGAATGTACACAAAGTGTTGATCTTTTGAAAATATTTTCAAGTTTAAAAGATGTTTTTGAAAGTGTTGGTGTTTGTTTTGAAAATAGCAAGGATGTTTTGGTGTTGAAATTGAGCAAGTAACTAGGAACATTCCACCTACTCAAAAGTCTTTCATGTTCATTTCCTTTTTTCTTTTGACGTTTTCATCTTACCATTGATTTGGTAAGTAACCCTATCTTTGGATGTAAAAGGGACGGGCATGGGTCATCGTATAACCATTATTAGCAATGTTGCAAGATATCTTATCATTTTTCTTTAGGGACTAAGATCATTTTGAAAGGTAACATAGATAACGTCATCGAAGGACTATGATCTTGTATTTTACTTGTTCTTACTAAGATACCTCACATGCATAATATGGCTATTTTTGTAAGGCAACCAAGTGGATTTACTCTAGGGGTGTTTGTGTGCAAGTGGATTGATTTTCATGCTTGATTTATCTTTGATTAAGGTTTGCTATTTGTTGGTTTTAGTCTTTCCATACAAAACTCTAATTACTAGTATTTGTATATAAAGCGATAAATTGCGGAATTTAAAATTACTATGCTATTACATCATTTAGGGGAGGCGGTGTACAAATTACAAATGGAGAATATTGAAAGAATTTAAATCTAAATAATTATTACAACCATATTGAATTTTGAATAAATGTACAAAATGAACAAACAAAATACAAGAATGTAGATGTAAAAAGAAATATGATTTTTTTGGTTTTTTATGAAAAGGATTTTTTTAACCTAATTAAATAAGATAATTAACTAAAAAAAATAAGAAAAATCAAGATTACATTAGCAAACTAAGTTGATTTAAAGAAAACAATTTTTTTAGGGTTTTTGGTGAATTTAATTAAGTTAGTAAATAAAAATAATTAAACAAATGTCCTAAATTCTAGATGGATTTTAATTTACAAGAAAAATAAATAATATAATATAATAATATTTAAAAATAAATTATCTAAGTATTTAAAAAAAGTAAATTTAATTATTAAAGAAAATGTTTTTTGTTCTTTTAGTTTTTTATAAAGAAAAATAAAATATATAAGTATTTTTTAATTATGCAAATAAATAAAAAAAATATTTTTTAATTTTTTATTAATAAAAATGATAATAATGATAATAATAGTAATAAAAATGATAAAATAAAAATATGAAATAAAAATAAAATGAAGGAAAAATAAATAAATATAGAAAATAAAATAATGGGTCAGGGGTGTGAATAACAAGGCAGGGGGGTCAGAAGTAGCAAAAAAGTAAAGCCCAAAGGGGGGAAAGCCCAGCGCTGCAAAAAGTCAGAAAATGTCAAAAAAAAATGAAAAAAATGCAAAAAGGTCACGCTGGGGCTTGAACCCAGGACCTCATGGTGACAGGCGCGCGCTTTAACCACTGGGATGGTGATACATCCATTAACTTATGTAAAACAAAAAATATATATTAGAAACTGCTTCATGCAAACAACTTCATCTTCAACCTCTGGCCGGACCACCTGCATCTTGTTAATTTCTCATCCATTTGCAAAAATGTAAACATGAAACTTGTGGCAAATTTCACCATGATTCCAGAAATGTAATTAACTAAAGTTAAAGATAAAAAATGAGCATGAATTTTGAATGGTACCAAATTCTGACATAATTTTTCCAGGATGTTCAGATTCAAAATTCTAACTACTTAAGCAATATAAATGAAATCTAAAGACATGATTAGCTTCAGAACAATGATGTCTACATTTTTCATTCACAAACTAAACATTAATGATGCTTGTATGAAGAGTTCAAAATTCAGAAAACTCACCTTGCAAGAGGGTATCGTGTTTTGAGTTTGAGCAACTTTTAATGAGTTCCAATGATTGGATTAGCTTCCTCAAGTTCCTAGGAAGCTAATGTGATGCTTAGCTTGAGCTGAAAGTGCCTGAGGAGTTCTGGAGAAGTCCAAGTGTAAAGCTCTGTTTTTGAAAATAGAGGATGGTGTTAATGGTGTTACAGTCTTGTAACAGGGTGAGGGATGAGTTCTACATGATGTTTATAAGCTTTAGGAACAAAAAGGCTTGAAAATGCACGAGGGAGATGTGAGTTTCAAACTTTTGGTCAGGTTATGCAAGGATGGAGGTATGTGATGCAGTTCTGAGTTCTAGGTGGTTTTGGGGCTTAAACATGCATGTCTTTTCTTACCAAGGACTTGTGTATGTATAAGCAAAAGGTTGGAGAGGTTTTGCACAAAGGTTTTCTAAGTCATAGAGTTATGGATAGGTTGCTTGATTTTGAAGAAAAGTGAATGTATGGTTTCAAGATGAATTACAAGCATGGGCTGCGTGATTGTAAGGCTTGAGACAAACTTCTCTTAAGTTATATGATGTGTATGATTAGAAGAAAATAATTGCAAGGCTCAAGAACAAGTTTTGTGCATAAAGCTACTTTTTCAAAATGACATTGTGCACTTTCTTCCTAAAATGGATATAAAGCATGGCATTGCATTAAATGCTTGAGTTGAGACCTCTAACAGTTGTGCAAGCAATTAATTATGGAGTGCCTAACAACTTTGAGTCCTTCAAAGCAAAGATTATGCAGCATAGGTTTGAGATTTGAATTTTGTTCATCACAAAATTTGCCTTGTAAAACAACTTGAAACCCCAACTTCTGACCTTCGATTCTCCTTGCTCATAAATGATCTCAAGGAGTTCTTAGACACATTGGAAAGCTTATAATTTTCTCTACAACCCCTCTTTGAATCGCTTTTGAAAATTCCCCTTGGAACTAGGTGATACTTAGGTCAGAAGTTAGGTCAAAATCCTGACAAAAAATGTTCAAAATTTCACTAAGTGTTTAGTTTCAAGACTATGACTTCATGAATTAATAACTTCAGATCCAAGCACTTTTAGAAGAAGTTGTGTAAAGCAATGTTGTAGATATCATTGATATCTACAACTCTCATGTTGAAAGTTTCTTTTTAATCATCTTGCATCATGGTGAAAAATTTGCTCAAAGTTGTGAAAAAACATGAAGTTTTCAACACTTAGAAAAAATTCTAAGTTTGAAAACTTTGACTTTTCAAAATGAAATCTTGACTTTTTGATTTCTTGATGAATAAGTTTCATATTTTGACATGTTTTTATGAATTGTGATCTTTGACATTTGATTTTGACCAAAAAGTCAAAGTTTGACTTTTCAGTGTATAGTTGACTTTTGATCAGTTGACTGAAAATTCACTATCAATCCAATTGATCTTGAGCAATGTTTTGAGTCATGCCATTAGGTCAAAATGGTGCAATTGAACTCTTAAGATCATGCCTCAAACCAATTAACCATTTTCTAGGTCAAAAATCAGAAATTGCCTTTTCTCAATCAAAACCCTAATTTTGACCATTTTGCCCTTTTGATGATTTGATCAAAATTATTGAGGAATTATGGTCCAAACTTGATCAAATGATATATATGAGTTTATAATGTTGATGTGGATAAAAAATTATGAAGTTTGACTGTAAATTGACCACAATTGACTTTTTCCCCAATACAGCTCATTTTTAGGTCAACTGCTCAATTGATTGAGCAAAAATGTGATCCAAGGCTTGAAACATGACATGAGTAATCTTGGGGGTCCATAATGATCCATGGAAGTCATATGAGGCATTGAAAGTTTAATTATCCTTGTGCAATCTCAAACCATAATTTCAGTCCTTAGTGCTTAAGGAGGTGTCTTGAGCTGATCAATCCTTGTGCAGTCTTGAGCCTAAGGAGAACTTATGAGAAAATATTTGATAAGGGAGAGGGAAATTTTTTGGGTAAAACAGCTTCCCCTGTTCAATCTTCTTAAACCTGAAGAGTTAGATTGGCGGATCCACCATTCATGACTTGAAGGTGGAAGGTGATTGGACACTAGAGTGCCCAGAAATTTGCACTCGAGGATGTGATGGTTGATGGTGTAGGGAATATGCTTAAAGATGCCATTTAAAGAGGTGATGGAAAGTTTTTGGAGATGGGCTTACAGATGCCATCAAAAATGATTGTTGGGAGGAATGGAAGAAGTATCAGAATAAATTTCTGGTCGATTTATACTGAGATAGTGGATGTGTTGGGTTGAGTACCAGAATAATATCCATAAATGGATTGCATTTGACTCGTATCTGAAAGCTGAAACTTGAATGAGTATCAGAATGGCATACATATCTAGAGCGTATCTGAACTGTATCTGAAAGCTGAATCTGAATGAGTATCAGAATGGCGTTCGTATCTGGAGCGTATTTGAACTGTATCTGAAAGCTGAATCTGAATGAGTATCAGAATGGCGTCCGTATCTGGAGCGTATTTGAACTGTATCTAAAAGTTGAATATGAATGAGTATCAGAATGGCGTCCATATCTGGAGCGTATCTGAACTGTCTCTGAAAGCTGAATCTGGATGAGTATCAGAATGGCGTCCTTATCTGTAGCGTATCTGAACTCTATCTAAAAGTTGAATCTGAATGAGTATCAGAATGGAATCCGTATCTAGAGCGTATCTGAATTGTATTTGAAAGTTGAATCTGAATGAGTATCAGAATGACATCCGTATATGGAGCGTATCTGAACTGTATCTGAAAGATGAATGAGAAGAAACCCGTGCAGGATTGCTTCAGCTGGTCGTGTAGATAATTGTCCTGGCTTGTTTTAGGTATTAATCTCTGACCCTCTTGTAAATTGTTGATGATAGCCATCTGCGGGATGATCTTTCCCGAAGAGATGAAAGATTAGTTGTATGCAATGTCATGATGTATGAAATGCATTGTACAATGATATTCTCAATAAAATGAATGAGATTATGTTGTATGCATTCGTGTTGTTAATGACGTATGGATGCGATGTATGGGCATGTAAGTTATGCTGCTGTAATATTGTTGGATTAGGGAAAATAAATCCCTGACTGCTGCTGGGGATGTGGAGTGTCAGTCTTCATGTTTTGAAGTGCTGATGAGTTGATGAGCTTCTATTTGTTAGAAAAATAAACTCTATTTTAAGGGAAACGCCGTGTATTTCTTGTGAAATCCTTTTGGGGAAACCTGAGAAATTTGGCGATTTCAACCGGGAAGTGATAACTGAAAGTTTTGTTCCGCCAGGGATGTGAGAGAGCTTGATATCATTAAGCTGCATACTGTGGGGGATTTTATGGAATAGTATAAAGAGATTATCTTATTTCTTAAAGCCATTAGTGATTGTCTTTCTATTTTTGTTCCCTTTTTGTTCATTTGTAGACAATAGTTATGTTCAAAAGCATACGTTCAAAAATAAATCATTGGACATTTTTGTAAACAAAACACAGGAATAAAGAAAAACAAATAGTTTTGCACTTTCAAAGGGGTATCTTTGTATTAACTTGAATAAGTATTTTTTGTACAATGAGACGAACATTCTAGTAAGAGAATGTCATCGTAAAAAATGAAAGTTTGATACAAAGAAAAGATATCTATGTGCACTAATCCCATGGGGTTCCCATTCTGCTATAGCCTTCGTGTCTCTGAGTGTCTTGTCCACTTGCTGTCTTGTCCGAAGTTGATTGAATTGATTAGACCCGTTGAGTTTGTCAGTCGAAGCTAAAGGTTGTATGTAAGGTGATCCAACGGGACACAATCATACACTTTAATTCCCTAACTTTTGCCTGGACCGCCCTTTCGGGTTTTCAGTCCACCGGGATATTCTTTTTTGCCTAAGTCGCCCTTTCGGGTTTTCAACTTTCCGGGTGTACAGATTTTTGTTTTATCCCTAATTTTTGCCCGAACCTTTTTGGTTCGTCGGGATGCCCTTGTTTTGCCTAGGTGTGTCAACCTAGCGGGTCTCTTATGTGTAGTATCTTCTGACTATGTATGCATTCACAGGGTGCGGCAGGTCGTCTCGATCCATAGTGGTTAAGATCATTGCTCCACCAGAGAATATGCTTTTGATCACAAACGGTCCTTCATATGTACGAGTCTATTTGCCCCTGGGATCACCCTGCGGCAGTATGATGCACTTGATCACCAGATCCCCGACTTGATACACTTGGCGTCTGACCTTTTTTTAAAAAGCCTTGATCATCAGTTTTTGATACATTTGACCATGACAAACAGCAGTAAGCCTTTTCTCATCAATTAAGTTCAGTTGATCAAGTCGAGCTTGGATCTAATTGTCTGCATTCAACTCTGCATCCTCCATGATTCTCAGAGAAGGGATCTGGACCTCAATAGGTAAGACAACTTCCATGCCGTATACCAGAAAGTAAGGTGTTGCCTTGGTTGATGTGCGCCCTGTGGTACGATAACTGTGGAGAGCGAATGGTAGCATCTCATTCCAGTCCTTATAGGTTATTGTCATTTTCTGTATGATCTTTTTAATATTCTTATTTGCGGCTTCGACAACACCATTCATCTTTGGCCGGTAAGGAGAAGAATTGTGGTGCTGGATCTTGAATTGCGCGCATAATGCAGTGATCATAGTATTGTTGAGGTTCGTACCATTGTTTGTGATGATCCTCTCGGGGATACCATACCGAAAGATGAGATTCTGTTTGATGAATTAGGCTACAACATTCTTGGTTACAAAAGCGAAAGAAGCTTCCTTAACCCACTTCATGAAGTAGTCGATGGCCATCAAGATGAAGCCGTGTCCATTAGAGGCTGTAGGTTTGATTTCTCCAATCATATGGATGCCCCACATCGCGAATGGCCACGGAGCGGTCAGGACATTTAGAGAAACTGGAGGTGCATGCACTTTGTTAGCATATATCTGACACTTATGACAAGTTCGCGAATGTTGATAGCAATCTGCTTCCATGGTAGACCAGTAATAACCTGCCCGCAGGATCTTCTTCGCCATCGTATGCCCACTGGAGTGGGTGTCAAAAGTGCCTTCATGTAGATCAACCATGATCTTTTCTTCCTCAACCTTGTCTATGCAATGAAGAAAAACAGAGTCATGGTTGCGCTTGTAGAGAATGCCATTACTGATGAAGAACTTAACAGAGAATCTCCTCAAGAACTTCTTATCATTAACTGAAGCTCCTTTCGGATATTCTTGAGCCTCAAGATACCTCTTGACTTCATGGAACCAAGGTTGGTCCACTACTTCTTCAGCATTGATCTCGTGACAATGATCTGGTTCATCCATCCGTTCAATGGTGATATGGGGGGCCTCGTTATCCCATTTGAGTTTAAACATTGATGACATTGTGGCTAGCGCATCCGCTAATTGATTTTCTTCTTGCGGGAAATGCTCGAAGGTAATCTTCTTGAAATGTGGGATTAATGTCAACACATGTTCTTTGTAGGGGATAAGGTTAGGGTGCTTCGTGTCCCATTCTCCTTTGATCTGACTGATGACCAATGATGAGTCTCCGAATACACTTATGGACTTGATCCCCAAATCTATGGCAGCTTTGAGGCAAAAAATGCACGCTTCGTACTCTGCCATGTTATTTGTACAGTTGAAGTAGAGTCTTGCAGTAAAGGGAGTGTGACATCCTTCAGGGCATATGAGTATAGCACCTATGCCATTGCCGAGTGCGTTGGACGCCCCATCAAAAACTAGGGTCCATCGGGATCCTTGTTCAGGTCCGTCATATGGTTTGAGTTCCTCACAGTTGTTTACCATCATGATGTCTTCATCTGGGAATTCAAACTTCACGGACTGATAGTCATCCATAGCTTTATGAGCAAGGTGATCGGCTAGCACACTGCCCTTTATTGCTTTCTGGGTAGTATACTGAATGTCGTATTCCGTCAGGATCATCTGCCATCTCGCTATTCTCACAGAGAGGGCAGGCTTCTCAAATATGTATTTTATTAGATCCATCTTGGATATCAATAAGGTAGTATGGGTTAGCATATACTGTCTTAGTCGGTGAGCAGCCCATGCCAGAGTGCATCAAGTTTTCTCGAGCAGTGAATATCTTGTTTCACAATCGTTAAACTTTTTGCTCAGGTAGTAAATAACATGCTCTTTTCGGCCAGACTCGTCATGCTTCCCCAACACACACCCCATTGAATTTTCCAAAACAGTTAGATACATGATCAAGGGTCTTCCCTCGACTGGTGGCATCAAAATAAGAGGCTCTTGTAGGTACTCTTTGATCTTGTCGAAGGCAGTTTGGCACTCCTCATTCCATTTGACTACTTGATCTTTCTTCAGTAATTTGAAGATTGGTTCACAAGTAGCGGTCAAGTGAGAAATGAATCTGGCAATGTAGTTTATCCGTCCCAAGAATCCTCTGACTTCCTTCTTGGTACGAGGAGCAGGCATTTCTTGTATTGCTTTCACCTTGGCAGGGTCTACTTCGATACCTTTACCACTGACGAAGAAGCCTAGGAGTTTACCGGATCTTACCCCAAATGTGCATTTATTTGGGTTCAACCTCAACTTATATTTCTTTAACCTCTCAAACAGTTTCTTCAAATGGTCAAGATGTTCCTCTTCAGTTTGAGATCTAGCTATCATGTCATCTACATATACCTCTATTTCGTGATGTATCATGTCGTGAAATAAAGCTACCATGGCACGTTGATAGGTTGCCTCAGCATTCTTCAATCCGAATGGCATAACCTTGTAACAGAATGTGCCCCTTTATGTGACAAAGTTCGTTTTCTCCATATCCTCAGGCGCCACTTTGATATGGCTGTAGCCTGAGAAACCATCCATAAATGAGAACACTTTATGCAGCGCGGTATTTTCGACCAAAATATCGATGTGGGAAAGTGGGAAATCATCCTTAGGGCTTGCCCTATTAAAATCTCTGTAGTCCATGCACATGCATACTTTGTCGTCCTTTTTAGGAACGGGAACAACATTGGCGACCCATTGTGGCTAGGAGGTAACGGCTAAGAATTCGGCATTGAATTGTTTCATGACTTCCGCTTTGATCTTCTCTGACATGTCTGGTCGCATGCGACGAACTTTCTGCCTTATCAGAGGGCAGTCTTCTTTTGTTGGTAGATGATGGACCATGATATCAGCATCCAATCCTGGCATATCTTCGTACGACCAGGAAAAGACCTCAACATAATCATATGGAAACTGAATTAGACACTTCTTGACACTGGATTCCAGATCGGCACCCACCTTGACTTCTTTCTTGTCCTCTTCGGTACCTAGGTTAATTATGTCCACTGGTTCTTCGTGGGGCTGAGTGGTCCTTTTGTCTTGTTGTAGTAACCTGGAAAGTTCCCCTGGCACTTCACAATCTTCCTCACATTCGCCTTCGGCTTGGTAGATTAGATTTTTAGAGTCACGGAAGGCCATAGCAGAATTGTTACCCATGGGATCCCGAATGGATGTAGATCTGCATTTTGAATGTGAGTGTGTGTAAGAGTATAACTATCTTTGAAAGAAATAAAAATGTAAAAAAGAAAGACAAAGAGCACAAAGTTTGTATGCAAAAACGTCCATGATTCATTGATGACATATGAAAATGAGGTAACAACCCTTACAAATGGACCATTGTGCCTCGGATAAGACATAAGGTGTTAAAAGTCTGAATTGTTTAATTATTACAGGTCCGACAAAAAATTAAAGACAATTACTGTTGGATAAAAGTAATTGGGACAAAGTCTTTAGCTTCCCAGTTGTTGTGTCCTCCGTTGACAGTTGGGAAAATCCATTCCTCCAGGTCGTAGTTGTCCTCATCATCCTCCACTGCGTTGACTTTGTGGTTGCTGATCTTCAAGGGTGGTCCCCTGGCACGAGCATAACGTACATCTTTCTGGGCTCCTGAAGTGAAACCCAAACCAAATTTGTCAGATTTGTATGGGATATCCGGGAGCTGTCCCCAAATAGTACACCCACCTTCTTTGATCACTGCCTTGGCATCTTTCAATGAAGACATCTTTAGCTGAGGTCTTGTAATCTTAGGGACTTGGGAAACAGTCTTGGTTACTGCCAGGGTTTTTGGGACTTCCTCGAAGTGCTGAAATGGAGTTTCAACGAATTCATCATCCAATTCCATGTATCTGAAGGAGTTCAAGTGACTGACCATATATTCCTCTTCTCCATGGACAGTAATGATTTTCCCCTTGGTCGGATATTTCAGCATTTAATGTAATGTAGAGGTAACGGCACCAGCGCTATGAATCTATGGTCGGCCCAATAAGCAGAAATAGGAAGGGAGAATGTCCATCACGTAAAAAGTTGAATTAAAGGTTTGAGTCCCAACTTTTATGGGGATGTACACCTCCCCATGCACCATTCTCTTTGAACCGTCGAAGGCCCTTACCACTATATTGCTAGGTTTTAAGGTCAAACCTTCACAGTCGAGTCTATCAAGAGCCTTCTTAGGCAGCACATTCAAAGACGAACTGGTATCAACCAAGACATGGGCCAAAGTTGCGCCCCTGTATTCAATAGAGACATGCAATGCCTCGTTGTGCTTCCTCCCTCTAGGTGTCAAGTCAGCATCAGAAAAGCCTAAACCATTATCAGTGATTAAACTGGCCACACAGTCTTGGAATTGATCAGCAGAGGTTTCTGGTGGTACATGGGCAGTTTTAAGAAATTTCACCAAGGATTTCGCATGAGCCTCGGAGCACAACAATAAAGCCAGTATGGAAATCTTTGACGAAGTCTGCCCTAGCTGTTCAACTACGTTGTAGTCGCTTATCTTTATAATTTTCAGAATTTCTTCCATCTCCTTTTGGGAGGCCTCATGATAGATACTGATTGTGCCTTCACCCGGACACGCTCAACCAGAATGCCTTTGCCCCGACTCTCGGTCGACTCGGTGGTAGGAGTGTCAGTAGGGGTAACCATAGGGATTGTAGTAGTAGTGTCAACAGGAACAGAAATAGGGATGATCACAGGACCGATAACAGTCTTCGGAGGAGAAATCTCTGGGGAGAATATTCTTCCACTTCGGGTTATCTTGATGGTTCCCGCGATGTTGCTGATGTCGGGGTCAACCTTCTCAAAAATTGAGTCTTCGTCTGCCAGCCAATCATGTTTGACACCGTGATAGTAGACGTTGCCCCCATAATTCCAAGGGACGATTTTATCTGATGAGTACGGGATTGGTCCAGACATAGTAATTATCAGTGGAGCTACTTTAGGAACTGCTGTAATCCTAACGAGTCTTTTGGTGGAGACCCTAGAAGGATTGGCGGAAATGGTTACTATTGAAACATCTTTGTAAGAAATGGTTGGAATTGGAGTCTTTTCAAACAAAATATCTTTGTCATCCATTAGGCATTGAACACCTTTTTTTAATAAATGACAGCCAGTCGGTAGGGATAAACAGAGGTGACGGCTTCTGTCACAACCCGAAAATAAACTGCCATTCAATAGGTTCCTCTTGATAGTCAGGAGAGGAGTAATAAGTTCATCAATAACAGCAAATAACATTGGGGATTTCATGAGCATCAAATTCAATTTCTTTTGCTTCAAGACGGTCTTGCACCTTGTTTTTCAAAGCCCAACAGTTGTTGGTATCATGGCCTGGACTCTCTGAATGGTAAGCACAGCGAGCATTAGGATGGTAGTGAGGAGAGGTGGTGTTGGGATTCTTCGAAGCTTCTTTCAAAGTTACCAGATTAGATCTCAAAAAATGTGGCAGGACTTGAGATAGTGTCATATTAATCTGGGTAAATTATCTTACCGGTCTTTCTGTTCTAGGTTGGTTGCTTCTTTGTTGAGTAGGTGCTGGTTTTGGGATCATGACAGCCCCCACCATTGGACGATGTTCAGTTCTTTCTTGATTCCTTTGAGGATACACAACACCAACTTCTTTCTTCCCGATAAATGGTTTTCTTACAGCAGTAGATGATGCGTCTATTTGAATCTTCCCACTCTTAATCCCAGCTTCCACTCTTTCTCCGGTCAAGATTAATTCAGTAAAGCCTGCTGAGGAACTTTCAATAAGTGATTAAAGAAAGGACCAGACAGGGTACCCAGAAACATGTATACTAGTTCTCTTTCAGAAAGGGGAGGCTGGACTCTTCCTACTAAGTCCCTCCATTTTTGAGTTTAGTCTTTGAAACCTTCACTTGAAACCATAGCCATACTCTAGAGTTGAGTACAGGTGGGAGCAAGGTCTGTGTTGTATTGATATTTCTTATAGAAAGCAGCGGCAAGGTCTTCACAATTATGAATATTGTCCCTTTCTAGTTGATAGAACCAATCCAGCTGAGTCCCGGATAGACTGTCTTGAAAGAAGCGTACCCACAAATCTCTATCAGCAGTGTGAGGCTGTATCTTCCTCACATAGGACCGGAGATGCATCTTGGGACATGAAACCCCGTCGTACATAGAAAACACTGGTGCCTTGAATTTTTGTGGAATAACAATCCCAAACACTAAACCCGGCTCTTTAAAGTCCAGCCCAAGCACTTTCTGAATCTCCATTGCACTTAGATGTTCTTCCAGATGTTTGTATTTGTTGTCGGCCGGAGGATACTGCTCTTCAGAGTAATCTTCTTCTGTTCCTCTTCAGATTCTGGCTGGACAACTGCTTCCTTGCCTTTCTCGTCTTGATTATCCTTTTCACCAGACGATGTTGTAAAGTCTAGTATCCGTCTGGCTTGTCCTTGGAGCCTTCTTCCCATATTCAGAACTCCGGTCATTTTCTTTGCTTTCTTCTTCTTTTCTTCAACCAGTAAAGTTTTCAAATCTTCCTGTCCTTTGGCTAGAGTCAAGAACATCTATTGAAACTGAGTATTCTGTTCCTGAAGGTCTTTTACTGTCTGCTCGAGATCCATCTTACTAAAATAAACAGTAGAAAGATGAGGAGACTTGTTGTAAGAAACCTACTTATGTTATGATGAATGGTAAATGCATATGCAATGATTTCAAGGAAATTAGAGATTTAAATTTGCTTTAGACCAAAAAGGAACACATGTTATATTAATAAATCAAAGTTTTAAGTACATCATGCCTCTTTTGGGCTTACAAAGAAATACAAAAACTCTAAGATAAAAAAGTTGTACACATCCTCTTTGGTGCGATGTAGGCGTTCAGACTCTGCTCCTCATGAAGTTGCTTAGTGAGTTCCAAAACCTTCTTCTCGTTGGCGTAGAATTGGGCCTCCAAAGTGTCTCCCTCCCCTTTAAGCTATATCCAATCCCTTTGTAGGTCTTCAAGAGAGGTAGGCATGTCAGGATGTCAGGAGGTAGGCATCTCCTTCCACAACAGGCTCTTTGATAACCGGGAGAATGAAGGGGTAAGGCATCATAAGACTTTGAGAACGAGTTCGTACCCACTTGAGGTAAGTCTCAAGAGGGATGGAATTCTTATGCCCCGATGTCTTTCTATCTACCTCGTTCAACATCCTCCAAGCTCGGATAAATCTCTGGCGGTGACCTTGATCGTTGTTCTCGTAGTCAAATACCAAACCTTGAATAAGTATCTCATGTGGGCCATCCCTTCGGACGTTACCAAACTGTCTTAAGGCTAAGCATGGGCTATAGGTGATACCTCCTCTAATGCCAAGTAAAGGGACATTAAGGAATTCTCCACAACAGTCGACAATAGTAACATTCTCTATAGATCGGGAACACCAATGAATATCTGTATGTTTGAGTGTCATCAACCTATGTGACCACCTTGAACCCAGCTCGTTCTTCAATACAGATCGGAGAAGAAGCGAAATAAACCATCTTTCCAAGAGAGGAGTACAACACATAAGGATACCTCTTTTCCTCATAGTGCGAGTGTGAAATGAATGTAGGATGTCCCCTAGCAAAGTAGGCATCGGGTTACGAGATATGAAGATTTTGACGGCGTTCACATCTATGAGTTGGTCAGGATTTGGAAACAAAACCATCCCATAGATGAGGAGGGCCACAATTTCCTCAAAAGCTTGCAAATCCAAAGAGTTCCAACAGTTTTGGGCTTTCTCAAACAAGAACTTTGCTAGGAAACCCTTGGCACCACTCCTTGTTTCCCAATTAGTTGTGATATCAGATGATTGCAAGTGTAGAGCTTGAGCAATCTCTTCAGGATTTGGATCTCTTTCCGTACCGTTGAAAGGTAGTTGATTGAGAATACGAATCCTCAAGAGTTGGGAGGATTCTTCCAAAGTTGACACAAGTTGATAATTGGGAAATATGAAGCAATGATGTAAAGGATCAAAGAACTGGAAGAGCACCAAGTTTAGTAGGCGACCATGTCTTTCGGTAACTCAAGAATCCTTGATTCTAGCTCTTTAAGTTGAGGAGGGATCCTTACAAGATTGACTTGAATGGTTTTCCTGCGAATAAAATCCATGTCCTACAAAACAGAACAAAGATAAATCCCAAGATCCTTGAAATGGTTAGTGAATATGAGTATGATGTTATGATGTTTTATGATGTTATGTACAAGTAAATATATACAAACAAAGCAAAACAATCCTTAGGTTTTGGCTTGCATGGAGTCTCATAGGTAAGTACCCTCTTGAAGTTTAGTTAGCTTAAACCTGTCCTAGTAATAGTAACCAAGTTCTAAGGAGCTCAATATCACTGGTTTGTTTCCTTGGGTATTGTTTCAGTGCAAGCCTCTTTAATGGCGACCGAAATATCCCAAAAAACCAAACCTCAATGAGTGTAGTATCGAGTATGTACCAACTTCGGACTGCACCAAAGCTGGTCATCTCACTACGTCCTAATGGCCAAGTTGGTCAAGTAAAGGTTCTAAAAGTTCATTAGTGCTTCATGACATCACTCAGCGGCCCCGTATTCTCCTTGACTACTCAAGGGCTACCGGTACCCACAAATATGTCACACTAATATAGCTATTGCTTAGACCATGTCGGTATACCCTGAACAATTTCCACAATGTATTTCTACTTACCTATAAGGTATCCCAAATCAGGGTAGAGGATTCAAACCCAAATAAAGAACCATAATGTAAACATACAAATCAAACAATGAAAGAAAGTAAGTGTGATTTAACCCTAAGGTAACCCCTACTTTTAAAATTATCCCCAGCAGAGTCACCAGTTCTGTGGTACAGTGGAAGAAATGACTTGGGTGTTTTGCGTTTGATTGCAAATGTTGCGGTTAGCAAGAGTCGCCACCGACTTTTCTTTTATCCAAAAGGAAAGGTGAAAAACACATGAAAGACCTTTGAGATGTTTTCTTGAGTTAGGGGGGTAGATTATGAAAAGTGAAGGTATTAGAACCCTTTTCATCCATGGTTTTCCATGGACTCTTAGTTACTTGCTAGATCACTTGCTTTTGTTTGTAAATGTGCTTTGTGTGGTTTTTTGAAAGTATTTTGTAAAGAGGCCTTTGTTTAGGCAAACTTTGTAATAAGTCTCGTTCGTAAGAATGTACACAAAGTGTTGATCTTTTGAAAATGTTTTCAAGTTTGAAAGATGTTTTTGAAAGTATTGGTGTTTGTTTTGAAAATAGAAAGGATATTTTGGTTTTAAAATTGAGCAAGTAACTAGGAACATTCCACCTACTCAAAAGTCATTCATGCTCATTTCCTTTTTTTCTTTTGACATTGTCATCTTACCATTGATTTGGTAAGTAACCCTATCTTTGGATGTAAAAGGGACGGGTGTGGGTCATCGTATAACCATGATTAGCAATGTTGCAAGATATCTTATCATTTTTCTTTAGGGACTAAGATCATTTTGAAAGGCAACATAGATAGCGTCATCGAAGGACTATGATCTTGTATTTTATTTGTTCTTGCTAAGATACCTCACATGCATAATATGGTTATTTTTGTAAGGCAACCAAGTGGATTTACTCTAGGGGTGTTTGTGTGCAAGTGGATTGATTTTCATGCTTGATTTATCTTTGATTAAGGTTTGCTATTTGTTGGTTTTAGTCTTTCCATACAAAACCCTAATTACTAGCATTTGTATATAAAGCGATAAATTGCGGAATTTAAAATTACTACGCTATTACATCCTTTAGGGGAGGGGGTGTACAAATCACAAATGGGGAATATTGCAAGAATTTAAATCTAAATAATTATTACAACCATATTGAATTTTGAATAAATGTATGAAATGAACAAATAAAATACAAGAATGTAGATGTAAAAAGAAATATGATTTTTTTGGTTTTTTATGAAAAGGGTTTTTTTAACCTAATTAAATAAAATAATTAACTAAAAGAATTAGAAAATCAAGATTACATTAGCAAACTAAGTTAATTTAAAGAAAACAAGTTTTTTTAGGGTTTTTGGTGAATTTAATTAAGTTAGTAAGTAAAAATAATTAAACAAAAGTCCTAAATTTTAGATGGATTTTAATTTACAAGAAAAATAAATAATATAATATGATAATATTTAAAATAAATTATCTAAGTATTTAAAAAAAAGTAAATTTAATTATTAAAGAAATTTTTTTTTGTTCTTTTAGTTTTTCATAAAGAAAAATAAAATGTATAAGTATTTTTTAAATATGAAAATAAATAAATAAGATATTTTTGGATTTTTTTTAATAAAAATGATAATAATGATAATAATAATAATAATAAAAATAATAAAAGAAAAATATGAAATAAAAATTAAATGAAGGAAAAATAAATAAAAAATGGAAAATAAAATAATGTGTCAGGGGTGTGAATAACAAGGCAGGGGGGTCAGAAGTAGTCATAACTTGCTAAAGATGAAGATGATCAATGGTGCTCAATTTTCATCTTTTGAAGATGATCTTGGACTTTTTGGAAAGCTAAAGATGTCCCCTAAAATCTCTCTTTTTATCATTTTTGCATTTGGAGAATTTATCTTGATGTAACTTGTCTTGACAAAAAATGCATTTTTGTTGACTTTCAAAAAGACCTGTAATGTATTGGCTCATATCTTTCCAATGATGCATTTTATGGATTTGGTAATAAAAACAAAGTTGTAGAGGATTGGATTCCATTAAAAATGAGCTTTGGTTGGGGAAAAATGGATGAAGCATGTGAAAGTTATGGCTGGTCAAAGTTCAATTGACTTTTCATAGGAAACCCTAATTTAGTAACTTTTGTTTCTTGATGATTTGAGGTCACTCCTTGAGGAAAAATGATCAACCCTTGATAAAATGATGAATATTACTTCAAAATGTTGATTTAGACCCCAAAAAATAAAGTTTGACTACATATTGACCATTGTTGACTGAGCAAACTTATGATGCAAGGCGTGAAACTTGGCATGAGAATTCTTGAGGACATACTAGGAGCCATATAAATCACTTGAGGCCTTTGAAACCCACACTTATTTGTGAAAAGTGAAACCCTAGTTGGGAATCCATTGCTTTAGGAGGAGAATTTGTCTGGTCAATTTTTGGTCAACCCTGAGCATTTAAGGATCTCTAGGAGTATGTTTTGAATAAAATGAGAGGGTAAATTTTAGGTTACAGCAGTAACACTTCACTAATTCTCCAACATAAGAACCAACTACTCGCACCCAATCCCCACCATAGGATTGAGGCTCACCAAAAGCGGACCACCGCCCAAACACCATGTTGCATGATTTATGAATGACATGTGTTGTACCCCAAAATTTGCCCACTTATTTTTCAAAGCATTTCTCACAATGATTCTCAAGGTTCAAGCTTGCACAATTACATTAGGATTTTCCAGTATCAAGTTAAAAAGGAAAACTGTCAAAAAGGAAGAAAATAGATAAAAATAATCTTTTGACAAAATTGGAAAAAAAACAAGTCCTTTTGTTTCAGCTTATTCGATTGGACTTTTGGCCTCTTTCGATGCAAGCTTGACTTGCATCCTTCAACTGAGCATGCGCCTCTGGCGCGTTGGTTTTGGTTCACAAGGCAGGAGCTTCTTGTATGCCACCTTCGATTGCACCTTTGGCCTCACAAGGTTCATAATGCAATGGCTACCTATGTGCCTATTTCGTTTGGATGCGTACATGCCTATGTTGAATGGACAAACATTCCCTCCATGCTTTCCTTGACTCACAAGTTGAAGACTAGCTGCGTACAAGCCTTCGTTTGAGCCATAACTTCCTTCTTGCATGCAAAAGACTCCCCCCCCCCCCCCCCCCCGTGCTAGCATGCACAAGGTAGAAAACCTCCTGTAGCTTCCTTCGATTCCAAGGCAAAAGGCTCCCTTTTGGCATCCTTAGATTTTCACTTTTTTGCCTCCTGTATGCCGCTTTTAAATTTGGACATTTTGCCCTCCTGCATGCACCTTACGTTTGGGCATTTGGGCCCCTTCATGCAAGCCTTCATTTGAACAAAGATCTTTTGCATGTTTACATGAAGTCACAAAGCAGGGACCCCCTACGTACACTCCTTCGTATGGCCACATAGACCTTTGACAGGCAAACCTTTGACTGGACAAAACCACCTTCACGAGGTTTCGTTTGTATCTTTGATTCCCTTCGAATCAGCATCTTTCGAACCCAACTATGGGCATCCCATTCGAAGGATTTACAAAGACCACCTTAAGCCATGTTTTGGTGACTCATCCAAGGGTCATACATTTGGCTCCTTCGAAGGATGCATAAAAGTGGCCCAGTCGAAGGACATTTGTTGAAGGAATATCAAATAATGTTGTTGGGGAAATAATCTGGTCGAAGGAGGTTCAAAATGAAAGGATGATATTCAAAGATGCTTGCTGCCAAGTTCAGGCCTGGAACACTGGCTAAAACTGTTGCGCAGTAGTCCTGAAACACTGCCCCATTCTTGCACTAAAATAGCATACAAAGCACTGTCCCTCAAAATCTACAAGAGCAGTTTACTCAAATTGTTTAAATTATTTTGTTTTCCCTCCAAAAGCTTTAGCCAGCTTTTCCTATAAATGAGAGGCTCCAACACATGTTTAAGGAGGACTTTTTAGCCAGAGGAACGAATCTTCAAAATTTTCTCAAACACCATAAAGATCCCAAACACTTAAACATTCATCAAACACAAACCCAGAATCCAAACACTTGTCCCTTTCGAATATGAAACATCCCCATACCTTGTTACCCTTCGAATCCAGTAGAAAGAACACCACACTTGTTCTTCTCCTTCGAATCCAACCTTAAGGACGTCACCTTTGCCCCCTCGTTTCAAACATGTACATAGTATTTGTTTCCCTTTCGTTTACACCCTTTTAGTTTGTTTTTATTGCCTATCCTTTTGGTTTTGTTCTTTGGTTCGTCAAAAATGCTTTAAGAACTAACTTGTCCCTAAGGTAATGCTAGCATGGCCTTAGGCCATGTTGCTATTTAATATCTCAAACGAAAGAAACAGGAGACATGAGTATGAAACAAAGCCTCAAGCTTTCTCACTGATTCCAGGCCTAGTCGAAAGGCACTCCCTCACTGCTTTCAACCCCCAGTCGAAGGAGGCAGAAAGGAAGATTGCATCTTACACTGTCCTCCAAGCCCCAGTTGAAAGGCACACCACCCTGGCCTCCAGGCCCCAATCGAAAGGCACGCCTACACTGGTTCCAGCCCCCAGTCGAAGGAGGTGGAAAGGAAAATAAAAGTGCATGACTCCACTGACTCCAGACCCCAAATCGAAGGAAGCCAGAAAACACAGAGTCGAAGGGTGTTTCTTCCTAAATCGAAAGACCCATTTTTCTTGCTTTTATTTTATTTTTGCCTTTATATTTTCATGCTATTCAATATGGTTGTAATAGTGTAGGATTTTATCTCTCTACATTTTATTACTTTTATATGATTGCTAGTAAAATAGAGTATGTATGGCAAGATAAAAACAACCAGTAGATAAACCCTAATCAAAGACTAAATGCATGAAAATCAAACACACCATTCACACATGCACCCTTAGGGTAATCTCACTTGTTTCCTCGAAAAAATAGTCATGTCCCTTGAATATGAGTGTTTTAGCAAAGACCCTCGATAAAAGATCGTAGTCCCTCGATGACCCTCAATGTTGCCTTCAGTAAACAATCCAGTCCTTAAATGACATTGCTAAAACATCCCATAGGTTTCCTTCTATGACTATACAAATGTCCCACGACTGTTCCTTCACATCCAACGATGGGGCTTCTTACCAAATCAATGGTAAGATAGCAACATCTAAAGGAGGAGGAAAAGAACATTTAAGACCTTTTGAGTATGTAGGTTGCTCTTAGTTGCTCGCTTGCTCACAACAAAAACATTTTATACACCAACACTTTCATTTTGAAATATTTTCAAAAGACAACACTTTGTACGCATTCTTATAGAAACGAGAACCATTACAAAGACACTTTTTTAAAATCATTTTCAAAAACACATTCCAAAAACACCTCTTTGAACTATTTTTCAAAACAACACTTTGTACGCATTCTTATAGAAACGAGAACCATTACAAAGACGTTTTCGAAATACTTTCAAAAATCACACCACAAGCACACTTTCAAACAAAAGCAAGTGATATAGCAAGCAACTAAGAGCCTGTAGATAACTACGGATGAAAAGGGTGCTAATACCTTCCCTTTTCATAACATACCCTTCGAACTCAAGAAATAATCTCAAAGGTCTTTTATGTTCTTTTCACCCTTTCCTTATTGGGTAAAAGAAAAGTCGGTGGCGACTCTTGCTATCCGCAACAATTACGATCAAACGCAAAACACCCAAGTCAGTTCTCCCACCGTGTTACAGAACTGGCGACTCTGCTGGGGAATCTGCTTAAAAGTGAGGTTACCTTAGGGATAGATCACCTTTACTTGCTTTTCATTGTTTGACTTGCTTACTTTACATTATGGTTCCTTGTTTGGGCTTTTTTTGATCCTCTACCCGGATCTGAGGCACCTTTTAGGTAAGTAGCAATAAGTTGTAGAAACTGTGCAGGGGTATACCGACATGGTCAAAGCAATAGCTATGTTAGCGTGATACTTTGGCTTATACTAATGTTCCTTGAGTTAATCAAGGATAACATTAGGCTTCCTTAGTGTCATTAAGCGCTAACTGGCCTTTAGAACCTTTTAATTGACTCGTCCTTGGCCATTAGGAAGTAGTGAGATAGTCGGCTTTGGTTTTACCTAAGATTAGTTGATAATCGATATTACACTCATTGAGATTTGACTCCCGAGCTTTGTTTGGTGGCAAGTCAGTTGTCGATCCGAACGAAACTTGTGGGAAAGATCAGTGATATTGAGATCCCTTAGAACTCGATTACTATTACTAGGACAGGTTGAGCCAACTAAACTTCAAGAAGGTACTTACCAACAAACTCCATGCAAGCCTAAACCTAAGGACTTGTCTGATTTGTGTGTATATGTCTATTTGTACATAACAAACTTGCTTGCTTTGCATACTTGTACATAACATCATGACATCATACTATAGCATTTTCAATAACCATTTCAAGGATCTAGAGGGACTTTGATGCAGGGTTACATTGAACCTGTCATTTATCAAGGGGCAAGAGGATTTATTTTCCTCTAGTCAAACACCGTCAAGACTAAAGCACAGTAACTTGAGTCAATGGCTACGATCCACTTGACATGGTAAGCATGGTTCTTGTGGGAGGACATCCACCGATACGAAGTTCTCCAATCAAAGTTGTAAGTAACTTCTAACATCTTCTTGTGTTTACCCTACGAGATCCTTGAAAACATGTATCCACATATCATGCATCATATAATGACAAGTTTCTCCCATAAAGGTCTCCTTATCTTCCTACTGTTTATTTCAGTAAGATGGATATGGAACAAACGGTGAAGGATCTCCAAGCACAAAATGCCCAATTCCAACAAATGTTCCTGGCTATGGCTAAAGGGAAAGAAGACTTGAAGACTCTTCTTCTCAAAGACAAGAAGAAAAAGTAAAAAAAGTCAGTAGGCGTCCTGAATTTGGGAAGAAGACTTAGAGGACCATTCAAGGGAGCTCTAGATCTCTCAACCCCGTCAACTGAGGGGGACAATCAGGAAAAAGAAGGAGATAATAGCTCGGGGACTGATAAAGATGAAGTTGACTTCTCTGAGGAACAATATCCTCCCGCTGATGATAAATACGAATAATTGGAGGATCTCCATAATGCTATGGAGATTCAGCAGATACTTGGCTTGGACTTTTGAAGAGTTAGTTTTGGTTTCCGGAGTGGTCATCCCAACAAAGTTCAAAATCCCTACCTTTGCCAAGTATGATGGGGTCTCTTGTCCTAAGATGCATCTGAGATCTTATGCCCGTAAGATTCAGCCTCACACTGCTGACCGGAAGTTATGGCTCTACTTCTTCTAAGAAAGTTTGGCTGGCACTCAATTGGAGTGGTTATATCAGTTAGAAGGAATCGAAATTCATACCTGGGAGGACTTAGTTGCTGCTTTCTACAAGCAGTACCAATACAACGCTAATCTTGCACCAACTCGTATGCAATTGTAAAGTATGACCATGCGTTCCAATGAGGGCTTCAAAGAATACGCCCAAAAGTGGAGAGACCTAATTGGCCGGGTGTAGCCACCCTTAACTGACAGGGAGCTGATTGACATCTTCATGGGAACTTTTACAGGACCTTTCTTCAATCACCTAATCGGAAGCTCCTCGGTCGGGTTCACCGAGCTAATACTGATTGGTGAAAGAGTCGAAGCTGGCATCAAAAGTGGTAAAATCCAATGGGGTGCATCTTCAAGTGCAGGGAAACAACCTTTCAATGGGAAGAAAGAGTCTGATATCGCATACGGTCAAAAAGTTCGTAAACAGAGTAACCACGACCAACATGTGGGGGCAGTTCTGATCTCTAATCCTGCATCGGTACAACAACAACAATGGGGAGCGTAAGGAGGTCACGCCTAAAAGACAATTCACTAAGATTAACATTCCACCGGTTCAAGCGCTATAACACATGTTGAAAGCAGAGTTGATTACGCTAAAGGCTCCTCTCTGGAACCCCAACACTTCTGCTCCTACTTATCATCCAAATGAAAGATATGCATACCATTCTGATAGTCCTGGACATGACACGAATAGCTGTTAGGCCTTGAAGAGCAATATTCAAGACATGATTGACGCTAAGGAGATTGAATTTGATCCACCTGCCACTCCCAACGTGATCACTGCTCCCATGCCAAATCATTGAGAGCGTCCTTTTCATTTCGAATTTTCAATTGTAATCTCTTTTGTTGTTCAAACACATATCTATTAATGTCAAACTTTGTTTCATTAATGCATTGCATATGTTTGTCATGAATTAATCCATTCACTTTCATTATATTTAAACCATTCTTTTTACTCCCTTTATGATATTCAACTCTTGTTTTAAAAGGTTGCAAGCCTTTAGAGGGAGGATGACGAAAACAATGCCATATCTCATACAATATGCTTTTGGACAGACCTTGCTGATGATGTACAGACGTTCTTTCAATTCTTAAACACTGGAGTTATAAGGAGGATAATCCATAGTAAACTCCTTTGAGCCAAAGAAGTAGGAGTTTTCTTTTTCACGCAAATTGGAACCTTTAATCAAAACCTGGGGCAGGGTAGTCTCTCAGTTAATTCAAATGCGCATTCAGTCGCAAACTTTCACTTCGTATACAACGAAGGATATCAAAAACATTCCTCTGGAATCAAAAGACGACGATGGTTCCCTATCCAATAGGAATTCATTATCTCCTAAGAGAAAATCCCACTAAATCAAAACCTATGAAGGAGACTTAAGAAACTGGGGCATCCCACTGACTATAATCTCAAAACAAGAACTGTCAGGCAAAAGCCAGGGATAATAAATCAAAAAGAGGTCACTATAAATCCTCAACAACATGAAAAAAACATTGTGAAAATGACTTCCTTCCAACCAATAAACTTCCAAATTTCTGAACCATCACCAAAACGTCATTCCAGACTCAATTGGAGTTCAAACGCACAATTAACTGGGTTTAAGATTGAAGAACATCACAAAGAACGGGAGGGTACAAATACACTTTGAGCCTTATACTTTGTTTCTTAAACCATGAACCAGACCATGATACAACCTTTCAAAGTCCTAATTGAAGCATGGGTTAGTTCGAAAGCATACTATTACAAAAGGTATCCTGACTCCTGTAAGGCTTACTCTAAATCCCGAGTTGAATTCACATTCTTACAAATTTATTTTATCTGCTAAAAAGCATTTTCAAAACTTCAAGATAAGCATAAACTTTGCATTTATTTTAATATCGTTATTTGCATATAGCTAACTGTTTGACAACAGAGAAACTCACATGACGAATATCCTGTGAACAAAAACTCTCTCAGTGAACAAAATCACTTCAAATGGGATGACACTTCCAACAACAAATCTCCTATTAAGCAAGGGGCACGACATGATCATTGTCTAGCACATCTGGGGCAGTCAAGGCAAGATTCCAAGAAATCTCTCAAAAAATGTTGAATAACCAGGGGCAGGTCTGTATCAAAATCACTCGGGGCATTGAACACGAATCCCAACAAAGGTTTACGTATGGCCAAATAAATATTTCCTGGAAATACTACAAACACTTGCTACTAGGGGCAGTGACAAATCTCCCACAAAGTCCTTTTCATAGGGTGGTCCCCAACTAGAATTTCAATCTCTGAAAGCATCTCCAATTGAGTTGATCTCAAGAATCCTCGAGGAGTTCTACCAAAAGAAAACACCTCTCCAACAGATTGGTGACAAGGTTTATTTCCCCAACAAACGGCAAGACTCCCCAACTTGAATTTTCCTCTCAGACTATCACAAATCAAGGGAAAATAACTCCTCTTCCCCAATAGACTTTTCTATGATCCCCAATGAGCTGCAACAAAACCTAGACAAACAACCAGATAACCGTCAACTTACTTATCCCCAGAAAGTCATTGTGAAGCCTGGAATCCGACCAGATAACAACTAACTTTCAAGAGGTAACTCCCCAGTAGAGAAATGAACATCTAAGACTCCTGAACTCTTTTCCCCAAGCAGGAAACAACACTCTCCATAGAGCTTTCTTCTCGAGCAAAATCAACATTGCATGCAGCTAACCCTTCGTCCCCAACGGCCGTCCGGGATTCAGCTTCCAAAAACTCCCCAACACTTGTCAAGGATTTATTTTCCAAGACAAAATTACATTCTGAAAATATTTCCTGCATCATATTTACATACATGATAAATGCATACAGCATAATCTCATTCGTTTTGAGAACATCATTACACCATGCACTTCATACATCATGACATTGCATACAACTAACCCTTTACCTCTTTAGGAAAGATCAGTCAACAAATGGCTGTCATCAACAATTTTCAAAAGGTCAGAGATTAATACCTGAAACAAGCCAGGACAATTATCTACACGACCAGCTGAAGAAATCTTACACGGGCTCCTTCTTATACACTCTTCTAGAAACAGTTCAAATGTGATCCAAAGACGGATATTATTCTGATACTTACTCCAGACTCTCTTCTAGAAAAAGTCCAGATACGATCCAAATACATATGTCATTCTACCACTCATTCAACATACCTTTCAAATACGATCCAGATACGGATGTCATTCTGCCACTCATTCAGCATACCTTTCAAATATAGTCCAGATACGAATGTCATTCTGCCACTCATTCAGCATACCTTTCAAATACAGTCCAGATACGGTCCAGATATGGATGTCATTCTGACACTCATTCAACATACCTTTCAAATATAGTCCAAATACGATCCAGATACATATGTCATCCTGACAATCATTCAACATATTTCTCAAAAAACAGTCCAGATACGATCCAGATACGGATGTCATTCTGACGCTCATTCAGTATATCTTTCAGATGCAAGTCAGATACAATCCATTTATGGAAATTATTCTGATACTCATCCCACTACATTTGTTGTTTCAGTATAAATCAACCAGAGATTTGTTCTGATACTTCAGTCTAATTTATGTTAACAATCACCTTTGGATGGCATCTGTAAGCCCATCTCCGACGACTCTCTATCATCTCCCCAAATGGAATTTGTAAGCCCATTCACTACACAATCAACCACCACATTATCAGGTGGAAATTTCTGGGCACTCTAGTGTTCAATCATCTTCCACCTTCAAGTCACGAATGGCAGACTCGCCAATCTAACTCTTCGGGTTTAAGAAGATTGAACAGGGGCAGCTGTTGTACCCCAAAATTTTCCCTCTCATTTTTTAAAGCATTTCTCACAAGGATTCTCAAGGTTCAAGCTTGAACAATTACATTTGGATTTTCCAATACCGAGTTAAAAAGGAAAACTGTAAAAAAGGAAGAAAACAGATAAAAAATAATCTTTTGACTAAATTGGAGAAAAAAATAAGTCCTTTCGTTTCAGCTCCTTCGATTGGCCTTTTGGCCTCTTTCAATGCAAGCTTGGCTTGCATCCTTCGACTGAGCATGGGCCTCTGGTGCGTTGGTTTTGGTTTACAAGGCAGGAGCTTCATATGTGCTACCTTCGATTGCACCTTTGGCCTCACAAGGTTCACAATGCAATGGCTACCTATGTGCCTATTTCGTTTGGATGTGTACATGCCCATGTTCATTGGACAAACATTCCATCCATGCTTTCCTTGACTTACAAGTTAATGACTAGCTGCGTACAAGCCTTCGTTTGAGCCATAACTTCCTTCTTGCGCGCAAAAGACTTCCCCCCAAGATAGCATGCACAAGGCACAAAACCTCTTGTAGCTTCCTTCGATCCCAAGGCAAAAGGCTCCCTTTTGGTATCCTTCGATTTGCACTTTTTGCCTCCTGTATGCCTCTTTCGAATTTGGACATTTCCCCTCCTGAATGCACCTTTCGTTTGGGCATTTGGTTCCCTTCATGCAAGCCTTCGTTTGAACAAATATCTTTTGCATGTTTACATGAAGTCACAAAGCAGGGACCCTGTGATACGGTGGCAGAACCGATTGTTATACTGGTTTGCGTTTTTTGTTCGCAAATGTTGCGGTAAGCAAGAGTCTCCACTGACTTTTATTTTATCCAACAAAGGAAAAGGAAAAAGAACAGAAAAAACCTTTTTCGAGAATGTTTCTGAGTACGGGGGTAGATTATAGAAAGGGAAAGTGTTAGCACCCTTTTTATCCATGGCTTTCCATGGGCTCTTAAGTACTTTGCTCATTTGTAAAATTGCTTGTGCGTGCTTGTTTTTTTGAAAAAAAGTTTTACTTCGTGATAACCCTTGTATAGGTCCTCAAGAGTGTGACGAAGTTGTTTTTAAAATTGTTTTGAAAAGTGTTTGTGTGAAAAGTTTTGTTTGAGCAAGTACCTAGGAACTAATCTACCTACTCAAAAAAAGTCTGTTCGTTTTCCTTTAGACAGCGCCATCCTAGTATTAAGGAATAAGTAGCACAGTCGTTGGAGTTTTAAGGGACGTTTGAAGGGAAAAATACGATCACAAAAGCAATGTTAGGAAACTTTAGTAATCATCCTAAAGTCTTAAAGATCTTTTTCCGAGGCAACATTCGAATGGGTCATTTTAGATCTTTTAGGACTAGAGGACGACCACTAACATTACCTATACTTCATGACCGTTTACCAAAGGCAACCAGAGTGGAGTAAACCCTAGGAGTGAGTATGTGCAAGTGTATTTTTTCAATTAATTATCTTTGCACAATTAGGGTTTTCTACTGTTTTAATTTCAATTCGTCTTTCCATACAATCCTATACATACATCTAAGCAGTTTATAGTTTGTGGAAATTAAAATGCGAGAAGTTAGAGTCCTAGTTATTACATGGCTTTGGGCAGATACATAGTTATTTTGACTGAAAATAAAATGCTGAATTAAAACCCTATTTAAATCTATTACAAACTCGGAGTAGTTACAAATAAGAAAAAGGAAAATTAAAAGCGTGCGGTAGATTAAATGCGAAAAATAATTAGACGATCTAAAAATCTAATTTGAGAAAATATTTATGTTGTTTTTGAGGAAAAATTAGGTTAAGTACAAAATTAAACCCTAATTCTAATTATTGTGAATTATAATAAAAAACATTAAATTACCCTAATTTAATTAAACTAATTAATTAATAAAAATTTATGAAAAAAAAGATTTTTGATGTTTTTATGATTTTTTTATTAAATAAAAAATATGATTTTTTTGGTGTTATTAAAAAAACATAATTAATAAATAATAAGAAAAAGAATTAAAATGAAAAAGAGTAAGAATTTGGGCCTGCATAAGCATCCATGGGGTGTGTTTTGGAATTTTCAAGGCCCATTATGGTTGAGCCCAATTTGCGCCAGATCTTGTGCTTCCCTCCTCTGATGATGCATGGTAGGCCTTCAATGTTGGAACATGAGATTTGTCTGATGATGGATCTCAGGGCTGAGATTTGGGGTGCACGATGGACGTTTGACCATGCATTACATTGGAATCTGCAAGAGATGTTAAGAAAATAAGAAAATGGTGGACCTGGGATCGAACCCAGGTCCCTTGCTTCACATGTCCTTATCCCCTGCCATCTGCGTTGTGTTGGTTAGTTGTCAATATAATACAACCAAAATATAATATAATATAATATATATATATATATATATATATATATATATATATATATATATATATATATATAAAAGAGTTGGCAGGCTGAACAAAACAAAACGCACGCGATTATTCAAATGGGTCTGTGGGATGGTGACAAGTGTCTTCTTCCCTGTCCGTTGTTTTAGATCTCATGTCTATACCTACGGACAAAACTCCATAGCTATACACCTGCAAGCTTCAAAAATTCATATGATGCACAATAAATCAATTCTAACTATACCAATCAATTCGTCTTAATCTGACGAGTATCATCGAATTAGTTTCTTGGCATAATTTCACCTATACAGAGAAGCCCCAAAACAAACCCTTAAACCCTAGCCATGGCAATCGTCGGTATATTCATCAAAAAGTCAATTAAATCATCCCAACATGTTGCAAACATGTTAACAATCACAAATATATCATTCAAACATGCTTAAGATGCAAGAATTATTGTAATCGATTTTGAGAAAAGATGCAAACCGTATGAGGGCTGTGGGGTGATTCTGGGCTTGTGAATACTTACAATTGATTGTGTTAGCTCCAAGAGATGTCCAGGAACACGATTTGACCTTCAGCACGCCTTGAATTGGTCTGTGGAAGAAGACATGTCTCACACTTTTTGAACAAAATTTTGAACTTTGTTTTTGGTTTTCTTTGGCAGGCTGCGCACACTTTTTTTTTCTAGGGTTTAAACAAACCTCAGTATATGTAATGAATCCAAATAGGTTAACAATTTTGGCAAGAGATCAAGATATCAATGTCATTTAAATTTGCTTCAAATCTTTCCAAATTTGAATATCTTCCCTCTCATGATTTGGCACGATTTTATTTGATACCATACAGCATATTTGGATTGCCCTTTAATGCAAAATCAAAACAATCTTTTATTATTTTTTTGTCATTTATTTGATTTTATGTGACTTTTAATAAATCAAAATCAAAATAAAATTAATAAAATAGAGAAAATAATATACGGCTGCTGATTTGGGTCATGGACCATGTCCGTAACAAGATACAATCCTTAAATGCTAGGCCCTTTTGTCAAAAAAATGCATTTTTGAGCATATTTGACTTTTGGCAATTTTCCAAAAATGGTCAACTTTGACAATGCATATCTCTTCCAATTTTGACCCTAGGAGGGTGTTCTTGGACTTTTTAGAAGGATTAGGATGTCCCCTAAACAACCTTTTTGGTTTCATCTCAATTGGGTCTTTCATGTTCATGTGAGAAGCTTTGACACAAAAGGTGTTTTTGTTGACTTTTCAAAAGGACCTATAATGTAAAAATTCATATCTTTTCATGAGTGCATTTTTTGAACTCGAGGGATGAAGATGAGTTACAGGGAATTGGATTATCTTCAAAATGAGCCTTGGATGGGAAATTTCTGATAAAGTATGATAAAGTTATGCTTGGTCAAATTTTGGTTGACTTTTTCCTTAGAAACCCTAATTTAGCAACTTTTGAGTTTTGATGAATTAGGAGCATTAATTGAGGAAACATGATCAACCCTTGATCAAATGATGAATATCACTTCAAAATGTTGATATTGACCAAAAATCTTGAAGTTTGACTGTATGTAGGCCACAATTGACTTTTGACCTAATACAGTCGATTCTCAAGCATCTAAGCAGTTGACTGAGCAAACTTCTTGTGCAAGGCTTGAAATTTGACGTGGAGGGTCTTGAGAACATATTAGGACTATGGAGAGAATATGAGGCCTTTGGAGCTCACCCTTATTGATGCAAATGGAAGCCCTAGTTGGAGGTTCATTGCTTTAGGAGAGAGTTTGTCTGGTCAACTCTTGGGCATCCTTGAGCAAGTTAAGGGTCTTAATGAGCATATGTTGAGTAAAATGGGAGGGAGAATATTGGGGTACAATAGCTGACCCTGTTCAAACTTCTTACACCTGAGGATGTAGATTGGCTTGTCTGCCTTTCGTGATCTGAAGGTGGAAGATGATTGAACACTAGAGTGCCCAGAAATTTGCACTCGCATGCAGTGCCTGGTGATTGGTGATATCGGGAATGGGCTTACAAATGCCATTTAGAAGTTGATATAGAATTGTCGGAGATGGGCTTAAAGGTGCCATCCAGAAAAGATATCGGTTTTATAAAAGATTCCTTCGCGAGAATTCATGTACCTGCCGTTGTGGAGGACTTCGTCGGGGAATGTTGATTTATGTCTTGGGAAATAAAGTATAGGAGCTTCGGTTGTCCATTACTCTACTGGGGAATTAATTCTTGATTGAGGAGGTAGAAGTGAACTGCATATATGGTCAGGGTCCAGGCTGCATAGTGACTTACTGGGGAAATGTGAAATCGACCGTAACTGGTCGGGTCCAGGTCTTACAATGTTGTAAACTGCCATCCGGAGATAAGAGAGAAGGAATCTGGATAGTAGGGTTGCTTCGAGATGAAAGCCTAGATAGTAGGCCTATGAGAAGGAACCTAGATAGTAGGGTTACTTCGAAATGAAAGCCTGGATAGTAGGTGTTGTACCCAAAAATTTTCCCTTCCATTTTTCATAGAAGACACAACCCTAGGGTTTATCGGATATTCAAGTTGGCTCAGAAATCGACCAGACAGATTCTCTTTTGTGGCAGTAAACCAGCAATTAGGGTTTTTTGCAATTCTCAAAAGAAAATGAGTTTTCAAAGATCCAATTGACTTTCACAGGTCTTCATGCTTCCTCAAGGTTGTATTTATGATTTCTTCAAGCTACAAGATTTTGAGATGATTCTGTCTGTTCATGGTCAGATGTGATGTCGCTCACGGGTTTATCTTCAAAGAATCGGAAGAAATTTGAGTTTGGAAAACTTTAAAATTATCAAATCATCGCAAGGCATTTGATTGATTTTGAATTTTCTTAAAACGCAGTTTACTGAAAGGATAATGTTTGTTCTTGGTGCATGATTTGTTTGGGACAAGAGATGGAGGTTAAGACTGTCGTTTAGGACAATCATGATTGTGGGATCCAGGTTGACCAGATGATTTATGTCCTTAAAACATTTGTTTGGTTAGGAAATGGAATATACAGTGCGTGTTTGTTTGAAGTGCAGTTATAAAGTTATTGGGATTACTTGGAATTTAAGTTACCAGACTGGAGCATTTTATTTCAAATATCCTGATTGGGAATTTCAAAAGTCAATTAGGATGCAAAGAGAAATTACAAATTGTTGTTGATAAAGGATTTCAAGTTATAAAATGACACCATAGTGCTTCATGCTACAACTCAAGATTTTCTCCAATTTCAAACGTTGTTACAAAACAATTTATTCTTTTAAATACTTTATGTTTTACAACTTATTGTATTTAAATATGAATTGGTACAACTATTGGATACAATACAAGAATGATTTTTCTAAATTACAAAGAAAATCCAAATGAATGTTTGGCCAAGGAGAATTAATCTATGTCTAAGTTTGTTTGAAGATTGAATTCATATAAAATTCCTTTATTTATCTCCAAGACTTCCATGCTTGCCACAGATTCTTGCGTTCTTTGCTTGGTCATCTCCAATTTTGCTCACATGAAAACAAGAAGAAAAAAAGCATGATTAGTACAAAATTATATGGGCATGAACAAGAAATTTTTCCAAAAGGCATTCATCATTAAGGTTTGTGTTGTACCCCAAAATTTGCCCTCTCATTTTATCAAGATTTCCCCTCACAAGACTCTTTGAACTCAAGACCAAGCTAGGGTTTCCTCTGTTCAAGACATCTCCTTGCACTATTGACCTAAATTAGGGTTTGAGTTTGCACAAGGACTTTTGGACTTTCAATGCTCAATGTGACTTTCATACTTCATGTTGGACTCCTAAGATTGATCATATCAAGTTTCAAGCTTTGAATCAAATTTTTGCCCAGTCAATTGGACAACTGACGTAGAAATCAACTGTATTAGGGAAAAAAAGTCAAATGTGGCCAATTTATAGTCAAACTTCATAATTTTTGATCCATATCAACATTATAGACTCATATGGACCATTTGATCAAGTTGGGACCACAACTCTTCAAGAAATTTGATCAGATCACCAAAAGGGCAAAATGGTCGTTTTTAGGGTTTTGACTGTAAAAGGGCAATTTCTGATTTTTCACCCAGCCCATGGCAAATTGGGTTCAAGTATGGATTCAAGGACTCAATGGCATCATCTTGACCTAATCACAAGGTTCAAAAGATCCCAAATGCATTGGATTGACAGATGAATTTTCCAATCAACTGATCAAAAATCAATTGTACACTGAAAAGTCAAACTTTGACTTTTTGGTCAAAATCAAGTGCCAAGGGTCATTTTTCATCAAGATGTGTCAAAACATGAAACTTGTTCATCAAGAAACTTAATTTTGCAAATTAGGGTTTAAGATTGAAATTTTCTTATGTTTTCCCAACTTTGCCCAACATTTTCACCTTGATGCAATTGGATTCAAACAAAACTTCCAACATGAAAGTTGTAGTCCTCCACAAAATATACAACTTTAATTCACAAAGTTTTCCCAAAGGATGCTTGGATCTCAAGTTATTATTTTTGGAATAAGGGCCCATGAAACTTTTAACTTAGTGAATTTTTGCCCTAGTTTAGGCAGGATTTTGACCTATCTTCATGGAAATTTTTCACATGGTTCCAATTGGAATTTCAAAATTCATTTCAAAGATGGATTGTAGAGCATGTTACAAGATTTCCAAAATGTCCAATAAATCTCCAAGATAATTTGTGGTTAGGGAGAATCGAAGGTTTGAATTTGGCAAAATATCACTTTGATCCATGGCATTTTTCATGTTGACACAAGTTGCAATTTCTGTCCAGCCATGCTTGTACTTGTTTACAGGTCCTTAAACCCTTCCACACTAAAAAATTGAATGCAAACACATTGGTTAGAGGCATTGTTATGAGCTTTAGAAGATTACACAAGGGCTTAATCCATTTTTAGCAAAAAGGCAACAATGCTATTTTCATAAAGCACAACTTTATGCATTTTTGTTTCTCTTGAGCCTTGAACCCATCTCTTTGCAGCAAACCAACTCCATAAACTTAGGCAAAGGTACAACAATTTTGTGCATGCTTGAAGCTAGCCTGTACAGGCCTGCCCTTGGTCACTTCACACTTTTGCTTCAAAACCAAGAAACCTTGCAAAAGGTCAACATCTTTACAATCTGAAAAAAACCAAGCTTTGTAAAGACTTGAACAAAGTTTTGCATATCACACTAAGTAAGAAACACGAGCTAGCCAGTCCTCAAACACCCTTGTACACCAAAACACCAAAGTCATGCAAAACAGGGCAGCTTCTGCATTTTGATTTCCAAAACAAAAACTACTCGTGCGTTTTGCTTGCAATTATTTCCAATACACTCCATACAACCTACCTAAACTATCCCAACCATTCCCAAGTGTATGTAACCCCATTTACCCACTTCACCATTTTTGAATTATGACTGTGTAGGTTGACTTCTACAAGCTTATTCAGGCAAGTTCAAAGAAAACTAAGCATTGGAGAAGGTCCAAGGAACATCAAGCAAGCTCAAGAGAACCTCAAGTCTCACTGAAAACCCCTACATTGCCATACCCGAGTTCAACTGAAACAGGTAAAGTTCAAACTTCTATCTCTCTATTTAGGAATCATTAAGCTTAGGTTTGTGAATAAAAAATGTAGTACTCATTGCCCTTGAGCTGTACATGTGCATAGATTTCATTTAAGTTAACTGAGTTGGGAGAATTTGAATGATGAACTTTCTGAAAAAACTAGGTTAGAAATTAGGGCCAGAGAAATTCTCTCTGGTCTTTGAGAGTTAGATTAAGTTTTTTACATGGTTAAAATCGTGTGATTATGCTCTATAACTTTCATGTTGCAAGTTTTTGCTTTAGAGCACGTATGCAGGATTTCCAGGTTTGAATACAGGGCGCGCATTTTCTTGTTCAAAGGTTGAAGACGAAGCTGGACTTTGGGCTAGGCCTGTTTTGTTCCTACAATTGATACCCCCCAGCTTGCTGTTCACACCCCCTTGGCCCATTTATTTGTTTTTCCATATTTTTCATTTCTTTTTTAGTTTCTGACTTTTATTATTTTTTCTAAATATAAAAAATCACTAAAAATGTTTTCTTAAATTTTCACATTTTTATTTTATTATTTTTTTATTATTATTTTGGCATAAGAATAGTAAAAAATAATATATCCTTTTATTTTCTTAAATAAGTTTGTAAATAAAATTAAAATACTTACATATTTTTATTTTTATTATTTATACATATGAAATAATATTTTCTCACATATTTCATTTTAAATATTTTTGTATATATTTTATTTTATTTTCTTATACATGAATAAATAATTATAATACATATATTTTCTTAAACCAAAAATTAGGGTTTTTACCCTTTCCAAAAATAATCTTTTATTTTATTATTTTTAATGCATTAAATAGTTTATTTTTACATACATAAAAATAATACAAAAACATTTTTTGCATATTTATAATATATTGCATATTTATTTTATTGTCCATTTAAATATTTGCCTATTTATTATTTGAACAAAGAATTCAATATGGTTGTAATAATTTTAGGGTTTCAATTTCTTGCAAATATCCCCTACTCAAACTTGTACCCCTCTCCCATAATCATGTTGTAATAGTCATAGATTTACTTTTACGCATTTATAGCTTTCAAATATGCCATGATAGAAAGATTAGGGTTTGTATGCAAAAATCCAAAATCAACAAATAGCTAGACCTAATACAAGACAAAATGCATGAAAATGACAACACAATGCACACAAGCACCCCCTAGGGTGTCATCCACTTGTTGCCTTTAAAATGTCCATGGTATGCATGCTAGATATCTTGGCAAAACAAAATCAAAACAAAAAAGATCACAGTCCCTCGATGACGCTATCTTGGTTACCTACACAAAATGATCTAGTCCCTCGAAAAACTTGCTAAGATACTTGGCAATATTGTTATCATGGCAATACGATGACCCACGTCTGTCCCGTTTAAACATCCAAACACAAGGTTGTTTACCAAATACAATGGTAAAACAACAATGTCAAAAGGGTTGAAAATGTGTAGGAAAGATCTCTGATTAGGGTAGACAACTCCTAGTTACTTGATCTCTTGCAAACATCCTTGCTATTTTCAAAAACACTCAACACAATTTCAAAACATTTTCCCAAAACAAACTTTCAAACATTGAAACATCTTTTCAAAAGACAAACACCTTTGTAAAACATTCAAACAAGAATTGTCACAAAGGTTGCTTAAACATAGGCCTCTTTTCAAAATATCTTCAAAACCACACACAAAGCACCATTTCAAACAATTGAAAAGAAAAAGCAAGTGATCTAAACAAGTAACTAAGAGCCCATGGAAAACCATGGATGAAAAGGGTGCTAGCACCTTCCCTTTTCATAATCTACCCCCTAACCCAAGAAAACATCTCAAAGGTCTTTCCTGTGCTTTTTGACCTTTCCTTTGGATAAAATAAAAAGTCGGTGGTGACTCTTGCTAAATCGAAACATTTGCGAACACAAACGCAAAACCTCAAGTCAGTTCTCCCACTGTAACACAGAACTGGCGACTCTGTTGGGGATTATCTAAAAGTGGGGTTACCTTAGGGTTTAGATCACCTTTACATGCTTATCTTGTTTGCTTTGATTGCTTTACATTTGGCTCTATTGTTTGGGTTTGAAATCCTCTACCCGGATTTGGGAAACATTCATAGGTAAATAGAAATACGTTGTGGAAACTGTGCGGGGTATACCGACATGGTTGAAGCAATAGCTATATTAGTGCGACATATTTGTGGGTACTGGTAGCCTTTGAGTCAATCAAAGAGAATACGGGGCCGCTGAGTGATGTCATGAAACACTAATGGACTTTTAGAACCTTTACTTGACCATCTAGGCCTTATTAGGGGTAGTGAGATGATCGGCTTTGGTGCAGTCCGAAGCTGGTAGATACTCAATACTACACTCATTGAGGGTTGTTTTCTTGGAATATTTCGGTCGCCAGTAAAGTGGCTAAACTGAAATAATGAACACAGAAAATAATCCAGTGATATTGAGCTCCTTAGAACCCGGTTACTATTTATAGGACAGGTTGAGCCAACTAACTTCAAGAGGGTACTTACCTATGAAACCCCATGCAAGCCTGAAACTAGGAACTTGTGTGATTTGCTTGTACATATACTTGTGCATACATCATGAACATCATAAAGCATCATATGCATCCACTAACCATTTCAAGGATTTTGGATCTTCATCTTTGTTCCTGTTTTGTAGGTAATGGATTCACTCCGCAGGAAAACAATTCAGGTCAACCTTGTGAAAATTCCTCCTCAACTCAAGGAGCTTACTTCCAAGATTCCAGAGTATTCTCCATTCATCGAGAGGCATGGTCGACTTCTCAACTTGGTCAACTCCAACATTGAAGAAGACATGGTGAAAGTTATCTTCCAGTTCTTTGACCCCCTACACCACTGCTTCACATTTCCTGATTACCAGTTAGTGCCTACTTTGGAGGAATTTTCTCAACTCCTGAGGATTCCTATTCTCCATCAACTACCCTACAACGGTACGGAAAGAGAGCCAAAGCCTGAAGATGTTGCTCAAGCCTTACACTTGCAACCATCTGATATCAAAGGTCATTGGGAAACAAGAATCCCATCCCCCTTGAGCCTTACCTCAAGTAGGTACGAACCCGCACCCAGTGTCTCATGATGCCTTACCCCTACATTCTCCCTGTGATCAAAGAGCCTGTCATGGAAGGAGAGGTTCCATACACCCTCCTACATCCTGACATGCCAACATCATTGGAAGATTTACAAAGGAGTTGGATACAGCTCAAGGGAGAATGCGATACCTTTTAAGCCCAATTCTACGTCAGTGAGAAGAAGGTCTTAGAACTTACTCGTCAACTTCACGAAGAGCAGACTCTTAACACCTACATTGTGCCAAAGAGGATGCGCAACGTCTTTTTACATTATAATTTTGTATTTATTTTTCCCATGGGGCATTTATGTACTAACAAATTCTATCTTATTAATATGACGTGTGTTCTTTTTGTTTACAACAAATTTGAATTTCTGAATCCTTGAATGCATTACATGAATACATTTCATTCATCATATGCATAAACAGGTCTTCACACCAGGTTTCCTTATCTCTCTGCTGTTTATTTCAGCAAGATGGATATAGAGCAGACGATCAAATATTTGCATGCGCAGAATTCACAGTTCCAACAACTACTCATGACCTTGGCAAAGGGTCAGGAGGATCTTAAAGCTCTATTAGAGAAGGAAAAGGAAAAAGAGAAAAAGAAAAAGAAAAGAGTTGGTGTGGCTACTTTGGGTAGAATATTTGAAGGTCAAACTAGAAGGGTCCTAGACTTCCCCTCAACATCTGATGAAGGGGTAGGAAAAGGAAAGGGAGCTGTGGTACCATCTGAGTCTGAGGAAGAAGAAGAAGAGGAGGAGGATGAGGACTATTCCGAACAACAGTATCCTCCTGCAGATGAGAAATACAAGAATTTGGAAGAGCGTCTGGCAGCCATGGAGGTACAGAGGGTGCCCGGGCTGGATTTCGAAGAGTTAGGTTTGGTTTCTGGGATTGTCATTCCCCCCAAGTTTAAAGTTCCTCTGTTTGCTAAATACGATGGGATGTCTTGCCCGAAGATGCACCTACGGTCTTACGTCAGAAAAATTCAACCTCATTCTTCTGACAAGGACCTGTGGGTCCACTTTTTTCAGGATAGTTTGTCGGGTACGCAGTTGGATTGGTTCTACCAGCTTGAGAGGTCCGATGTGCACAATTGGGAGGATTTGGCTGCTGCCTTCTACAGACAATATCAATATAATGAGGACTTAGCACCTACTCATACTCAATTACAGATTATGGGTATGGTCTCCAATGAAGGCTTTAAGGAGTATGCCCAGAAATGGAGGGACTTGGCTGGAAGGGTGCAACCACCATTGTCTGAAAGAGAGCTTGTTGATATGTTTTGGGGACTCTGTCAGGTCCATTCTTTAATCACCTGATAGGAAGTTCGTTTGCGGGGTTCACCGAGTTGATTCTTATTGGTGAAAGAGTTGAAGCCGAAATCAAGAGCGGTAAAATTCAAAAAGATACATCTGCTTCCGCTGCCATCAAGAAGACTTTTCCAGCAAAGAAAGAAGTCTCAGCTGTTTACTCTCAAAGAGGCCAGGGAAGAGTGGAGAGCCGGCTAGCGGTGGGGGCCGTAATGATTCAGAAGTCCGCATCTAATCAGCCTAGAAACAGTCAACCAAGGAATGATCAACCCAGAACCAACCAGCAAAGGGTGGAAAGGCCTGCATGGCAATTCACCCGGATAAACATGACGCCTGCTCAGGTTCTACCCCATCTCTTGAAATTAAACCTTACAACCTTGAGATAGGCACCAAAGAATCCAATTACTTCTTCTCCACACTACCATCCCAACGCCAAGTGTGCTTATCATTCAGATAACGTGGGGCACGACACCAACAATTGTTGGGCCCTCAGGAATAAAATTCAGGATTTAATAGACGCTAAGGAAGTGGAATTCGACACCCCTGAAAAGCCGAATGTGAACTCTACCCCAATGCAAAAACATGGCCACAATGCCCATGCTATTGAAGAAGATCTTTATGTTGCTATTGTTGATGATTTGATGACTCCGTTACCAATAATCAAGATGAATTTGTTGAAAGCCGTTCCCAGGCTATGAAAAAGATTGTTGTCTTTGTTCATCCTTACCATCCGACTGTCTGTTGTTAAAGTTAGGCATCCAATGCCTAATGGATAATCAAGAAATCCTCTTTGAGAAAACTCATGTTACTCCAACTCCTGTCAAAGATGTTGCTATAATTACCATTTCTGCCAATCTTTCCAAGGTCTCCAAAAGACCTGTTAAGATTACATCCGATCTAAAGATTGTACCTCTGAAGATAACTATGTCGGGGCCTATCCCATACAAGTCCAACAAATCAATACCGTGGAATTATGGAGGAGAGATCTTCTACCATGGTGTTAAGCAGATTGAATCAGTTGAAGAAAGTTCCGATGAAGAGACTCCTGACATAGGAAATATTGCTGGGATGAGTAAAATCACCTGCAGCGGAAGAATTTTCTCTCCGGAGATTGCTCCTTCAAGGGAAATCTTCGGACCCTCAAATGCTCCTACGATTACTCCTGTTCCGGTCAACATATCTGTGCGAACTCCAATTATTGAAGAAATTGTGACTCCTGTGGTCATACCCTCTGCTGTTGCTGCTGATAAAGGTAAGGGGATCCAAGAAGCACCCGTCAGGACGAGGGCTCAGCCTTTGGTCGTCCCTGAGACCACCCAAAAGGAAATGGAAGAGATTTTAAAAATAATTAAGAAAATAGACTATGATGTCGTGGAACAACTGGGGCAAACCCCCTCAAAAATATCTATGCTCTCCTTGTTGCTCTGTTCCTAAGCTCATGCCAAAGCCTTGATCAGATTCTTAAAGACGGCCCACGTGCCTCAGGAAACCTCCGCGGACCAGTTCCAGGAGTGTGTAGCGAGCCTAACAGCCGACAATGGTCTTGGCTTCTCCGATGCCGATTTAACATCTAAGGGGAGAAAGCATAATGACGCGCTGCATGTCTCGGTGGAATGCAGGGGGACTACTTTAGCTCACGTCCTAGTTGATACTGGGTCGTCTTTAAATGTCTTGCCGAAGAAAGCATTGGACAAATTGGACTGTGAAGGTTTGACCCTGAAGCCCAGCAATATCATTGTCAGAGCCTTTGATGGTTCTAAAAGGATGGTCCACGGGGAGGTGGACATCTCGATTAAAGTGGGAACAAAAACTTTCAACTCCATATTTTATGTGATGGACATCCGTACTTCCTACTCTTGCTTGTTTGGAAGACCCTGGATCCATCATGCTGGAGCCGTCACTTCAACTCTGCATCAAAATCTCAAGTACCTTGTCTAGGGGAGAATTCTGACAGTTCACAGTAAAGAGAAATACATGATAAGCCATCTTAATTCTTTCCTCTACGTGGAGTTAGATGGTGAATTCATAGAAACCCCTTTCCAACACTTTGAAGAGGTTTCTCCTGAAGTGGAGGCATCCAAGACAATGACTTCAGTACCCATCATTACCGAACCTGTGTCCCGGATGTCATCCCTTAAAGATACGAAGGATGTGATTAAGGAAGGAGGAAGCACAGTATGGGGTCAGCTGCCAGATTTTCCTTTCAAGACAGATAAGTTCGGCTTGGGTTTCACTGCTTCTTCTCAAAAGGCTATGTGCCGCTCCCGGGCTGGAGGGCCACCATTGAAGATCACCCATCATGGAGTTCATGCTTTGGAGGATGGTGAAGATGAGAGCAACTTTGAAGATTGGATTTTCCCGACTATTAAAGGAGGACTAAACAACTGGGAGGCAAAGGACTTTGTTCCCATTACTTTCATAAATCAGTAATTTATCTTTCGAACATTTCTGTTGGTCTGTAATAATTCTTAAACAATTCGTACACTTTTTTCCTTATGCCTTACCCGAGGCATATAGGTCCATTTGTAAGGGCTTAATTTTTCATCTTCATATGCCATTTTTAATGAATCATGGACGTTTTCACATATAAACTTTTGTGCTCATTTTCTTTCTTTTTACATTTTATTTGTTTAAAGGTGGCTATCCCTTACACACACCCACACTCACAAATGCCGATACCCTTCCATTCCGGATTCCATGGGTAACAATTCTGCTAAGGCCTTCAGTGACTCTGAAGATCTGGTCAATCATGCCGAGTATGAAGGTGATGAAGACTGTGAAGTGCCAGGAGAGTTGGCTAGACTGTTGCAACAAGAAGAAAGGGCTATTCTTCCCCATGAAGAGCTGTTAGAGACAATCAACTTGGGTTCTGATGAAGATAGAAAAGAAGTCAGAGTGGGTGCCAACCTTGAGCCAAGTGTCAAAGAGCGTTTAGTTCAGTTGTTGAATGAATATGTTGAGATCTTCGCCTGGTCCTATCAAGACATGCCGGGACTCGATACAGATATTGTGGTTCACCATCTCCCTACAAGAGAAAACTGTCCACCAATCAAACAGAAAGTCTGCCGAATGAGGCCCGATATGTCTGAAAAGATCAAAACCGAAGTGATGAAGCAGTTCAATGTTGGGTTTCTTGTTGTTACTTCCTATCCACAATGGGTTGCTAACATTGTGCCCGTGCCTAAGAAGGACGGAAAGGTGAGAATGTGCATGGATTGCAGAGACTTAAACATGGCTAGCCCTAAAGATGACTTTCCACTAACGCACATTGACATCTTGGTTGACAATACAGCTCAGCACAAGGTATTTTCTTTCATGGATGGATTTTCAGGGTACAACCAGATCAAAATGGCCCCTGAAGACATGGAGAAAACTACTTTTGTTACACAGTGGGGTACCTTCTGCTATAAAGTGATGCCATTTGGACTGAATAATGTCGGGGCAACCTATCAGTGAGCCATGGTAGCTTTGTTTCATGACATGATACATCATGAGATTGAAGTCTACGTAGACGACATGATAGCCCGTTCACAAACAGAAGAAGAACACCTCGACCACTTGCAAAAGTTGTTTGTCAGGTTGAAGGAGTATAAGCTCAGACTGAACCCTAACAAGTGCACTTTCGGAGTTAGGTCCGGTAAACTCTTGGGTTTCATAGCCAGCAACAAAGGCATCGAGGTCGATCCTGCCAAAGTCAAAGCTATACAAGAAATGCCTGCCCCTCGCACTGAGAAGGAGGTCAGAGGTTTCTTGGGACGCCTAAACTACATTGCAAGGTTCATTTCTCACCTTACATCTACCTGTGATCCAATTTTCAAGCTGTTGAAGAAAGATCAGGTGGTTAAATGGAATGATGACTGTCAAGTTGCTTTCGATAAAATCAAGGAGTATCTGCTAGAACCTCATATCTTGATGCCTCCTATCGAAGAAAGACCGCTAATCATGTACATGACTGTTTTGGATAATTCAATGGGGTGCGTATTGGGCCAACATGACGAGTCTGGCCGAAAAGAGCATGCCATTTATTACCTTAGCAAAAAGTTTACCGACTGTGAGACCCGCTACTCACTGCTCAAGAAAACTTGCTGCACTTTGGTATGGGCTGCTCGCCGACTAAGGCAGTATATGTTGACTCATACCACTATACTGATTTCTAAGATGGATCCGATCAAGTACATCTTCAAGAAGCCTGCATTATCCGGAAGAATAGCTAGATGGCAAATGATCCTGACTGAGTACGATATCCAGTACACGACCCAAAAAGCTATAAAGGGGAGTGTACTAGCTGACCATCTAGCTCATCAAGCTGTCGAAGATTACCAATCCATGAATTTTGACTTCCCCGACGAGGACATTATGACTTTGGACAACATTGAAGATAATGGACCATATGAAAGACCTAAACAAGAATCTCGATGGACTTTGTACTTTGATGGTGCCTCCAACGCACTTGGCAACGGTATCGGCACGATACTCATTTCTCCACAAGGTTGCCATACACCTTTCACCGCCAGACTCTTCTTCAGCTGCACCAACAACATGGCCGAGTATGAAGCTTGTATCTTTGGTCTCAAGGCTGCAATAGACCTGGGAATCAAATCTTTGGTTGCGTTTGGAGACTCAGCTTTGGTCATCAGTCAGATCAAAGGAGAGTGGGACACTAAACATCCTAACCTCATCCCTTACAAAGAACATGTCCTGACATTGCTACCTCATTTCGAGCAGATTACCTTCGAGCACTTCCCGCGAAATGAAAATCAGCTAGCAGATACCCTAGCTACAATGTCATCCATGTTTAAACTTACTTGGGATAATGAGGCTCCCCAAATCACCGTCGAGCGGATGGACGAACCTGCCCATTGTCATGAGATTAATACCGAACAAGTAATGGACCGACCTTGGTTTCACGAAGTCAAAAGGTATCTCGAGACTCGAGAATACTCCGAAGGAGCTTCAGTCAACGACAAAAAGTTCTTGAGGAGATTATCTGCCAAGTTCTTCTTGAGCAATGGTATTCTATACAAGCGCAATCATGATTGCATTCTACTCCGTTGTGTGGACAAGGTTGAAACTGAATAGATTATGGCTGAACTACATAATGGTACATTTGGCACCCACTCGAGCGGTCATAAGATGGCCAAAAAGATTCTAAGGGCAGGCTACTACTGGTCTACCATAGAAGCTGATTGTCATCAACATTCCCGTACTTGTCACAAATGCCAAATCTATGCGGACAAGGTACATATTCCTCCAGTTCCTCTCAATGTCCTAACAGCTCCTTGGCCATTCGCAATGTGGGGAGTCAACATGATTGGAGAGATCAAGCCTACAGCACCCAATGGACACCGCTTCATCTTGGTGGCCATTGATTACTTCACCAAGTGGGTCGAAGCAGCTTCCTTCGCCTCCGTTACAAAGAATGTAGTTGCCCGCTTCATCAAACAGAACCTCATTTGCCGGTATGGTATTCCCGACTAGATCATCACTGACAACTTTACAAACCTGAACAACACTATGATCACCACTTTGTGCGAGCAGTTCCAGATTCAACATCACAATTCATCTCCCTATCGGCCAAAGATGAACGGTGTTGTCGAAGCTGCGAACAAAAATATCAAGAAGATCATTCAAAAAATGACAGTCACCTACAAGGACTGGCATGAGATGTTACCGTTTGCTCTACACGGATACCGTACCACGGCACGCACTTCAACTGGGGCAACCCCCCTTTTCTTTGGTATATGGCATGGAAGTTGTTTTACCTATCGAGGTTCAGATTCCCTCCTTGAGAATTATGAAGGATGCTGGTTTGAGTGAAGACGATTGGATTCAGACCCGACTTGATCAACTTAACTTGATTAATGAAAAGCGACTTACTGCTATTTGCCATGGTCAGACGTATCAAAAACGGATAATCAAGGCTTTCAACAAGAAAGTCAGACGACAGGTATATCAAGTCGGAGATCTTGTAATCAAGCGGATCAACTTTCCGCAAAGTGATCCCAGGGGCAAGTGGACTCCTACTTACGAAGGACCATTTGTGATTAAAAACATCTTTTTTGGTGGGCAATAATCCTAACTACCATGGACGGCAACGACCTGCCGCACCCTGCGAACGCAGACATAGTCAAAAGATACTACGCATAAATGACCCAACAAGTTGAAAACCTGAAAGGGCAACTTGGGCAAAAATGGGCATCCCGGTGAATCGAAAACCCGAAAGGACGGTTCAGGCAAAAATTAGGGATAAACAAAAAAAAAATTGTACACCCGGCAAGTTGAAAACCCGAAAGGGCGACTTGGGCAAAAAAGGGTTTCGCGGTGGATCGAAAACCCGAAAGGGCGGTCCAGGAAAAAGTTAGGGAATTAAAGCGTATGACTATGTCTCGTCGGATCACTTTAAGGACAATCTCTTCACAGACAAGCTCCAGGCCTCCGATCAATCCAATCATCTACGGACGAAGCAACGAATGGACAAGATATTCGGAGTCACGAAGGCTATAGCAGAATGGGAACCCCATGGAATTTTTACACATAGCCATCTTTCTTTGTACAAATTTTTTCTCATTTTTTATGACAACATTCTCTTACTAGGATGTCTGTCTCCTTTGTACAAAATACTTACACAAAATTAATACAAAGATACTTCAAAGTGCAGAAAACTATTTGCCTTTTCTTTTTACACTTGTGTTTTATTTGAAAACGTCCAATGATTTATTAAATGAGCATATACATTTGAATATAATCACTTGTTTACAAATAAAACAAAATGAGAAAGAATAATTACTGATAGGTTGAAAGTATAGGACAACGTATTTAGGCTATTCTAAGAGAAATCCCCTGCAGTACATCATCTAGATCCCCAGCGGAGCTAAAACCTTGAAATACATATCCCCAGCGAAGTTAAATTTCAAAATCCCCGACAGAGTTAAGTCTTCAAACTCCTAATACCAGCGGAGCCAGAATTTTGAATTACAGATCCTTAGCGAAGATGAAACTTTCTTCCCCAACGGAGTCAAATTTTCAACCTGTAAACACCAGCGGAAATCATCCAGTTTCCTCCAAATTCCCCGGAGAGTTGCTTTAAAACTAGATAATTCCCCAGAGAGTTATCTTAAAACCTTCTTCCTCAGCGGAGTCAAACTATCAATCCACAACGGAAACCATTCAGCATCTCTAGATTCTCTAGCAAGTTGTCTTAAAGTCTGAGAATCAACCAGATAACAATCAACTTTTGTCTTATCCCCAAGATAGGATAATTCCCCAGTAAATTGGCACACAACCCAAGCTCCTGTTATCCCCAACAGTAAGCTTTTTCCCCCCAGGGTCCTGAACTTACTCTCCAGCAGGATAGCTTACTCTCCAGCGGTATAGCTATTCCCCACAAATTTTACTCCCCAACAGAATGAAGATTCTCATTCTTGACTCCCCAATTAAGTTGCCAAAGTCTTCTTTACTCTCAGCATGAATTTGCCAGAATTTTTAATTCCCCTAGAAGATTGAAGATTCTCATTTCTCCACAGAAGACATCAGAGTCTTCCTTATTCTCCAGCAGATCAAGGTTTTCCTTTGTTTGATTCCCGGTAGAGATTAGAGTTTCCCTTATTCCCCAGCCGAGTAAGGATTCTCATTGTATAATCCCCAGGAAAGTCGTGAAGGATTCTCACATCCCCACGAAGGTTGTCGAAGTTTTTAATAATCCCCGCGAGTTGCCAAGGATTCTCTATCCCCAAGCAGTCAGCAAGGATTTCTCACCTTCAGCAGTCAAAGATTTTGAATCTCCAGCAGTGGTCAAGGATTTATTTTCCCCAACAACAGTCAAAGATTTTATTATCTCCAGCTATCAAGGATTTATTTTCCTCAGCAAGACAGCTAATCAGCTTACATGCGCATATATTACATTCATATATCTTGAACCTTGATAAAGCTCATGACATACATCATGACATTACATAAGACTAACTCTTTACCTTTCAGGAAAGATACAATCAAATTCTTACAAAAAACAAACTATGAAGCCCAGATTTCGACTGGACAATAGTTGAAATCCTCAGCAAGGCATGAATCCCGGATTACGACTGGATAACAGCTCAACAAGTTATTATGAAGCCTGGACTTCAACCAGAAGACAATGCAAGTTCCTGTGAGGCCTGGATTACGACCAAATAACAGATAAGGGATACTGTGTAGCTTGGATTACGACCAAATAGCAATTCACCCGGCCAGATACTATAAAGCTCGGACTATGACCGGATGTTTAGTCGGCCCACAACCAAAGGGAATCCCAGATTATGACCGGATAGCCATTTGATTTCTTCTAAATCCTGGATTACGACCAGACAAGAAGAGAAGTATTGCGAAACCTGGATCACGACCAGACAGCAATACGGAATACCATGAAGCCTGGATTGCGACCAGATAGCAGCACAAGACCTCGCGAAGTTTGGATTTCGACCAAATAGTAGTTTGCTTGGCTAATTACTAAGAAGCCCGGAGTCCACCAGATATTAGTGTGCCTTAAATTCAAATTGAAGCCCGGAGGCGACCGGATAACAACTTAATTCCTTCTAAAGCCTGAAGTACGACAAGATAAGAATTGAGAAATTGTGAAGCCTGGAGAACGACCAGATAGCAAGTTTAATCTCACCCCCAGTAAGTCACTGTAAAGCTTGGAGCACGACAAAATAGAAGTTCATTTTCACCTCTTCAACCAGGAGATGATTCCCCAGTAGAATAACGGATGATTGAAGCTCTTAAAATTCTATTTCTACCACGACAGAGATCAGCATTCCCTGGCGTAATCCTTCTCAACAACAAGAATACAGGCTTTCGCAAAGGAATCTCTTATGCGATCAAAAGATTGAACAGGGGCAGCTGTTGTACCCTAAAATTTCCCCTCTCATTTTATCAAGATTTCCCCTCACAAGACTCTTTGAACTCAAGACCAAGCTAGGGTTTGCTCTACTCAAGACATCTCCTTGCACTTTTGACCTAAATTAGGGTTTGAGTTTGCACAAGGACTTTTGGACTTTCAATGCTCAATGTGACTTTCATACTTCATGTTGGACTCCTAAGATTGCTCATATCAAGTTTCAAGCTTTGAATCAAATTTTTGCCCAGTCAATTAGACAGCTGACCTAGAAATCAATTGTATTAGGGGAAAAAAGTCAATTGTGGCCAATTTACAGTCAAACCTCATAATTTTTTATCCACGTCAACATTATAGACTCATATGGACCATTTGATCAAGTTGGGACCACAAATCTTTAATAAATTTGATCAGATCACCAAAAGGGCAAAATGGTCATTTTTAGGGTTTTGACTACAGAAGGGCAATTTCTGATTTTTCACCTAGCCAATGGCAAATTGGGTTCAAGTATGGATTCAAGGACTCAATGGCATCATCTTGACCTAATCACAAGGTTCAAAAGATCCCAAATGCATTGGATTGACAGATGAATTTTCCAGTCAACTGATCAAAAATCAACTGTGCACTGAAAAGTCAAACTTTGACTTTTTGGTCAAAATCAAGTGCCAAGGGTCATTTTTCATCAAGATGTGTCAAAATATGAAACTTTTTCATCAAGAAACTTAATTTTGCAAATTAGGGTTTAAGATTGAAAATTTTCATAACTTAGAATTTTTCTAAGTTATGAAATTTTCTTATTTTTTCCCAACTTTGCCCAACATTTTCACCTTGATGCAATTGGATTCAAACAAAACTTCCAACATGAAAGTTGTAGTCCTCCAAAAAATATACAAATTTTATTCACAAAGTTTTCCCAAAGGATGCTTGGATCTCAAGTTATTATTTTTGGAATAAGGGCCCATGAAACTTTTAACTTAGTGAATTTTTGCCCTAGTTTAGGCAGGATTTTGACCTATCTTCATGGAAAATTTTAACATGGTTCCAATTGTAATTTCAAAATGAATTTCAAAGATGGATTGTATATCATGTTACAAGCTTTCCAAAATGTCCAAGAACTCTCCAAGATCATTTGTGGTTAGGGAGAATCGAAAGTTTGAATTTGGAAAAATATCACTTTGATCAATGGCATTTTTCATGTTGACACAAGTTGTAATTTTTGTCCAGCCATGCTTGTACTTGTTTAAAGGTCCTTAAACCCTTCCACACTAAAAAATTGAATTCAAACACATTGGTTAGAGGCATTGTTCTGAGCTTTAGAGGATTACACAAGGGTTTAATCCAATTTTAGCAAAAAGGCAACAATGTTATTTTCATAAAGCACAACTTTATGCATTTTTGTTTCTCTTGAGCCTTGAACCCATCTCTTTGCAGCAAAACAACTGCATAAACGTAGGCAAAGGTACAACAACTTTGTGCATGCTTGAAGCTAGCCTGTACAGGCCTGCCCTTGGTCACTTCACACTTTTGCTTCAAAACCAAGAAACCTTGCAAAAGGTCAACATCTTTACAATCTGAAAAAACCAAGCTTTGTAAAGACTTGAACAAAGTTTTGCATATCACACTAAGTAAGAAACACGAGCTAGCCAGTCCCCCAAACACCCTTGTACACCAAAACACCAAAATCTTGCAAAACATGGCAGCTTCTGCATTTTGATTTCCAAAACAAAAACTACTCGTGTGTTTTGCTTGCAATCAGTTCCAATACACTTCATACAACCTACCTAAACTATCACAACCATTCCCAAGTGACTGTAACCCCATTTACCCACTTCACCATTTTTGAATTCTGACTGTGCAGGTTGACTTCTACAAGCTTATTCAGGCATGTTCAAATAAAACTAAGCATTGGGGAAGGTCCAAGGAACATCAAGCAAGCTCAAGAGAACCTCGGGTCTCACTGAAAACCCCTACATTGTCATACCCGAATTCAACTGAAACAGGTAAAGTTCAAACTTCTATTTCTTTATTTAGGAATCATTAAGCTTAGGTTTGTGAATAAAAAATGTAGTACTCATTGCCCTTGAGTTGTACATATGCATAGATTTCATTTAAGTTAACTGAGTTGGGAGAATTTGAATGATGAACTTTCTGAAAAAACTAGGTTAGAAATTAGGGCCAGAGAAATTCTCTCTTGTCTTTGAGAGTTAGATTAAGTTTTTTACATGGTTAGAATCGTGTGATTATGCTCTATAACTTTCATGTTGCAAGTTTTTGCTTTAGAGCACGTATGCAGGATTTCCAGGTTTGAATACAGGGCGCGCGTTTTCTTGTTCAAAGGTTGAAGACGAAGCTGGACTTTGGGCTGGGCCTGTTTTGTTCCTACTATTGACACCCCCAGCTTGCTGTTCACACCCCATTGGCCCTTTTATTTATTTTTCCATATTTTTCATTTCTTTTTTAGTTTCTGACTTTTATTATTTTTTCTAAATATAAAAAATCACTAAAAATGTTTTCTTAAATTTTCACATTTTTATTTTATTATTTTTTTATTATTATTTTGGTTTAAGAATAGTAAAAAATAATATATCCTTTTATTTTCTTAAATAAGTTTGTAAATAAAATTAAAATACTTACATATTTTTATTTTTATTATTTATACATATGAAATAATATTTTCTCACATATTTCATTTTTAATATTTTTGTATATATTTTATTTTATTTTCTTGTACATGAATAAATAATTATAATACATATATTTTCTTAAACCAAAAATTAAGGTTTTTACCCTTTCCAAAAATAATCTTTTATTTTATTATTTCTAATGCATTAAATAGTTTATTTTTACATACATAAAAATAATACAAAAACATTTTTTGCATATTTATAATATATTGCATATTTACTTAATTGTCCATTTAAATATTTGACTATTTATTATTTGAACAAAGAATTCAATATGGTTGTAATAATTTTAGGGTTTCAATTTCTTGCAAATATCCCCTACTCAAACTTGTACCCCTCTCCCATAATCATGTTGTAATAGTCATAGATTTACTTTTACACATTTATAGCTTTCAAATATGCCATGATAGAAAGATTAGGGTTTGTATGCGAAAATCCAAAATCAACAAATAGCTAGACCTAATACAAGACAAAATGCATGAAAATGACAACACAATGCACACAAGCACCCCCTAGGGTGTCATCCACTTGTTGCCTTTAAAATGGCCATGGTATGCATGCTATATATCTTGGCAAAACAAAAAAGATCATAGTCCCTCGATGACGCTATCTTGGTTACCTACACAAAATGATCTAGTCCCTCGAAAAACATGCTAAGATACTTGGCAATATTGTTATTATGGCCATTCGATGACCCGTGTCTGTCCCGTTTAAACATCCAAACACAAGGTTATTTACCAAATACAATGGTAAAACAACAATGTCAAAAGGGTTAAAAATGTGTAGGAAATATCTTTGAGTAGGGTAGACAACTCCTAGTTACTTGATCTCTTGCAAACATCCTTGCTATTTTCAAAAACACTCAACACAATTTCAAAACATTTTCCCAAAACAAACTTTCAAACATTGAAACATCTTTTCAAAAGACAAACACCTTTGTAAAACATTCAAACAAGAATTGTTACAAAGGTTGCCTAAACATAGGCCTCTTTTCAAAATATCTTCAAAACCACACACAAAGCACCATTTCAAACAATTGAAAAGCAAAAGCAAGTGATCTAAACAAGTAACTAAGAGCCCATGGAAAACCATGGATAAAAAGGGTGCTAGCACCTTCCCTTTTCATAATCTACCCCCCGAACCCAAGAAAACATCTCAAAGGTCTTTCCTGTGCTTTTTGACCTTTCCTTTGGATAAAATAAAAAGTCGGTGGTGACTCTTGCTAAACCGAAACATTTGCGAACACAAACGCAAAACCTCAAGTCAGTTCTCCCACCATATCACAGTTTGCAATGTGGAATCAGAATGCTATTTAATTCATCACAATTTATTTCCCCTATTTGCAAATCACAAGAAGGTTATCCTTCTTGTTTCACAAAAAGAAAGAAGAAGAGAAATTTGCGAGCATGATACAAAAACAAACTGCTACAAACTGTCCAAACAAAAAACAGCTGCGCATACTAAACCAAACAAACAGCATCACAAACTGAATCAAACAACAAACAGCATCATAACTGGACAAATAACAACAGCATCAACAAAAATGAGGCAGCAGTATAGCAAGTAAGCAAATAGCTAAATCAAACAAAATAGCAAAACTTGCTCAAGAAGTAATATATCATCATTTTCCAACTGCAAACCTTTCAGAATAGTAAAAAAGGAAAAAGAGAAAATTGCTTTTTTTATTGTCATTGTGAGAGAAGAGAGGAAAGAAGTCACCTATTCTATAGAATTGCCCAAAATGCACATTCTGCAAAAGCCCTGCTACAAAAGAGGAGCTGCTGCAAACCCAAGAATCATCAAAATTGCCAAAAAACAAAACCTGTTGTAAGCAAAACCTGCTGTAAGCAAAACCTGTTGTAGAGACCAAAGGCCAAGAGGCCACAACATTTTGAAGACTCAATATAACAGAAGCAGGGAAATCCAAAAGGGAGAGAGAACAAAAATTGTAAACCAGCATTATCACAAATCAAACACAACAACTATCCTCAAAAACTCAAAACCTGTCAACCATCCAAGAAAAATCTCAAATTGTTAACCAACAAAACTAAGCCTCGAGATCCCAAAAAAACCAGCAACAAATCTCAAACTGCTAACCATCAAACAAAGCCTCAAAACTCCCAAAAAACAGTAGCCAAGCTTCACAACAAAAAACCAGAAAACATCATCAAATCAAAAAAGTGTTAACTCACAAAACCAGAACCAAGCCTCAAACATCAAACTGTGAACAAGCCTCAAAAAACCAAAAACCTGTAGCCAAGCTTCACAACAAAAAACCAGTAAGCCTTAAACAACAAAAACCTGTAACAAGCTTAACAACAAAAACCTGTTAACCATCAACAAATCCCAAACCAAAAACCAGTAACAAGCCTCAAAACTCACAAAGCCTATAACCTGATAAAACTCAAAAACCAGCAACATAACCATCACAAAAATCCCAGAAACCAGTAACAAACATCAAACAGTAATAAACCACAAAAATCCCAAAACACAGAGATAACACCATCATCATTCAAACAAAGAAAACAGAAGAGATTACTGACAAACCAGTGAAACCATGCTCTCTTCCTCATAAAACTTCCGCCACCATTGGAACATCGTCCTCAGTCTCACCTTCCCTTTCTATTTCGCAAGAGAAAAATTATAAAGCTCCAACAGGTATGAATCCTTCCTCCCAAATCTTCAGTAAGCATGTAATTTCTGCATTTAAGATAGCAAAGGTCTGATTAACAGAAAACACAACATAGTTAGAAAAAATCAACGAAATTTGTAAGATTTTTGAAGATAACAAAAGAATCTCATATTTTTTTCAAAAAAATCGTAGAACTTGATTAAGGAGGGGAGAGGGTTGTGTTCCAGCAACAGAGAGTTTTAGGGAGGTTGAGGATGAATCAGTTTCGGGTCTCTTAGGTTTAAAACCGAATTAAACAATTAGGGTTTCAAAGATGTAAATCATGGTGAGACAAAGAGGCAAAGAGCGATTTGTTCGCGAAATAAGATAGGGATGGGTTAGTCAGTTAGGATAGAAGGTTCCAGCAAAAGGGAGGAGATAAACAAAGATGAACAAAGGTGAACTAGCGGCGCCGTGTGAGTTACAAACATTCCAAACCCTAATTCTAGTTTTAGCCCTTAATCCATAAATAATTTGGTTTAGAAACTTGGATTTGGATTTTGCTGGTTTGTTGTTGAATAGCCCATTGCCTTCCCCCTTAAGCCCATTTCGTTTTGCTGGCCATACCCCCCTTTGGCTTGTTTTTGTTACAGCAAAAAACAATTAATCTCTTTAGGCCTCCTCCCAAATCATCACCATAGCCCATGCTGTTTTCTTTAGTTTATTTTCTTCTCATTCTTTTTTTGTTATTCAAAATGCTATTAACACTTAAAATATACCTTTTTTATATAATTAATTTGATTTAGGATTTGTGAATAATTTTTATCATTTTCTCTCTTTAAATATACCTTTGTTTTAGATTTAATTCTCATAATTAAAAAACACCAAAAATAATAATAGAATTTAGTTTTATCCTCCTTTAATTTATTTTGTTATTCATATAATTAAAAACACAAAAAAATAACACATATAATTTAATCAATTATTTTATTTTATTTTTAGGATAGGTTTTACTTTTCTCTTTTCAAGTAAAAATACTTAGATTTTTATTTTGTTGCTTGAGTTTATTTAATAGATGATTATAGCTTTCATTAATCACACAAAATTCGATTTGGTTGTATTGCTTGTTATTTGGACCTTTCTATCATATTTGATTCATCCCCATTTGTAAAAATTGTACCCCCATTCCTGAATACTTTGTAATAGCGTAGAATTTCAATTCCCGCAATTTACTGTTTTCCATATACTGTATAGTAATTAGGCGTGTATGGCAAGATTCAAAAATCAATCGCTAGATGACCTAATCAAAGAATAAAATAACTTGAAACCAACACACTTTTTCACACGCGCACCTCTAGGGTAACCTTGCTCGTTGCCTCGAAAATGCAATCATGTCCCTCGAATATGGGACGCTTTAGAAATGACCCTTCGGTAAAAAAGATCGTAGTCCCTTGATGACCCTCGATGTTGCCTTCGATAAAACGATCTCGTCCCTTACAAAAATTGTTAAAGCGTCTTATAAGTTGCATTCGATGACTGTAAAAATTGACCCGCGCCTGTCCCTTCACATCCAACGATGGGGCTTCTTACCAAATCAATGGTAAGATAACACCATTAAAAGGAGGAAGAAAAGAACAATTTAAGACCTTTCGAGTAGATAGATTCGCTCTTAGTTACTCGCTTGCTCACGATAAACACTTTTTACACCTACACTTTCATTTCAAAACATTTTCAAAAAAGACAAAACATTTTGTATACGTTCTTATAGAGACGAGAACCATTGCAAAACATCTTTTCAAAACACTTTCCGAAACACGATTCACAAACACATCTTTAAACCATTTTTCGAAACAAAACTTTGTACGCGTTCTTATAGAGACGAGAACCATTACAAAGAGATTTTTCAAAATACTTTCAAAGCCCACACCACAAGCACACTGTCAAATGAAAGCAAGTGATCTAAACGAGTAACTAAGAGCCCATGGAAAACCATGGATGAAAAGGGTGCTAATACCTTCCCTTTTCATAATCTACCCCCTGAACCCGAGAAATAATCTCGAAAGGTCTTTCCTATGCTTTTTTTACCTTTCCTTTTGGATAAAAGAAAAGTCGGTGGAGACTCTTGCTATCCGTACAAATGAGATCGAAACGCAAAACATCAAGTCAGTTCTCCCACCGTATCACAGAACTGGCGACTCTGTTGGGGAAAAATAAAAAAAGTGGGGTTATCTTAGGGATAAATCACCTTTACTCGCTTTCGTTATTTGATTTGTGTGCTTTATGTTTAGTTCTTTGTATTGGGCTCGCTTTGATCCTCCACCCGGATTTGGGGCACCTTTTTAGGTAAATAGCAATAGATTGTGGAGACTGTACGGCGTAGACCGATATGGTTGAGACAATGGCTATGTTAGTGTGACGTATTTGTGGGTACATGTATCCCTCGCGGTGAGTCGAGGAGAATACGGGGCCGCTGGGTGGCGTCATGAAGCACTAATTAACCTTAGAACCCTAATTGAACAAACTTGGCCATTAGGACGTAGTGAGGTAGCCGGTTTCAATGTAAAGCTGAAAATTGGTTGATACTCGATACTACACTCATTGAGGCTAGACTTTTGGGATATCTCGGCCGCAAGAAAAGATTGTTGTGCTGAGACAATGCCTACGAGAAAGGTAGGTGATATTGAGATCCTTTAGAACCCGATCAATATTTCTAGGACAGGTTGAGCCAACTAAAACTTCAAGAGGGTACGTACCTACAAACTCCATGCAAGCCTAAACCTACGGATTTATTTGCTTTGTGTGAATATGATTATACACTTGCTTACCTCGCATATATGTACATAACATCATGACATCATACCATAGCATTTTCAATAACCATTTCCAGGATCTCGAGGGTCTTTGATGCAGGGTCATGTTGAACCAGACGTCTACCAAGGGGCAAGAGGATTTATTTTCCTCTAAACAAATGCCGTCAAAAATCAAGTACAAACAACTTGAGTCAAGGGCTATGACCCACTTGACATGGTGAGCTTTATTCTCGTGGAAAGACATCCACCAATACAAAGTTCTCCAATCAAAGATGTTGATCGAAATTCAACTTCTAACATTTTCTTGTGTTTACCCCGCGAGATCCTTGAAAACATGCATCCACATATCATGCATCATATCATGACAGGTTTCTCCCGTTCAGGTCTCCTTATCTTCCTACTGTTTATTTCAGTAGAGATGGCTCTAGAGAAGACTATCAAGGACATCCAGGCTCAAAACGCTCAACTCCGAGAATTGTTCTTGAACCTATCCAAGGGGAAATAAGAAGTGAAATCTCTCCTCACTAGGGGCATGATCATGGGGAATCCTGAGGGCAATAAACATGATCAGTTGGAGCTGCTACAAACTGAGATAGCCATAATGAAAATCCAGATGATGGGACAACTGGTGGGCTAGATGGCTCTCATTTAAAACTTGGCACAAGGACAAGAAGAGCTGAGAGTCCTCATCAACAAGCTTCATCAAGAAGGATGTAACCAAATGGAGCAAACAACTAGAGTTGAGGATTAAGTCATCATTCAGCCTCCCTTGAGACAAGAAGCCGAGAGAAGACCTCCCCAGTTTGCTTCAGGATCACGAGCCCAACAACAACCTCGCCAACAACAACAGGGTAATCGACGTAGGCGGAATACATCTGAAAGATGCTTCACTGAGATTGACATGTCATTATCTCAAGGACTGCAACACCTGTTGGAAGCCAAGCTGGTTGTATTAAGGGACCCCCCTCAGAATCCCAACACAGCCTCTCCAAGGTACAATCCAAATGCAAGATGTGCGTACCACTCCAACAATCCTGGACATGACACCAATAGCTGTTGGACATTGAGAAACAAAATTCAAGATCTGATTGAAGAAGGAACGCTGGAGTTCACACAAGATGGCCAGACTTAATTCTTTTGTCGAGGGCTCTCCGCCTAAAATGACAAGTTCGAACAAAGAGGCTTTTGTTCTATTTGAATTTCCAATTGTAATTTCTTTTGTTATTCAAACAATTATCTATTAATGTCAAACTTTGTTTCATTAATGCATTGCATATGTTTGTCTTGAATTCATCTTTTCGTTTTCACTATATTTAAACTATGCTTTTTATTCTTCTTATGACATTTAACTCTTGCTAAAAGTATCAAGCCTTTAGAGGGAGGATGACGAAAATAATGCCATAATCTCATACAGTATGCTTTTGGACAGACCATGCTGACAATGTACAGGCGTTTCTTTCAAATCCTAAACACTGGAGTTATAAGGAAGATAATCCCTAGTCAACCCCTTCGAGCCAAAGAAGTAGAAGTTTTCTGTTTTAACACAAATTGAAACCTTTAATCAAAACCTGGGGTAGGGTAGTCTCTCAGTTAATTCAAACGCACGTTAAAGCCGTAAACTCTCATCTTGTAATACAACGAATGACATCAAAAACATTCCTCTTGAATCAAAAGACGGTGATGGTTCCCTATCACATAGGCAGACATTATCTCTCAAAAAACAAAAGCCCACTTGAAACAACTGGCTGAAAATCATCAAACAATGAAGTCGCCATCGAACGTCTTTTATCCCATATGTAGGGAAAGGTAAACATCGAGAAAACCTGATGAGGGAGAAGTCACGGTCTTGCGACCGAGAGATCGGGTAAGGGAGTCTGTTACGCGAGGGGAAGGTATTAGCACCCCACACGCCCGTAGTACTCTATGGTATCCAATCTTGTTATCTATCTTATGGGTGTGTTTAATCTATGCTTACTGTTTATTACTGCTAAAGGAGAATGCATGCAAAAGAAAGGGGAAAAGAATGTAGGGAAAATAAAATTGTGCTCGCCTGGGCCCTACCCCAATGCCTACGTATCCTTTTTGAGGAATCAGAGCTACCGTAGTTCGGCTCATATGTTTTTGTTTGTTTGTGTTTTTTGTGGACGAAGTTAATTCCGCCTTCTGCCGCAGATCGACCTTTGGAGACTTATGCGTTGGCACAGAAGTAAATTAATCATGTCCTTACCTGAAAAGGGTTTAAAAGAAAAGGTGCTCGAGCACACAAAAGATTTGATTTGTTTTGTATTTTCGTTGTAGATGATGACTGATTAACCTCAAGAGAGAGATATTAGCCATTTTTCTACTTAGCCATGAAAGGAGTTTTTGAGAATTGAACCACACCTAAGCTTGAGATGAAGAACAATAAGATCAAGAAGAGACCCGCTTATCATTTCTCGTACTAAGCAAAATCATGATTCTCATCAATAGTTTTAAAGTGTTTTGAATTTTGAAAAGAAAAAGAAGTTTTTTGTTTTAGATGCGTATGCGAAAGGAGAAAGAAAAGTCAAAGGGGAATTAGCCTATTTCTAAACCCGATGTTATTATGCGTTAGTAGCCATAAGATTTAGGTTAAAGGGGAAATTTCTACCTGATGTTAGTATGCATATGGATTTGCGATAAAGTACGGAAATGAAGAATAAAATAGATTTGTGATGATACTGAACGGAGAAGGTCCGTTGCCTCTTCAAAAATGTGCAAGCGGTAAGAAAACTCTACCGAAGCTTCGCACAAACTAATCCTCAAGAATTTCGTATCCTAAAAGTTGCATCAACATTCCACCACAAAACTTGCAAATCCCGTGAACATTCAATGACACATAAAGCCTATTCCTACCAAGTTTGAGATACTTTTTATAAGTTTAAGCAAAAGCAAACAATTAATCAAGAACCTAATATTCAGAACCAGCCATTAAACCACTCATCATGCCAAAGAAATTGAATCATGGATAAGGAATTGACAAGAGCACCAAAAAAAAAATAATTCTAACCATTTTCAACATTAATTCAATTAATCCTAAAACTTATAGAAAAAATCAAGAAAAATATCATCTAATCAGAAATAAACATGTTAATGTTCATAAAAAATTTCAACAAAAGAATCATGCGAGAAACTTACAGAATTAATTGCGAAATTTAAAGAACAGAGTAAAGAAAATAGAGAAAGTTGGGAGGTGTTCTGGATTAAACAGCGGTGTGAATAAAGGTCCAAAGGTCATGAGCCCAAACCAATAGCCCTCAGATTTTTTTAATTCATTTACTATTCCTAGCATTATTATTAATTTAAGATAAAAATATAAAGTAACAAAACAATTAAACTAAATGAAAAAAAAGAAAAAGGCATATGAAATTAGAAAGGGAATTTAGGGTTAGAAAAGAAATGTTTCGTCCTTCTTCTCCACGAACGGAATCGACGCCGCCGGTCTCTTCGTCCTCGCGTTGCCGTCTCATTCTCTCAACCTCAGCTTCCGATCCGGTTGCAATTTCTTCCCTCTGATGTCGTCACTTCCGTTTGCCGTCATTCGTGATTGCTTCAGTGAGCGCCGTCTTCGCTTCTTCTTCGATCTACCTTCACTCGAACACCACCGTCGAAGCTTTTACGTCTGTTCTGCTCCAAATTTCGCCGCCATGACTCTCAACCTCTGATCAACAAACTCGACATTCCTCCACCGTTGATCTTTTGTTCGCCATCTCTTCTTCTCTCTCGCTCAGTAAAGATGCGTTCAACAGGATCTACCAGAAGTGTACTCCGATAGTTCTTCAGATCTATCCAGATAGTGAGAAAACTAGAGGATTTCAGGTATTTCGTCCTTACTCTTCTTCTCGTTCTCTTTCTGCGATTTCACGAGGTTGCGTTTGAATTCATGTGTTGTTGTTTACGGATTGTTTCTTGTAATGTTTTTGCAGAGTTGATGATGGATGTGCTGCGATGACTGTGTGATGAAGAGGATCATAGATTGAAGAAATCGTGAAGAATGAAGTAGAAGGTTGAAGGTGTATGAAGATGAAGATAAAGTCGTGTGATGAAGATTTGAGAAGGAGAGAGTTTTCTGGAATTTTCTGTGGAGTTTTCTGGTGATTCTCCAAGTGGTGAAGAATGGAGAAGATTAAAATGAGAGAGAGAGAGAGAGAGAGAGAGAGAGCAGAGAAGATTGAAGATTTTGGTGAGTTCTTTTGCAGTTCTTCTCTGACTTTCTATGAATAATGGTATCCTGTGAATAATTTTTCCCTATTCTGTCCATCTGTTATATGTACTGGCAGTTTGTTGTAAAATAAGCCATGAGTTGGTTATGTGGTTAGTTAATTCTGTTAGGATAATGTTAGAAATTAGTTAGGAGTTTGTTACTAGTTAAGTTAGTTATGTTGTTTGTTATTCTGTTAGGTGGTTAGGAGGTGGGAAATGGAAAGTTGGAATTGGTTAATTTCGGTTAGGAGTTGGTTTGTTGCTTTCTGTTGCAGTAAGTTACTTTGCTATGAAATTTATGTGCAGGGCTGCCTTTAGAGAATGGTTAGGGAATTGGTTTTGACAATTGGAAGTGTAGTGTATGCGATTCATGCTTATGACAGTTTATCCAATATTTTTGCAGGTTTGGTTTATATCAGGGCTATTGGGAAGCAAAGGCAAAAGGAAAACACCAAGATGATATGAAGTTGGAACAAAGACGCATAACACGAAGTTTTGGAAGCTTGAAGTTTGAAACATGAAGAATGGTTGAAAATTAGGATAGGTTTTGGTAAAAATGTATAGATGTTATGTATAATTGTAATGGAATTTGGACTTGTATGTATTTGAATACACATTGGAATGTATGTTGACTTTATTTCCACATAATGAAATGACCTTTGTATGAATTCAAATAAATGGTATGAATCCAAAATATTTGCAAGGTAACCAAAAGAGACATGAATCTTGAATGAATCCAAGAGAGGCTATTTGGACAATATTTTGATGGTTGGATGAATTTGATGCATGCTTTTTCATACTTGTGGTTTGAATTCCAAGAAAGGCCATGCAAATATTTAAGAACTTTGATTTTCTCCAAATCCACTTCAAATATTCCAAATCCACTTCAAATATTGATGAATGAATTCTAATCAAACCACAGCTTCAGTGAACCCCTAATTCAATTCAATTTTCCGATCTAAACCAAATTTGCGTGTCAAGCAATAAGCATTTGAAGTAATGACACCTTGATCCTAATCAACATCTTGTACCATGTCCCGACTATATGAGCACTAGAACAACGGCGTCTTGGACTCCTTCTCAATAGATGATAATGACTATGCCCTGAGGAATTCTTTGCAGATGAATATGAAAGATGAGACATGCGAATACCTTGATATGGAATGAACCTCAGGTAGAATGCTGACAAGCTCAAATATGAAAATGTATAAACCCTGATTTTTAGCTCCGTCTCATAAAACCTTGCAACTTGACATTGAGAAGCAAAGAATAGCCTCGTAGCTTGATGATGATAAGGTCCATGAAATGAAAACCTAGCTTCAAACAAATTATTGATGGAGAAATCAATTGAGATAAGCTTGTGCAAATATGAAAGCCTTCAAAGTCATACAACAACCCTTATTCCTCGAAATCCATGATCTTATGCCAATTTATTGATTAATGATGCATGATGTGTTAGATGACCTAATGTGAGAAAAATGCAAAAATGCGTAAGCTAGATAGGAAGTAAAAGGGTAGGACAAATTGGGGGTATTACAGCTTCCCCTATTTAATCGGCTTAAACCTGAAAGTACGATTGGCACATTCCTTTCGGAAGTTCGAGGTGGAAGATGATTAAATACCAATGCCAAAAATTTGTCCTGAGAGAGGGAGTAAGTGTTTTCTTTATTTATTTATTTTGTGATCTGTCGGGGAAAAGAAATTTTTATTTTCAATGAAGAGACAAAGACTGGACTTGTAACGTGGCTTGATGCCAATACAAGACAAATGGTTGGTATGAAAAGACAGCAGACGGGGTCTACGAGCGACCTACGATCCTAAGGTGACACATGAGAGTGATTCGACAGAGAACCTAGCCAAAGGGCGATATCAGGTTCTAAGACAAAGTGCATGGAAAGAACCTAGCCAAGAGGCGATCTCAGGTTCGACGATGATTTGAAGGAAGAACCTAGCCAAGAGGCGATCTCAGGTTCGACGATGATTTGTAGGAAGAACCTAGCCAAGAGGCGATCTCAGGTTCGACGAAGGTTTGAGGGAAGAACCTAGCCAAGAGGCGATCTCAGGTTCGACGGTGATTTGAAGGAAGAACCTAGCCAAGAGGCGATCTCAGGTTCGACAAAGATTTGAAGGAAGAACCTAGCCAAGAGGCGATCTCAGGTTCGACAAAGATTTGAAGGAAGAACCTAGCCAAGAGGCGATCTCAGGTTCGACAAAGGTTTGAGGGAAGAACCTAGCCAAGAGGCAATCTCAGGTTCGACGATGATTTCAGGGAAGAACCTAGCCAAGAGGCGATCTCAGGTTCGACGATGATTTGAAGAAAGAACCTAGCCAAGAGGCGATCTCAGGTTTGAAGAAGGGAACATGGGTTATGACATGATGATTGTTTAGATAAGCGACACAGACGAGCATCAAGAAATGTTAAACACGGACGAGTGTTTGGATCAATACGGACGAGTATTGAAAGAAGATACAGGTGAGTATCAAAAGGTTAAACACGGACGAGTGTTTGATTCAATACGGACGAGTATTAAAAGGAGATACAGGTGAGTATCAAAAGGTATAAACACGAACGAGTGTTTGATTCAATACGGACGAGTATTGAAAGAAGATACGAACGAGTATTAAAAGTATAAACACAGACGAGCACTTGATTCAACACGGACGAGTATTGAAAGAAGATACGGACGAGTATCAAAAAGTTAAACACGGACGAGTGTTTGATTAAATACGGACGAGTATTGAAAGAAGATACGGACGAGTATCAAAAAGTATAAACACTGACGAGTGCTTGATTCAACACGGACGAGTATTGAAAGAAGATACGGACGAGTATCAAAAAGTTAAACACGGACGAGTGTTTGATTCAATACGGACGAGTATTGAAAGAAGATACGGACGAGTATCAAAAAGTATAAACACGGACGAGTGTTTGATTCAATACAGACGAGTATTGAAAGAAGATACAGGTGAGTATCAAAGGTTAAACACGGACGAGTGTTTGATTCAATACGGACGAGTATTGAAAGAAGATACGGACGAGTATCAAAAAGTATAAACACGGATGAGTGCTTGATTCAATACGGACGAGTATTGAAAAGTTAAATACGGACGAGTGTTTAATTCAATACGGACGAGTATTGAAAGAAGATACGAACGAGTATCAAAAAGTATAAACACGGACGAGTGTTTGAATCAATACGGACGAGTATTGAAAGGAGATACGGACGAGTATCAAAAGTATAAACACGGACGAGTGTTTGATTCCATACGGACGAGTATTGAAAGAAGATACGGACGAGTATCAAAAAGTTAAACACGGACGAGTGTTTGAATCAATATGGACGAGTATTGAAAGGAGATACGGACGAGTATCAAAAGGTTAAACACGGACGAGTGTTTGAATCAATACGGACGAGTATCAAAGAAGATACGGACGAGTATCAAAAAGTATAAACACGGACGAGTGTTTGATTCACTGACCCGGGTGGGTGTTTAGGAAACTTGACACATACGAGTGCTTAGGAATGGACACAGACGAGTGTTTAGGGAACTGACTACCAGACAGGAACTGGGTTTAGAACGACAAAGTGTATTGATTTTGTTTGGCATTGAAAAGGTGAAGGTCACTGATTGGGGATTTTGGGCATGATACCCTTCTGTAGGGACGTATTGTTGTCCTTGAATAATTCAGGTCTTTCGTGTAAGGTACCTGGTCTGGCTTATGCTTTGTATGCATGTTTGAATTTCTTTTGACGCAAAGATCCATTCTGATGGATCTGCTACGCGCTTTTGAGGATGCAATGTTATGTAATGATAATTATATGCAATGCGAAGAAATAAACTTCATGGGGATAAAAGAAGGCTTGCCGGGAGCCATTGCTCATCACTGGGGATGTTAGTATATACTGGCGTTGGAAGCCTGCAATACCAAAGATTGTTGGGGATACTGATAAAAATTTGCACTGGGGAGCCCATGATACCAAAGATTGTTGATGACTCCGCTGAAGACTGAATTGCTGACGAAGCGAGTCTTTAGGTACACTGCTGGATTCCGAATCGTACCGTTGAAGGAAGAGATAATCTGACCAAACCTCCATACATCTTGAACTGTTGAGGGGGTGATAAAAGTGAATATGCCGAAGAATGGATACTGAACACCATGTGGACCCCTCCGAATACATGTCCCAAATTTACGCACACTGGGGAATTATCTCTTGAATCACTTGGGGATAAGAGATGGGAATGGACACCTACGAGTGCCCCAGTTGAACCCTGCGAATGCCCCGGTTTAGCTTTGCGAATGCCCCGGTTGAGCTTTACTGGGGATGCTCCGGTTTAGCTTTGCGAATGCCCCGGTTTAGCTCCATTGGGGATGTTCTTGATTAACTTCACTAAGGATGCACTTGCGTGTGCTGAGTTAAAAAACGATGCTAGATTTCTGAATTCATTTGGGGAATCAGATTTGAAATTGTTTGCAGGAGATGAAGGCAGCTTCGTGTGCTGGCTAGGTCAGGGTGACTGTTATGGTGCTTTTAGCTTGATCGTAGTCTCGTACAACATAATTGACTTGAGCAACTAAGTACGGATGAGGTATGCCCCTGTCTGGAGGGTCTCTGAGAAGATCTATGTTGAATAGGATACCAAAATATTCGTGCCACAATACGATATGAGGTGGACTGCCCCAATGTCTTGAGCCACGAAACAAACTGTTCTTGATTACAACTTTCTTGGAGAGATTTGTCGAATCTCAACATAACCGCCCCAGGTTGAATGAATTCTGAATAGATCTCTCGATGTGATAGCCTCTGATTGATCGAGCTTGAAGAGATTTATCGACGTGATAGCCTCTGATTGACAGCTTTAAGGGAATGCCCCCGATTTGGATGAACTTGGAGAGATCGACTCTCGACTTGATTGCCCCAGATTGGCTGGCTCTGCTAACTTCATCCATGAATTGTACTCAAACTGTGAAGTACCAAGATGATTTCTCTTGACAGAATCATCGGTTAACATTATGCTGGATAAGTCATTTCTCTTGTGGCAGCTGACTCTTGCTTCAATAGGGTATTCAAGCCTCTCTTCTCTGACAAGATTGAGCTCTTTACCGATTGTTCATTGTGCAAACTTACTTGATGTTGATCAGTTGTTTTGTATGCAGAAGAATGCTTATTATGAGAATGATAATTCTAATGCAACACATATGTAAGTCTTGAAGTTTGAAAAAGCCTTGAATGAAATAACGTCACAACTCTGTTGTGAACGAGTCACTAGCTAGAGAGAAACATTTGCAAAAAAATTTTTTTTTTGAAAGATAATGCAAGCATATGATGCCAAAACAGATATTGAGACGTACCTCTTAGGAGTCAGTTAAACGCTATCTCGCTGTAGCACGCTTTCAAATTGACCCATGCTTTAATTAGGACTTTTATGGGTTGTAACGTGGCCTGGTTCACGGTTTTAAAAAAAAAGGATTTAAGGCTCAAAATTATTTGGTGCCCACCCATTCTCCATGATGTTCTCCATTCCTTCGTTCAGTTAACCTGATATAAGCATTCATCTCTCGAGAAGAGTTTGCGATGGTTGAGGAACCAATGTGGTTACTTGGACACGACTGTTACTAACTTCTTTTCCTTTGGTGTCTGATCAGACGACTTTGTTCTTTGATGAGGATTTTCGTTGGTAATCATTTTCTCGCCTTTTAGGCTTTTCAATTTCTTTCTTGCTTTCCCTAATTTTTGCCTGGACAAATTCTTTTGAATTTCGATTTGGAAGTCCAGCGGGATGCCCCAATTTTTGCCTAAGTGACTTGTTTTCAAGTTTCGACTTAGCGGTGATTTTTGTTTCTTTTTTTTTATTCGTATTTTTTTTTCATTTTGAACAAGTCGTTGATATTTGCGTTGTTTTTGATTTGTTGGAAGTGATCGTGACTGCCTAAGTCTTTAGTATCGTCATTTGTTGACCTCCTGATGTGCGAGAGATACCCATTGGGATATAGTCAATAGACGCACATTGTTGTTAGATGAGGGTTAACCATTGTGGTTTTGACTTTCCTCAACCTTTTGATGGATAACCATTGTTGTATCCTTGGATGCACACTTTTGATGAGTTCTGAATGCTTGATTAGATTAGCTGAACACTACCCGCCCCAAGGTTAAAATGAGGGTTTTTTCTGAATAGCAAAGAAACTCCTACTTCGAAGGCTCAAAGGGGTTGACGAGGGTTTATCTCCCTTATATCTCCGGTGTTTGGGGATTGAAACAAGGCCTGTACATCGTCAGCAGGGTCTTACTCAAAAGCGTACCAACCAGAGATTTTTTGCATTTTCAGAATGTCATCATCCTCTTTTGAATCTTTACCTAAGCATAAGACTAGGAAATCTGGAATCAATATGCAAGTAAAACATTTAAAGAGTGATAACGAATGGATGAGTAAAAATGAAAGGAACACTTCAAGACAAGCATACCTATTGCATTAAGATTTTCATTCAAAAATAGACAGGTTTCTATATACAAGCAATGTTTAAACAAACAAGCAAGAATGAAAATGAAAATGCATTAAAGAAACCAATGATTGCCATTGTTGAGGAGACTTGACTCCGTATGGACTTGCTGATTCTGACGACTTTCTATAGTCTTGATGCTCGAGTGTGCGAGATAATTCCCCTTCAGATCTGATGTGAACACAGTAGTCTCTGAATTGATCCAGTCTTGGACTTGGTCTCTGGATGACATACCATCTTCAATTGATTGGCCAAGTGCCCCAGTATAATATGCATCACTAAGCACATCATGTTTTTAAAGAAATAATAGACATCATCATCAGAGTTTCCATGAACTGGCTTATCTGACTCTTTAATCCATTATCTTCCTGCTTGAAGAAATTATTGATTATGAGCCAAAGCTTGCATGTACCACTCAGAGTTATTCCATAGCTGATCTCTGAGCATGTGAGGTGAGAAATCAGGTTGAACCTTTGAAGAGAACCCCAGGTCTGAATAAGAATCCCCAATCTTCGGATACCTGTAATGAATGCATGAATATACATGGAGTGTATGAATGAATGCCATGTCATGTTTTGTCATTTCCGAGGAATTTGCGTGCTTTGATTTTGTTTTTGCGCAAGTAAGGGATGGAAGAATTTTGGCACAAGACCTGCAAATATGATTCCTTGAAAATAACAGAACATGTATGTTAAGCATGCAGTTAGCCATGTCATGTATGCAAAGGCATGAGATCAAAGAGGATCAAGGCTCCATCATTCCTGAATAAGGTTGTTGTACTGCTCTGGATCATGTGAGTATCACCAGATCAGAGGCCCGACATAACTTCTGCATATATAAGAACCAAGTACCCTATGGATCTCCCATTGTACGGGGTCAAGGCTTTTGGAACATCGGATACTGTTGAGAATTTTCTGAATATGCTGGGGATACCAAGATTGAAGGCTTGAATGAACCTCCAGGTAAACAAGTTAGGAACTCAGAAAATAAATCTGAGAACCGTACGGTCACCAACAGGATATAGCATCTGCATAAAGTCGGAACAGAAATCCAGGATATAGCCATCAGAACCAGTAGTCATTGTCTGAGCATAGTTACCATCTGAACACGAGTAACCATCTGGACATAGTCACCATCTGTACCTGTGATAGAAATTCCCTCCCCACTCACGGGTGAAAACTAGGTCGGGGTAAGACAATGGTAACTCGAAAATCACGGGTCCGCCTGAAAGTGCTATGGGCTTGCCCACAGACGTGGGTGCCGATAGTAATTCATTTGAACCTCCTCCGAGCGTGGTATATGACATGACTGCACTAATCGGACCACGTCCTATAGCCGTCATTCCCCCACTCTATTCCTAGTGTCCTAGTGCACTCTGGCCTGGGTACTGGGCCTTTTACCTCAAAAGTAGCATCCCCACCCAACACAGAGAACAAAGTCCAGCATAATAGATAACAAATATGGAAAGCCATAAAATGCAATGCAAACTTATGCTCAGATAAACATGCACAAATGAGTAAACTGAAAGCATAAAAATAAACACCCTAAGGAAAGAAAACAAGATCTAGGAGCGACTCCGGGATGGACCAACATTTGGTCGACCTTTCCCCAGTGAAGTCGCCAGCTGAAACAACCGGCTGAAAATCATCAAACAATGAAGTCGCCATCGAACGTCTTTTATCCCACATGTAGGGAAAGGTAAACATCGAGAAAACCTGATGAGGGAGAAGTCACGGTCTTGCGACCGAGAGATCGGGTAAGGGAGTCTGTTACGCGAGGGGAAGGTATTAGCACCCCACATGCCCGTAGTACTCTACGGTATCTACTCTTGTTATCTATCTTATGGGTGTGTTTAATCTATGCTTACTGTTTATTACTGCTAAAGGAGAATGCATGCAAAAGAAAGGGGAAAAGAATGTAGGGAAAATAAAATTGTGCTCGCCTGGGCCCTACCCCAATGCCTATGTATCCTTTTTGAGGAATCAGAGCTCCCGTAGTTCGGCTCATATGTTTTTGTTTGTTTGTGTTTTTTGTGGACGAAGTTAATTCCGCCTTCTGCCGCAGCTCGACCTTTGGAGACTTATGCGTTGGCACAGAAGTAAATTAATCATGTCCTTACCTGAAAAGGGTTTAAAAGAAAAGGTGCTCGAGCGCACAAAAGATTTGATTTGTTTTGTATTTTCGTTGTAGATGATGACTGATTGACCTCGAGAGAGAGATATTAGCCATTTTTCTACTTAGCCATGAAAGGAGTTTTTGAGAATTGAACCACACCTAAGCTTGAGATGAAGAACAATAAGATCGAGAAGAGACCCACTTATCATTTCTCGTACTAAGCAAAATCATGATTCTCATCAATAGTTTTAAAGTGTTTTGAATTTTGAAAAGAAAAAGAAGTTTTTTGTTTTAGATGCGTATGCGAAAGGAGAAAGAAAAGTCAAAGGGGAATTAGCCTATTTCTAAACCTGATGTTATTATGCGTTAGTAGCCATAAGGTTTAGGTTAAAGGGGAAATTTCTACCTGATGTTAGTATGCATATGGATTTGCGATAAAGTACGGAAATGAAGAATAAAATAGATTTATGACGATACCGAACGGAGAAGGTCCGTTGCCTCTTCGAAATTGTGCAAGCGGTAAGAAAACTCTACCGAAGCTTCGCACAAACTAATCCTCAAGAATTTCGTATCCTAAAAGTTGCATCAACATTCCACCACAAAACTTGCAAATCCCGTGAACATCCAATGACACATAAAGCCTATTCCTACCAAGTTTGAGATACTTTTTATAAGTTTAAGCAAAAGCAAACGATTAATCAAGAACCTAATATTCAGAACCAGCCATTAAACCACTCATCATGCCAAAGAAATTGAATCATGGATAAGGAATTGACAAGAGCACCTAAAAAAAATAATTCTAACCATTTTCAACATTAATTCAATTAATCCTAAAACTTATAGAAAAAATCAAGAAAAATATCATCTAATCAGAAATAAACATGTTAATGTTCATAAAAAATTTCAACAAAAGAATCATGCGAGAAACTTACAGAATTAATTGCGAAATTTAAAGAACAGAGTAAAGAAAATAGAGAAAGTTGGGAGGTGTTCTGGATTAAACAGCAGTGTGAATAAAGGTCCAAAGGTCATGAGCCCAAACCAATTGCCCTCAGATTATTTTAATTCATTTACTATTACTAGCATTATTATTAATTTAAGATAAAAATATAAAGTAACAAAACAATTAAACTAAATGAAAAAAAAGAAAAAGGCATATGAAATTAGAAAGGGAATTTAGGGTTAGAAAATAAATGTTTCGTCCTTCTTCTCCACGAACGGAATCGGCGCTGCCGGTCTCTTCGTCCTCGCGTTGCCGTCTCATTCTCTCAACCTCAGCTTCCGATCCGATCGTGATTTCTTCCCTCCGATGTCGTCACTTCCGTTTGCCGTCATTCGTGATTGCTTCAGTGAGTGCCGTCTTCGCTTCTTCTCTGATCTACCTTCACTCGAACACCACCGTCGAAGCTTTTACGTCTGTTCTGCTCCAAATTTCATCGCCATGACTCTCAACCTCTGATCAACAAACTCGACATTCCTCCACCGTTGATCTTTTGTTCGCCATCTCTTCTTCTCTCTCGCTCAGTAAAGATGCGTTCAACGGGATCTACCAGAAGTGTACTCCAATAGTTCTTCAGATCTATCCAGATAGTGATAAAACTAGAGGATTTCAGGTATTTCGTCCTTACTCTTCTTCTCGTTCTCTTTCTGCGATTTCACGAGGTTGGGTATTGAATTCACGTGTTGTTTTTTACGGATTGTTTCTTGTAATGTTTTTGCAGAGTTGATGATGGATGTGCTGCGATGACTGTGTGATGAAGAGGATCATAGATTGAAGAAATCGTGAAGAATGAAGTAGAAGGTTGAAGGTGTATGAAGATGAAGATAAAGTCGTGTGATGAAGATTTGAGAAGGAGAGAGTTTTCTGGAATTTTCTGTGGAGTTTTCTGGTGATTCTCCAAGTGGTGAAGAATGGAGAAGATTAAGATGAGAGAGAGAGAGAGAGAGCAGAGAAGATTGAAGATTTTGGTGAGTTCTTTTGCAGTTCTTCTCTGACTTTCTATGAATAATGGTATCCTGTGAATAATTTTTCCCTATTATGTCCATATGTTATATGTACTGGCAGTTTGTTGTAAAATAAGCCATGAGTTAGTTATGTGGTTAGTTAATTCTGTTAGGATAATGTTAGAAATTAGTTAGGAGTTTGTTACTAGTTAAGTTAGTTATGATGTTTGTTATTCTGTTAGGTGGTTAGGAGGTGGGAAATGGAAAGTTGGAATTGGTTAATTTCGGTTAGGAGTTGGTTTGTTGTTTTCTGTTGCAGTAAGTTACTTTGCTATGAAATTTATGTGCAGGGCTGCCTTTAGAGAATGGTTAGGGAATTGGTTTTGACAATTGGAAGTGTAGTGTATGCGGTTCATGCTTATGACAGTTTATCAAATATTTTTGCAGGTTTGGTTTATATCAGGGCTATTGGGAAGCAAAGGCAAAAGGAAAACACCAAGATGATATGAAGTTGGAACAAAGACACATAACACGAAGTTTTGGAAGCTTTTGAAACATGAAGAATGGTTGAAAATTAGGATAGGTTTTGGTAAAAATGTATAGATGTTATGTATAATTGTAATGGAATTTGGACTTGTATGTATTTGAATACACATTGGAATGTATGTTGACTTTATTTCCACATAATGAAATGGCCTTTGTATGAATTCAAATAAATGGTATGAATCCAAAATATTTGCAAGGTAACCAAAAGAGACATGAATCTTAAATGAATCCAAGAGAGGCTATTTGGACAATATTTTGATGGTTGGATGAATTTGATGCATGCTTTTTCATACTTGTGGTTTGAATTCCAAGAAAGGCCACGCAAATATTTAAGAACTTTGATTTTCTCCAAATCCACTTCAAATATTCCAAATCAACTTCAAATATTGATGAATGAATTCTAATCAAACCACAGCTTCAGTGAACCCCTAATTCAATTCAATTTTCCGATCTAAACCAAATTTGCGTGTCAAGCAATAAGCATTTGATGTAATGACACCTTGATCCTAATCAACATCTTGTACCATGTCCTGACTATATGAGCACTAGAACAACGACGTCTTGGACTCCTTCTCAATAGATTATAATGACTATGCCCTGAGGAATTCTTTGCAGATGAATATGAAAGATGAGACATGCGAATACCTTGATATGGAATGAACCTCAGGTAGAATGCTGACAAGCTCAAATATGAAAATGTATAAACCCTGATTTTTAGCTCCGTCTCATAAAACCTTGCAACTTGACATTGAGAAGCAAAGAATAGCCTCGTAGCTTGATGATGATAAGGTCCATGAAATGAAAACCTAGCTTCAAACAAATTATCGATGGAGAAATCAATTGAGACAAGCTTGTGCAAAGATGAAAGCCTTCAAAGTCATACAACAACTCTTATTCCTCGAAATCCATGATCTTATGCCAATTTATTGATTAATGATGCATGATGTGTTAGATGACCTAATGTGAGAAAAATGCAAAAATGCGTAAGCCAGATAGGAAGTAAAAGGGTAGGATAAATTTGGGGTATTACACCACTAAGTCAAATCCTACAAAGGAGACTTAAGAAAAACTGGGGCATCCCGCTGACTGTAATCTCAAAAACAGGAACATTTAGGCAAAAATTAGGGATAACAAATCAAAAGAAAGAGGTCACTACAAATCCTCAACAAAAAAAAATAATGTTGCAAAAATGACTGCCTTCCAACAAATTTAGCTTGTTTGAACCATCACCAAAACGTCATTCCAGACTCATTTGGAGTTCAAATGCACAATTAGCTGAGTTTAGGACCGAAGAACATCACGAAGAACGGGCGGGTACAAATACACTTTGAGCCTTTATCATTTGTTTCCTAAACCGTGAACTAAGCCATGCTACAACCCCTCAAAAGTCCTAATTGAAGCATGGGTTAGTTCGAAAGAATACTGTTACAAAAGGTATCCTGACTCCTGTAAAGCTTTACTCTAAATCCCGAGTTGAATTTTTCAAACAAAATTTATTTACTTGCTAAAATGCATTTTCAAAAATCTCAAGGCAAGCATAAACTTTGCATTATTTGAATATAGCTATTTGCATATGGCTATTTGTTTGACAACAGAGAAATTCACACGACGAATATTCAACAAATGAAAATTCTCTCAATAAACAAAATCACTTCAGTTGGAAAGACGCTTCCAATGAAGGATCTCTCTTAACCAAGGGGCACGGCATGACCATTGTCCAACACATCTGGGGAAGTCAAGTCGAGATTCAAAGAATCTCTCAAGGAAATGTTGAATCACTCAAAGGGCAATGTTACGTGGATCATGAGCTTGAATAGAATCCACTATGAAGACTTCCAGTACCATCAAGTTGCTCGTCTGTACTTTCAGTATCAGATGGTGTCAGTATCATGTCTTAGGATCTTCCCATGACAGTTCTTGGAAAATTATGAGACTTGACCAAAGATCTTGGGTACCACCAACTTGTGTGTTTGTGCCAGTAGTACCAGATGGTGTCAGTATCAGGTCTTCAGTTTCTTCCACGATAGTCTTAGAAAATATCCTTAGAAAGTTCGGGGCTACCAGAAATGTGATCCAAATCTCAAACATCGAGGTAAACCGGATTAACTTTAGGGGAAAACCGGCTCTCACATATAAAGGGTCATGTGTGACCAAGCAAACATTTTCTGGCATTACTACAAAACTTACTACTGTAGACAGTGACAGATCCATACAAAATACCCTTCATAAGGTGATCCCTGGTGAAGTCGTCAGAGTCACAAGGCTATCCCCAACGAGTGCAGAAACATCTTTAAACAAAAATGGGGCATCCTCCAGCCGTGGGCATAGTCAAACTCACCAGCAAAGGGAGGAGTTTTAATCTTCTCCCAACAAACGCATACATCACATTAGCTCCCAAAACAGAAGATACAATTCTCTTACAGATACGATTCAAATACGATCAGATATGGATTTCTTTATAATACTCATTCAATATTTCCTCAGATACCATCAAAGCTTGAATCATTCTGACATTCCTCAGCTGAGGTCTTAATTGAGTTAAAAAGCCTCATAGAGTTTTTGTCCGAAGCGCCCTTCCGGCATATTATTTTTCTTTGTGTAATCAGGTGCCCAAGTGTCCCATAAGTCCACCATGTATCATCAGCTTTCAGCCATCAGCTCCCCAGTATGCCAAGATCTAGGGCTTCCCATATGAGGGCCTACCATGTGCACAGGTCAAATGTACCCACAGGATTGAAAAAAGTCAAATAAGGCCCTCAGCATTTGGGCTTGAATTTGTAAGTCACCCCCCCCCCCCCCTTCTTGCTACAAAAGCAGGCCCATTCTATTTCTTTTCTAATTTTTCTTTTTATTTAATTTCTTTTATTTAATTATTTTCTAACACAAATTAATTTGTTATTACAAAAAAATCATAAAATCAATTCTCACAAATTTAGAATTAGGTTTTATTTTACCAAATTTAATTTTATATTAGTTTTAATTTAATTTAGGATTAATTCTAACTCTTTCATATATTTAAAATCAAATTAGAAAAAATTAGGGTCAACACGTGATTTAATTTTTATCTCTTTTCTCAATAAAACAAAAATACAAAAAATAGGTTAATTTAATTATTTTTTTCTCAAAATTGAATTAATTAGTAATTAGGTTTGTGTTTATTCAATTAAAACCTTATTTTCTTAAAATAACACAAACCACAAAAAGATGATTTTTTCTATTAATTAGGCTTAGTCGGGGTCAAAACCCTAATTCTCTCGTTTCAATTTATCGCGCGCGTTTATTATTATTTTTACAATATTAATGTAACTGCTCACGGTATGTACTAGTTTAATTAGGATTTTCTTTTATTTATCGTTTTACGGATTTTTTTGGCTATGTAATTAATTCCCCTCCCGGAAGCCTTGTAATAGCATAGTTTTTATTTCTCGCATTTTAATTCTCGCAACTATTAACTGTTAGATGTATGTTAATAGGATTGTATGACAAGATTGCATGTTAATTTAAAATGTCTAGAAAACCCTAAATGTGCAAAGATAATAATTGAAATCAAATCACTCGCACATGTGCACTCTTTGGGTATACTCTCACTTCGGTTTCCTTCGGTAAACGATTATTAAAGTATAGGTTGTTTTAATGGTCGCCCTCCTGTCTAAACAAAGATCAAAAGTCTCGTTCGGAAATGTTGCCTCGAAAAGGTTGCCTCAGAAATGTTGCCTCGAATATGATCTTAAGATATTAGGGTTACTACTAAGACATCCTAACATTGCTTTAGTGATCGTACGTCCCTTTCGAATTGACCCTTACAACTCCAACGACGGTGCTACCTATTTTTTAATAGTAGGATAGTGCTGTCTAAAGGAAACAAAAACAAAAATAATCTTTTTCGAGTAGGTAGATGCTAGTAGGTATTTGCTCAAATCAAACCTTTTCACACTTACACTCTTTCAAACAAAGTTTTCAAAAACACTCTGTAACACTCTTGAAGACAGAAGCAAGGGTTAAAACAAAGTAAAACAAAAATTTTCAAAACAAACACACACACAAGCAATTTCAAAATGATGAGCAAGTACCTAAGAGCCCGTGGAAAACCACGAATAGAAAGGGTTCTAATACCTTCCCTTTCTATAAGGAATTTTTAGAATCTCGAAAAAGGAATTTTTATGTGCTTTTCGAAAAAGGAATTTTTATGTGCTTTTTTCCTTTCCAATTGGTAAAATAAAAGTCGGTGGCGACTCTTGCTTACCGCGATATTTTGCAAACAAAAACACAAAACACAAACCAACATTTTTCGAAACAGTCGGTTCTGCCACCATATCACGGTGTTGTACCCCAAAATTTTCCCTCTCACTTATCAAGAGTTTGCTTACAAGATCTCCTTGGGCTCCAGGCTGCACTATGGTTTGATCAGCCCAAGACACCTCCTTATGCACTAATGACCAAAATTAGGGTTTGAGTTTTCACAAGGACTTTTGAACTATCAATTACTCATATGACTTTAATGGATCATTATGGATCCCCAAGATTACTCATATCAAGTTTCAAGCCTCGGATCACACTTTTGATCAATCAATTGAACAGTTGACCTAAAAATCAGATGTATTGGGGAAAAAGTAAACCATGGCCAATTTACAGTCAAACTTCATAAATTTTGATCCACATAAACATCTTAGACTCATTTGTATCATTTTATCAAATTTGGACCATAATTCCTCAAAAAATTTGATCAAATCTCCAAAAGGGCAAAATGGTCAAAATTAGGGTTTTGACTGGGAAAGGGAAATTTCTAATTTTTGACCTAGCAAATGGTCAATTGGTTTAAGGCATGATCTCAAGAGTCAAATTGCATCATTTTTACCTAATGACATGATCCAAAACATTGCAAATCCTTTGGATTGACAGATGAATTTTGCAGTCAACTGATCAAAAGTCAATTGTATACTGAAAAGTTAAACTTTGACTTTTTGGTCAAATTCAAGTGCCAAAGATCACAATTCATCAAAACATGTCAAAATAAGAAACTTATTCATCAAGAAATCAAGATTTCATTTTGAAAAGTCAAAATTTCTAAACTTAGAAATGTTTCTAAGTGTTGAAAATTTCATATTTTTTCATAACTTTGAGAAATATTTTCATTATGATACAAGATGATTCAAAGGAAACTTTAAACATAAAAGTTGTAGATCTCCATGAAATATACAACTTTTATTTACACAACTTCTTCCAAAAGTGCTTGGATATCAAGTTATAATTTTGTGAATACATGCTCATGAACTAAAAAAGACTTAGTGAAATTTTGCCCTAGTTAGGCAGATTTTTGACCTAACTTCATCGCAATTTTTCACATAGTTCCAAGGGGAATCTTCAAAAGCAATTCAAAGACGGGTTGTAGAGAACATTTAAAGCTTTCCAAAATGTCCAGGAACTCATTGAGATCATTCTTGAGCAAGGAGAATCGAAGGCAAGAAGTTAGGGTTTTCAAACTTGAATTACAAGCCATTTTGTGAAGAACACTTGATCCAATCTTCAAGCATGCTGTACAAATATTGCTTTGCAGGTTTCAAACTTTATAATCACTCATTAATTTAATGTTTACACAACTGATAGAGCCTTTTTCCAAGCATTTGAGCCATTATCCAAGTTGCATTTCCATTTTGGGAAGAAAGTCACCACTTCCATTTTGGAAAAGTGACTTTAATCATAATGTCAACTCTTCTTGAGCCCATACATTGTTGTTTCTGAATCAAAAGCATTTAAAAGCAAGAAGAAACATATCTACAGCCTTCTAACCACCCTGTAAATCCTTGTACTTCACATTGAAACCATGTTTGTCAACTTTGCTTCAAAAACAAGTAACCAAGCCATAACATGTGATTTCAATTTCTGAGTTATTTCAAGCCACAAAACCTCTTGCCTATAAGTACATACACTATTTGCGAGATGACACACGAATACTAGTGCCCGAAAACTATCTCAAACACTCAAATACCATAAACCTGCTCAAAAACACCATTGATATACAGTTTTGAACCAAAACTCATCATCTTCATTTCCACTTGTGCGTTTTGAAAACCAATCATTCAAACACCTTCTATACAACATACCAAAGCAATCCAGGCCCATGTTTCAAGACTGTAACTCCTCCATCACCATCCACGATTTTCAAACATCAAGCTTGCAGGTTGACTTGAGTAGAGAGATTCAGGAACTTTCAAGGCAAAGTAGGAGTTGGAATACACTCAAAGAAGTCCAGGCAAGCTAAACAGGTCCTCAGGCCATCTCAAAAGTTGTTCAAACTGCATTCACGACTCCAGTTGCAAGGGGTAAGTTTTCAAACTTCTATCTCTTTATACAAGCATGTTTTGATCCTGATTTGTGAAGACAAAATGTAGATATATTTGCTCTAAAGCTGACCATGTTCATAGTTCCCATTTATATTGACTGTGTATAGAGAATTTTGGATTTGAAATTTCTGAGAAAATTAGTTTCATCTTTGACTTTTAGCTTACATAAGTTATATAGTTGGATTCGTGGGAAGAAACACCACAACTTTCATGTTTGAACTTTCCATTTTTGTGGAGAGATGAAGAAGATACAGGTGGTCTGGATAGGCGCAAGGTTGAAGATGAAGTGGTCTTCAGCAAGTAGTTTCTAATATATATTTATGGTTTGGTTATATGACCGGATGAAACAGCCACCTCAGTGGCAAGCGCGCGTGTACTAAGTCACTTCTTACCTAAAGGGCGAGGGTTCGAACCAATGTGAACCCCCCTTTTGTATTTTTTTCATCTTTTCTGATCCTCTAACATTTTTTTGTAGGCGCTGGGCCCTTTGGGTCTGACATTGTTTTTTTTATTTGCTAACTCAACTCCCTGCCTAGTCTTGGCACCCCCTGGCCCATTTATTTTTATTTACTTATTTATTTCATTTTTCTTTTTAAATATATTTTCTAAAATACTAAAAATCATGAAAAATACAAAAAATGATATATTTTATATTTTGACTTATTTTATTTTATTTTCCCAAGAACAAAAATATTTTATTTACTATACTTTAGTTATTTTTCTTATAAATTTAATTAATGTTATATTATTTATTTTTCTTCATACCATTTAAAAATACATTATTTAAAATACCAAAAAAGACTAAAAATATTTTTAACCATATATTATTTTCAAGACAAAAATACAAAAATACTTTTTCTTTAAACTTATTTTCTTTTAATCAACTAAATAGAATTAGGGTTTTATTCAAAAATCTTTTCTTAATTAATTTATTTTCTTAATTAATTTAAGTTAATTTAATTTTGATTTAATTATTTTTCTCTAATTAGGTTTAGGTTAAAACCTCTTTCATATAAAAATCCAAACACAAAAATCATTTCTTTCAATTTGCTTTTGTACTTTATATATTTCTTCAATTATTTGTACATATTCAATTTGGTTGTAATAGAATAATTAGGTTTATATTATTGCAATCCCCATTCATAAATTGTATACCCCCTTCCACAAATGTTGTAATAGCATAGTAACTTTAAATTTCGCAATTTATCACTTTTACATAATATGCTAGTAAATTAGGTTTTGTATGGGAAGATTAAAACCAACCAAATAGTAAACCCTAATTCAATACAAAATCAAGCATGAAAACAACACACTTGCATACATGCACCCCTAGGGTAAAATCCACTTGGTTTCCTTACAAAATAGCCATATTACGCATGTGAGGTATCTTAGCAAAAACAAATGAATACAAGATCATAGTCCCTCGATGACGCTATCAAATGTTGCCTTTCAAAATGATCTTAGTCCCTCAAAGAGAATCCTAAGATACCTTGCAACATTGCTAATCATGGTTATACGATGACCCACGCCCGTCCCGTTTACATCCAAAGATAGAGTTACTTACCAAATCAATGGTAAGATAACAATGTCAAAGGAAAAGGAAATGTACAAGAAAGACTTTTGAGTAGGTAGATTGCTCCTAATTACTTGCTCCATTTCAAAACAAGCATCCTTGCTATTTTCAAAACAATCACATACACTTTCAAAACATCTTACAAAACTTGAAAACATTTTCAAAAGATCAACATCTTTGTATACATTCTTACGAACGAGAATCATTACAAAGATTGCCTAAACAAAGGCCTCTTTACAAAATAGTTTCAAAAACCACACAAAGCACGATTTCAAACAAAAGCAAGTGATCTAGCAAGTAACTAAGAGCCCATGGAAAACCATAGATGAAAAGGGTGCTAATACCTTCCCTTTTCATAATCTACCCAACAAACTCAAGAAATAATCTCAAAGGTCTTTCCTGTGCTTTTTCACCTTTCCTTTTGGATAAAAGAAAAGTCGGTGGCAACTCTTGCTAACCATAACATTTGCGATAAACGCAAAACACCCAAGTCAGTTCTCCCACTGTATCACAGAACTGGCGACTCTGCTGGGGAAAACTCTAAAAGTGAGGTTACCTTAGGGATAGATCACATTTACTTACTTACATTGTTTGACTTGTATGCTTTACATTATGGTTCTTTTTTTAGGTTTGAGTCCTCTACCCGAATTTGGGGATACATTATAGGTAAGTAGCAATACATTGTGGAAATTGTGCGGGGTATACCGACATGGTCTAAGAAATAGCTATGTTAGTGCAACATATTTGTGGGTATCGGTAGCCTTTGAGTTAATCAAAGAGAATATGGGGCCGCTGAGTGATGTCATGAAGCAGTAATGAACTTTTAGAATCTTTACTTGACCAACTTGGCCTTTAGGATGTAGTGAGATGACCGGCTTTGGTGCAGTCCGAAGTTGGTAGATACTCGATACTACACTCATTGAGGTTTGGTTTCTTGGAATATTTCGGTCGCCATTAAAGAGGCTTGTGCTGAAACAATGACCAAGGAAACAAACCAATGATATTGGGCTCCTTAGAACCCAGTTACTATTACTAGGACAGGTTTGAGACAACTAAACTTCAAGAGGGTACTTACCTATAAAACTCCATGCAAGCCTAAACCTAAGTACTTGTTTGTTTTGTTTGTATATGCATACTTGTACATAACATCATGAATATCATGAACATCATATACATCTACTAACCATTTCAAGGATTTTTTGATTCATCTTTGTTCTTGTTTTGTAGGATATGGATTCACTTCGCAGGAAAACTATTCAAGTCAACCTTGTAAGAATCCATCCACAACTTAAAGAGCTAGATAAGGATTCCTGAAAACTCTCCATTCACCGAGAGACATGGTCGCCTACTCAACTTGGTCACCTCCAACACAGATGAGGATATGATGAAGGTGCTCTTTCAATTCTTTGATCCTTTACACCATTGCTTCACATTTCCCGACTATCAACTTGTGCCTACTTTGGAAGAATTCTCCCAACTCTTGAGGATTCTCATTCTCAATCAACTACCTTTCAATGGTACGGAAAGAGACCCAAAGCCATAAGAGATTTCTCAAGCTCTACACTTACACTCATCGGATATCACAACTCATTGGGAAACAAGGAGTGGTGTCAAAGGTTTCTTAGCAAAGTTCAGGTTTGAGAAAGCCCAAAGCTGTTGGAGTTCCTTGGACTTGAAAGCCTTTGAGAAAATTGTGGCTCTCCTCATCTATGGGATGGTTTTATTTCCAAATCCTGACCAACTCATAGATGTCAACACCATCAAAATCTTCATATCCCTCAACCCGGTACCTACATTTCTAGGAGATATCCTACAATTTTTCACACTCACACAATGAGGAAAAGAGGTGTCCTTATGTGTTGCACTCCTCTCTTGGCAAGATGGTTTATTTTGAATCTTCCCCAATCTATATTAAAAAATGAGCAAGGTTCAAGGTGGTCACAAAGGTTGATGACGCTCAAACATTCAGACATTCATTGGTGTTCCCGATCCAAAGAGAATGTTATCATTGTCGACCGTTGTGGAGAATTCCCTAATGTCCCTTTACTTGGAATTAGGGGAGGTATCACCTACAATCCTTGTTTAGCTTTAAGAAAGTTTGGTTACGCCTGAAGGGATGGCCCGCACGAGACGCTGATTCAAGGTTTGGTATTTGACTACGACAACGACGATCCAGGTCTTCGCCAGAGATTTATCCGAGCTTGGAGGATGTTGAATAAGGTGGATAGCAAGACTTTGGGGCATAAAAATTCCATCCCTCTTGAGCCTTACCTCAAATGGGTATGAATTCGTGCTCAGAGTCTTATGATGCCTAACCCCTCCATTCTCCCGGTAATCATTGAGCCTGTCATGGAGGGAGATGTTCCATACACTATCCTACATCCTGATATACCCACCTCTCTTGAAGACCTACAAAGAGATTGGATACAACTCAAGGGGGAGCAATATACTTTCGAAGCCCAATTCTACACGAGCGAGAAGAAGGTTTTGGAACTCACTAGGCTACTTCATGAGGATCAGACTCTGAATGCCTACATCGCACCAAAGAGGATGTGAACTACCTTTCTATCTTAGAGTTTTTTTATTATTTTTCCCAAGGGGAATTGATGTACTCAAGCTTTAATTTATTAATATAACATGTGTTTCCTTTTTTCCTAAAACAAATCTGAATCTTAAAATCCTTGAAATCATTACGTATGCATATACCATTCATCATAACATAAGCATGTCTTTTGCAACAAGTCTCCTCATCTCTCTACTGTTTATTTCAGTAAGATGGATCTCGAGCAAACAGTGAAAGACCTCCAAGCTCAGAACACACAATTTCAACAGTTGCTCTTGACTCTAGCCAAAGGACAAGAAGAATTGACGACTTTGCTGGCTGAAGAGAGGAAAAAGAGGACAAAGAAGGTAACCGGAGTCCTAAACATGGGAAGAAGATTTCATAGGCAGACAAGAAGGACCTTAGACTTTGCAACGACATCCGGTGAAAGAGACAAACACGATAGGAAAAGCAGGGAAACAGTTGTCCCGTCAGAATCAGAAGAGGAAGAGGAAGAAGAAGATTATTCTGAAGAACAATACCCTCCAGCTGATGACAAGTGAAATTCTGGTGTATGCCAGTCTTCAGATGTTATACTCAATGTCTAGACATCTGATATGACATAATAAATACACTGCAAGGTAGATACCCAATTTTTCGTGATTCAGTACTAAAGTATAACAGAAGCACAGAGGTTGCCACATCTGCTGATGCAACACCACAAATTGACAGAATATCAAGTTCAGTCTATTTGGGACAGTTGATCATAATAGTGATCTAACAGATTGCTTGGGTCTGTTAGTTGTGCTTACCAGTTCTCGAACAAATAGCTTTGGTTTGTAAACTATCCATTCATAGCGTGATGTCTCAACATTGGTTGCAACATCATCTATCACATACCATGAAACAAACAAACCCCTTAGTTCTGTTTATCATGCACACAAACCAGCATGATATCCATTCATCTCTTTTGACATCATCTGTAACATTCACACAGTTTTATCCAAGCTGCACCAGATATACTTTGAAGGTGCACACGATGTACCTAGTTCTGTCCATCTGGTACACATGATCAGTAGAGAGCAAACAACCTTCACAGTTCTGTTTCTCCTGCACAGATATCAGCATGATGTCTTAACATGTTCTGAGACATCATCTGTTACAACATTACAGTTTTACCTTGATATATAATAGACAGAATTATAAAGTGTTGAAGGTAAAAACACAATCAATTGTTAACCCAGTTCGGTGAAACACACCTACTCTGGGGGCATACCAAGCCAGGAAGAAGATCCACTATCAGCAATATTAATTCAGGACTAAACTTCACAAGTTCCCATCCCTCACTTAATCATTTACCCAGTGCAACCTATACCTAGGAACTCCTAGATAGAAACCTACTAGTTTCCATTCCTATTGCCGCAACAACAGAAGTCTTACTCCTACTCAAGAAGTAGTGCCCTCCCACTTGGTTTCCTACATTACAATGAATATGAAGTAATGCAAAAATACTTAGACTTGCTTCACAGCTTCGTCCAAGAACACTCAAACTCTTACCTACAGGTATCGAGTTACACACATGGTAACCTTGCCACAGACCGACAGGTTTACCTAACAGAACACCCCCAATATTACATTATGTGAGGCTTACAAATCCTAGGTTACAATCTGCTATTTATAACCTATTACCCAACTGGATTTGGGCCTTCAAAATCGCAGCAAGCTTTTCTCCTTGCTGTTACAAATCATCAACAAACTTCTGCTACAATCAAGGTCTTCAATCTTCTAGTTCCTAAAATATCTCCATATTTAGAAACAATATTTTCTTCAAATATTTTGATTGATTCTTGATTGATCTTCAGATTCTCCATAAGAAACGCCACATATATTCTCAGAATATTTAAGTACCAGAACTGTAACTGAATTACCAATTCCGTTGGCGTGATGTCAAGTCAGATGTCATGACATTACATCTAACATGTTGTCCCAGATGTTGAACTTCTTCAACACAACATGTTTAGGAGAACCACGCACATTTGCTGATACAACAAATAACCTCTTTCATAAATTAGATCACTTAAAACAATTAGGTTACAAGTCACAGTTGTTACAAACATTCAACATATAACATAGTTAACTAATATTAACTTAATTTCAGGCGCGATGTCATATGCTGATGTTGTGACATCTTACATAACATGTTGGTCCAGATGTTGAACTTCTTCAACCCAACATATTAAAACAACAGAGGGAATATGGGTAAACTTGCTTTCTTATTTGTTTTACAAATGAAGCCAACTCTCCAGCCAGGGCACTTACAATCTCCCCCTTTGGAAAATTTTGGCTAAAACAAATAAGTGCAAGTTGCATATTGGGACCAGGCCACAACACAGTTGAGATGTTACAACATCTTGTCCAACATCTTCCTTGCAGAGACTGATGTCCTTCGAGCAAACATCAAACCTGCACATTGTGTGAGAGAGATGGCCATCAGATAGAGAATGATGTACAAGGGTCAGTTGCAGTACACCTCTATCCCTCATCTGTGAGCCACTCCAAGCCATCGATGGCCCAAGAGGATTCCTTGAGAGAATTATTGTTGATAATCTTGATACTAATTACATAGATCATGTAACTCAGATCACAAGTCACAACTATCCTCTTAACTCAGAACACAAGACACAAACAAAGTCACTTAGTTAGAGCGTTCCATTCAGCATGTTGGACATTGCCGTCTGTTGCTTTCACCTGAGTCTCGCCTGAGTCTGGGTCCCTAACTTTCTCCCCCTTTTTGACCAGAAATTGACAAAGACTGCCCACACAGATCCATACCCATGCACAATTTTCCCAGATGCTAACAAACTTCATATTGCTGAAACCCTCTGATGAAGAGAAAGAATAGAGAGAGTCTTCATAAATAATGCAACTTTGGCATAGATAGTAACGACCTTGGTACTTTACTCTGACAGTTTCAGTACCCTAGGACTGGTTTTAATGCAGGTACCTACCCTTCGGTTTGACCCTTTGACCATGTCAGGATGAATTATGTCTTGTCCTTTTGAAACATACATTTGTCTTTTAGTAGAACAAACTACTCCCTTTATGTACTTGTCTTAGGATCCCCTTTCCAAGAAACATCGTTGGCATATTACACTCCACCAATTACTAGAAATCACACTCTGCCTCAGTTATATAATACCTTTACTAGATGACAAGTTATCACCTAAACATTCCAGCTCACTAAAATGCTTCATAATGAGACACAAACGCCCTGTTTTCTTAGCAGATGAAAACATGCTCAAATCCTATGTCGTCATACATTCTGCTATTTTCATATTAGCAGCTTGAAACCATTCCATTTACACAAAGAGGATGGTTACTCCCTCTGAGTCATACAACTGTACACACATGGGCTTATTATAATAAATTATAATAATCCACACTTCATCCAATTTTCCTCCTGTCTGTAGTTTTTAGAGGAAATTAGGAACAATGTAATTAGACAATGTGATGACATTCGGTCAGATATAGTCCTCTTCAGTCTTGAACACATCATCCCAATAGTTAATAAAGTGCCACACTTTATATCCTACGAGTTTGATGAAGACTTCCCGTACAAACCAATACTCCCCCTGTTAGGGACAATCACTTCTCCTCATGGAAACAAGTAGGTCACATTCAATACTCAGTTGGACCTTCAAGACAACTTCTGATTCAAAGAAAATAAGACCCCTTGATGAATGGAAAACATAAGACGCATCTTCATGTCTTCAAGAGCGCACCCTCTGTTCAACTATATTGGTTGAACGCATCCATACTCTGAATCAAACTTTCTTCAGACCAGAACAAGTTAGAACATCCTTGGTCTAAGTCAACCTTCTTCTGACCATAACATCACAACAAGTCAGAACATCCATACTCTGAGTCAAGCTCTCTTCTGACCAGAACATCAAAAAATGTCAGAACATCCATACTCTGAGTCACATCATACAAAGGACATCTTCTGAAAATCTTTAGAAATTACTCTGACATCTTCAGACCATCCTCAGACAATATCCAGACCATCCTCTGACAATCTTCAGACATTACTGCGCTACCAGCTTGATCAGAACAAAATCAAACACACAAATAGGGAAACCAACATTCTCATCCCATTACAAGAGATAATCTACTATAGATGACTCATAACTTCTACCACAAGCTCCAAGAGATGAATAAAAGCCACCTCCTCTTTGTATTCAACTCATTACTCTTCTGCCCAAAAGTAATCTGTCTAAGACTAACCTCAATAATAATCAGCTGCCACATGTTGATTATCTTGATTCTCTGAATCCACTGCTGAGATAGACCAAATGCCACTGTTTGATTATCTCCTTCATGAATCCTCATATGAAAAAATCAAATGCCACCTTTTGACTTCTCCATGTTTATCAGACTTCTCCCAAAGATATTCTGATCTTCCAATTGAAATTTGAACTTCAAGCTACATGTTATCACAAAAGGCTTAGATACACTAAGACAGGAACATGTAACATCTTCTCCACCCAACAACTCCAAAGAGCTGCAAAGAGACGATCTTTTTGAAGTATCCAATCTTCAACTTCGTAGATCATCCTATCTTAAGTTGATGTGCCACTTCACCAACTAAGAATCTGATGTTGAACCAAATGTCACAACATTATGTTATAACATCTAGTTGTTGAATTCAGCTCCTTCTTATGCCACTTGAAAGAACTTCCTCCCTTTACAGAACAAAAGTTTCATGCTCTCATAGACTTGATTGTGAAACCAAGTTTGAGTAAACAACCTCCATCCTGCAGTTATGCAGTTAAGTCATCCAAGCTCACACCTTGATGAATACCTGTTGTTTCTCCAAAGACTTTTGACACTCTGATGAATGAGTCTTCAAAAGGACTAGTTAGAGACTAACCCTATAGCTTATACCAAGGATGCCACTTCCTTAGGTAAATCTGTTTTCATGATGTCAAGAATGCTGCCACTTCTTCTTGACTTCACCATGTGCATTAGCTAATTCACTTCCTTACCTAGATCAGAACCAGACTGGTCCAAGTAACCACCATCAAGATTATGATGTCTTCTTCTTCTTGTAGCTTCAAGTCTGAACACGTTTCCAGGAAACCTTTTCAGAGATCAAATGATTTTGCTGTCACCAAAGAGATAGCTCTAAAGCATCACTCTTCCTGTGATTCTTCACAGGGTCTAGAAGAAGGAATGTTCCCACATCTTTAAGAACATCAGTTATCTTGAACTCCAAGGATAATCAATTAAATACTTGTACTTGTCACAAATAGCAATTGATCTTAAATCCTTCCCATTATCCTGTAAGATACTTTCACCATTTGAATACTTTGACATACTCTTTGTGTGTTAATATCTTCTTCTTGCAAGCACTTTCTTTGAGAGACCAAAGAGTTGAGATATCTAGGTTGCCACCCTTGACTCAAGTAAATAGAATTTTCTCTGAACAAACTCTACTCACCTCAACAGATTTGAAACTCCTTCCAGATCAGATTCATCCTTAGGAATGAGAGAGATGAATCCTTCCTTGCAAATATGTCACACAACACCCAGAACCCATGTGACACAGGTCAACAGCCAGCTAAACACCAGGCTGAACTAATGTGAGGAGGTTAACCAAATCTCCCCCTCAAACTACCAATCATGGAAGCTCCATACAAAATATCCATGCATTGTACACAAATGTCTCGACATGACATATGACATCCCTACCAGATTCAAGTAACTCCAAGAGTTATACCTGTTCATACTCCAATCACACCAATCAGACTTCAGCTGACCTTAAGTACTTCAGTGAAGACAACAACACCAATCATCAGCAGATATGTATTGCCAGAACATACTACCTTAACCAAACTCTGAGTCTTCATATTCTCACATCTTGAAAGATCTTCCACTTCTAATCATGATGTTTAAATGACAAGATTCATGATCCCAATCTACTTCTATGAAGGAGCAATAATGCTGCACGATCATTGACTTTTATTAACCAATGGGCTTGTCTTTCTTCACACCATAGTACTCCAGGGAACAACTGCTCAGCCCTGATCAATCTTCAGGAATAAGCCCACCAATAGGGATTGCACAATGTCACATCTCAACCAGCTCCACTTCTAGAGTTCTGACTTCTAAAAGTAACCTTCGGGAGCACACAGACATAGTTGACTCTACCATTGTCAACTTTGCACACACAGATGTCTCCTCTTCCAGGTCAGGAGTAGGTTCTAAACAAAAGTATCCCTTTGTTTGACACCCAAAACATATGCTCTTCAACTAGTAGCTGCATACTTGTTGAACACATGTTCCACCATCATATAGAACATCAGTTCCATCACCTTGGAACAAAACCCTCCTTGAAATTCTTCAAGGTCTTCGTATAACACTACTCAAGAGAGTAAGGGAATCAGTGATTATGTGATTCTTACCATCCTGAACGAAGAAGGTCTTCATGAGTGGACTTGAGAGGACTCAAGTATCTGTGACATCTTCAATAGCTTATGTTGAAATCTTGAATACAGTAGCCTTCAATCCACAAGAGGGGAAACACATCAGAGCTTGAGTTTTGCCAAGTATTATGCAGCGGAAGAACATAATACAACTCAATCTTTGCACACACACTCCACCAGACTAGCCTTCAAAAATAGACCAAGTTTGACTATGGTTCAAACCTAGCATGACTACTACACACAACTTCAGGCATACACAAATCCTAGGTTTGAAAATAAATCAAACCTAGAGCAGCTACCACACAACCAGGCCAAATGCCAATCACCAAAGACAGGTACACACAGTTCCTGTCATGAATAGTCCATCCTCCCACTTCAAGGGACCATTCAGGGAAATAACAAACCTTTCCAGGTTACAATCTCCAGTACTAAAATTGACCTTGCAGATACCAGAAAGTATCACCCATGGATCTCATCCAGAAACAGAACAGGATGCCTGCTCTGATACCAATTGAAATTCTGGTGTATGCCAGTCTTCAGATGTTATACTCAATGTCTAGACATCTGATATGACATAATAAATACACTGCAAGGTAGATACCCAATTTTTCGTGATTCAGTACTAAAGTATAACAGAAGCACAAAGGTTGCCACATCTGCTGATGCAACACCACAAATTGACAGAATATCAAGTTTAGTCTATTTGGGACAGTTGATCATAATAGTGATCTAACAGATTGCTTGGGTCTGTTAGTTGTGCTTACCAGTTCTCGAACAAATAGCTTTGGTTTGTAAACTATCCATTCATAGCCTGATGTCTCAACATTGGTTGCAACATCATCTATCACATACCATGAAACAAACAAACCCCTTAGTTCTGTTTATCATGCACACAAACCAGCATGATATCCATTCATCTCTTTTGACATCATCTGTAACATTCACACAGTTTTATCCAAGCTGCACCAGATATACTTTGAAGGTGCACACGATGTACCTAGTTCTGTCCATCTGGTACACATGATCAGCAGAGAGCAAACAACCTTCACAGTTCTGTTTCTCCTGCACAGATATCAGCATGATGTCTTAACATGTTCTGAGACATCATCTGTTACAACATTACAGTTTTACCTTGATATATAACAGACAGAATTATAAAGTGTTGAAGGTAAAAACACAATCAATTGTTAACCCAGTTCGGTGAAACACACCTACTCTGGGGGCATACCAAGCCAGGAAGAAGATCCACTATCAGCAATATTAATTCAGGACTAAACTTCACAAGTTCCCATCCCTCACTTAATCATTTACCCAGTGCAACCTATACCTAGGAACTCCTAGATAGAAACCTACTAGTTTCCATTCCTATTGCCGCAACAACAGAAGTCTTACTCCTACTCAAGAAGTAGTGCCCTCCCACTTGGTTTCCTACATTACAATGAATATGAAGTAATGCAAAAATACTTAGACTTGCTTCACAGCTTCGTCCAAGAACACTCAAACTCTTACCTATAGGTATCGAGTTACACACATGGTAACCTTGCCACAGACCGACAGGTTTACCTAACAGAACACCCCCAATATTACATTATGTGAGGCTTACAAATCCTAGGTTACAATCTGCTATTTATAACCTATTACCCAACTGGATTTGGGCCTTCAAAATCGCAGCAAGCTTTTCTCCTTGCTGTTACAAATCAGCAACAAACTTCTGCTACAATCAAGGTCTTCAATCTTCTAGTTCCTAAAATATCTCCATATTTAGAAATAATATTTTCTTCAAATATTCTGATTGATTCTTGATTGATCTTCAGATTCTCCATAAGAAACGCCACATATATTCTCAGAATATTTAAGTACCAGAACTGTAACTGAATTACCAATTCCGTTGGCGTGATGTCAAGTTAGATGTCATGACATTACATCTAACATGTTGTCCCAGATGTTGAACTTCTTCAACACAACATGTTTAGGAGAACCACGCACATTTGCTGATACAACAAATAACCTCTTTCATAAATTAGATCACTTAAAACAATTAGGTTACAAGTCACAACTGTTACAAACATTCAACATATAACATAGTTAACTAATATTAACTTAATTTCAGGCGCGATGTCATATGCTGATGTTGTGACATCTTACATAACATGTTGGTCCAGATGTTGAACTTCTTCAACCCAACATATTAAAACAACAGAGGGAATATGGGTAAACTTGCTTTCTTATTTGTTTTACAAATGAAGCCAACTCTCCAGCCAGGGCACTTACAACAAGTATAAACATCTCGAAGAACGGTTGAGTGCGATGGAAATCCAAAAAGTGCCTGGCTTGAACTTTGAGGAATTGGGGTTAGTGTCGGGGATTGTCATTCCTCCTAAATTTAAATCACCCATGTTCGCTAAGTATGACGGAGTCTCATGCCCTAAAATGCATCTCCGGTCATATGTAAGGAAAATCCAGCCCCATACCACTGACAAAGACTTATGGGTACACTTCTTCCAAGACATCCTATCTGGAACTCAACTTGACTGGTTTTACCAACTAGAAAGGGCCAACGTTCACAATTGGGAAGATCTTGTTATAGACTTCTACAAAAAATACCAATACAATGTTGATTTGGCGCCTACCCTTACTCAACTCCAGAGTATGACCGTGGTTTCCAATGAAGGTTCCAGGGACTATGCGCAAAAATGGAAAGACTTGGTTGGAAGAGTTCAACCCCTTCTATCTGAGAGAGAGTTAGTAGACATGTTCTTGGGCACATTGTTTGGTCCCTTCTTCAATCATTAATTGGAAGTTCATCCGCAGGTTTTACTGAACTAATATTGATCGGAGAAAGGGTAGAAGTCGGTATAAATAGTGGAAAGATTCAGAAAGATACATCCTCTTCTGCTGCCATAAGGAAGCCATTTATCGGAAAGAAAGAGGTGGTTGTTCTATATCCGTAAAGAAACTAAGATAGGGCCGAACACCGACCAATGGTGGGGGCTGTTATGATTCCTAAGCCTGCGCCTTGGTAAAATTCCTGAAAACTGCCCACGTACCCCAAGAGACATTTGTCGATCAGTTTCAAGACTGCGTAGCCATCTTGACTGCGAATAATGGTTAAGGTTTTTCGGATGTTGATTTAACACAAAGAGGAAGGAAGCATAATGAGGCATTGCATGTCTCAGTCGAATGTAGGGGCACAACCTTGGCCCATGTTTTGGTGGACACTGGCTCATCTCTGAATGTATTGCCTAAAAAAGCTCTTGATAGGCTTGACTGTGAGGGGTTGACATTGAAGCCAAGTAACATAGTAGTAAGTGCTTTTGACGGCTCGAAAAGGATGGTACATGGGGAGGTAGACATTCCCATAAAAGTTAGCACACAAAATTTTGACTCAACTTTTTATGTAATGGATATTCGTCCCTCATATTTCTTCTTGCTAGGACAACCATGGATTCACAATGTTGGCGCTGTCACTTCTATGTTGCACCAAATGCTAAAATATCTGATTCAAGGGAAGATTATCACCGTTCATGAAGAAGAAGAGTATATGATCAGCCATCTCAATTCCTTTAGATATGTGGAATTAGATGGTGAATTTATTGAAACTCCATTTCAACACTTTGAAGAGGTCCCGCAAGATATAGCGGTAACCAAGGTTATTCCCAAGATCACAAGGCCTCCACTCCGGATGTCATCTCTGAAGGATGCCAAGGCAGTGGTAGAAGAAGGTGGGTGCACTATCTGGGGACAACTCCCAGATATCCCATATAAGTCTGACAAGTTTGGCTTGGGTTTAACTTCAAATGCTCAGAAGGTTGTACGCCGCGCTCGTGCTGGAGGACCACCCCGGAAGATCAGCAACCGTGAGGTCAACACCGTAGAAGATGATGAAGATAGTTGTGACTTGGAAGACTGGATATTCCCGAATGTCAGTGGAGGGCTCAGCAATTGGGAGGCTAGAGATTTTGTCCCGATCACTTTTATCCCACAGTAATTTGTCTTTACATTTTGTTGGATCTGTAATATTAAAACAATTCGCACTCTTAAAGCCTTGTGTCTTACCTGAGGCACAATGGTCCATTTGTAAGTGTTATTATCTCATTTTCATATGACATCAATGAATCATGGACGTTTTCGCATACAAACTTTTGTGCTCATTGTTTTTCTTTTACATTTTTTTTCTTTCAGAGATAGCTATACCCTTACACACACTAACACTCACAATGCAGGTACACATCCATTCAGGAACCCATGGGTAACGATACTGCTATGCCTTTTGTGACTCTGAGAATATAATCTACCAAGCCGAAGACGAAGGTGAGGAAGATTGTGAAGTACCAAGAGAACTTGCCAGATTACTACAACAAGAAGAGAGAACCATTCAACCTCACGAGGAACCCGTGGATACAATCAACCTAGGTACCGAAGAAGACAAAAAAGAGGTCAAGGTGGGTGCCAATCTGGAACCCAGTATCAAGGAGCGTCTGATTCAGTTATTACACGATTATGTCGAAGTCTTTTCCTGGTCGTATGAAGACATGCCAAGACTTGATGTAGATATTGTGGTACATCATCTTCCTACAAGAGAGGATTGTCTGCCAGTAAATCAAAAGGTTTGTTGCATGAGGCCTGATATGTCAGAAAATATTAAAGCGGAAGTCATGAAGCAATTCAACGCTGGATTATTGGCTGTCACCTCTTATCCCCAATGGGTTTCCAATGTTGTTCCAGTGCCCAAAAGGGACAGAAAGGTGCGAATGTGTGTGGACTACATAGATTTGAATAGGGCAAGCCCTAAAGATGATTTTCCACTCCCCCACATTGATATTCTAGTTGAAAATACAGAACAACACAAAGTGTTTTCCTTCATGGACGGATTCTCAGGTTACAATCAAATCAAAATGGTGCCTGGGGACATGGAGAAAACAACGTTTGTCACGTAGTGGGGCACTTTCTTCTATAAGGTGATGCCATTCGGACTAAAGAATGCTAGGGCAACCTATCAGCGTGCCATGGTAGCTCTATTTCACGACATGATACATCATGAAATAGAGGTCTATGTGGACGACATGATAGCCAGATCTCAAACAGAAGAAGAGCATCTTGATCACTTACAAAAACTGTTTGAGAGACTGAAGAAGTACAAACTGAGGTTGAATCCAAACAAATGCACATTTGGGGTACGGTCTGGTAAACTCCTAGGCTTTATCGTCAGCAATAAAGGTATTGAAGTAGATCCTACCAAGGTAAAAGTAATACAAGAGATTCCTGCTCCCCGTACTGAGAAGGAAGTCAGAGGGTTCTTGGGACGTTTGAACTACATTGTCAGATTCATCTCTCACCTGACAGCTACTTGTGAACCAATCTTCAAATTGTTGAAGAAAGATCAGGTAGTCAAATGGAATGACGAGTGCCATGTTGCTTTTGACAAAAACAAAGAATACTTACAAGAGCCTCCTGTGTTGATGCCACAAGTCGAGGGAAGACTGTTGATCATGTATTTGACTGTTTTAGAAAACTCAATGGGGTGTGTATTAGGGCAGCATGACGAGTCTGGCCAAAAAGAGCATGCTATTTATTATCTGAGCAAAAAGTTTACCGACTGTGAAACCAGATATTCACTACTCTAGAAAATTTGTTGCGCTCTGGCATGGGCTGCTCTCCGGCTAAGATAGTATATGTTGACTCATACTACTTTGTTGATATCTAAAATGGATCCGATAAAATACATCTTCGAGAAACCTGCTCTTTCTGGGAGAATAGCGAGATGGCAGATAATCCTGACAGAATATGACATACAGTATACTACCCAGAAAGCAATAAAGGGCAGTGTACTAGCTGATCACCTTGCTCACCAAGCTGTAGAAGACTACCAATCCATGAAGTTCGAATTTCCAGATGAAGACATCACGACGGTAAATATATGTGAAGAATTCAGGCCACATGACGAACCTGAACAAGGATCCCGATGGACCCTGTTCTTTGATGGACCATCCAATGCACTTGGCAATAGTATCGGTGTTGTACTCATATCTCCGGAAGGGTGTCATACTCCCTTTACTGCAATACTCTACTTCAATTGTACAAACAACATGGCAGAATACGAAGCATGCATCTTTGGTAACAAAGCTGCCATAGACTTGGAGATCAAATCCTTGGATGTATTCGGAGATTCAGCTTTAGTTATCAGTCAGATCAAAGGGGAATGGGACACCAAACACCCTAACCTTATTCCTTATAAAGAACATGTTTTGACATTGTTACCACATTTTGAGAATACTATCTTCGAGCATTTCCCGCGAGAAGAAAATCAGCTAGCAGACGCTCTAGCCACAATGTCATCTATGTTTAAACTTAATTGGGATGATGAGGCTCCCCAGATCACCATCGAACGAATGGAAGAACCAGCGCACTGTCATGAGATTAATACTGAAGAAGTAGTGGACCAACCTTGGTTTCATGAAGTCAAGAAGTATCTTGAGGCTCAAGAATATCCAGAAGGAGCTTCAGTCAATGATAAGAAGTTCTTAAGGAGATTCTCTGCTAAATTCTTCCTTAGTAATGGCATCATGTACAAACGCGATCATGACTCTGTGTTACTTCGGTGGGTAGATAAGGTTAAAGCTGAAAGGATCATGGCTGAGTTGCATGAAGGCACTTTTGGCACCCATTTCAGTGGGCATACGATGGCAAAGAAAATCCTATGGGCAGGTTATTACTGGTCTACCATGGAAGCAGATTGCTACCAATACTCTCGAACTTGCCATAAGTGTCAGATTTATGTCGACAAGGTGCACGTACCTCCGGTTCCTCTGAATGTCTTGACAGCTCCTTGGCCCTTTGCTATGTGGGGAATAGATATGATTGGGGAAATCAAGCTAATAACCTCCAATGGACACCGCTTCATCCTAGTGGCCATTGACTATTTTACAAAGTGGGTGGAGGCAGCTTCCTTCGCTTCCGTTACCAAGAATGTTGTTGCCCGTTTCATCAAGCAAAATCTCATTTGCCGGTACGGTATCCCGGAAAGGATCATCACTGAAAATGGTACAAATCTCAACAACACTATGATCACCTCCTTGTGCGAACAATTCAAGATTCAGCATCATAATTCTTCTCTTTACCGACCGAAGATGAATGGTGTTGTCGAAGCTGCAAATAAGAACATTAAAAAGATCATACAGAAAATTACAGTCACTTACAAAGGCTGGCATGAGATGCTACCATTCTCTCTCCACGGATATCGTACCACATCTCGTACATCAACCGTGGCAACACCCTATTCTCTAGTTTACGGCATGGAAGCCGTATTTCCTATTGAGGTTCAGATCCCCTCTCTAATAATTATGAAGGATGCAAGGCTGAACGAAGACGATTGGATCCAGACTCGACTTGATCAACTAAACTTAATTGATGAGAAAAGACTTACCGCTGTCTCCCATGGTCAAATGTATCAAAAACGAATGATCAAGGCTTTCAACAAGAAGGTCATACGCCAAGTATATCAGGTTGGGGATCTAGTGATCAAACGCATCATACTGCCACAAGGTGATCCTAGGGGAAAATGGACTCCTACCTATGAAGGAACATTTGTAATCAAAAACATTTTCTCTGGTGGGGCAATGATCTTGACCACCATGGATGGTGACGACCTGCCGCATCCTGCAAACGCGGACATAGTCAAAAGATACTACGCATAAGAGACCCGCTAGGTTGACATACCTAGGAAAAACAAGGGCATCCCGGCGAACCAAAAGGTTCGGGAAAAAATTAGGGATAAAACAAAAAGATCTGTACACCCGGCAAGCTGAAAACCCGAAAGGGCGGCTTGGGCAAAAAGGGGTTTCCCGGTGGACTGAAAACCCGAAAGGGCGGTCCAGGCAAAAGTTAGGGAATTAAAGCGTATGACTATGTCCCGTTGGATCTCCTTACGAACAACCTTTGGCTTCAACTGACAAACTCAGAGGTTCTGATCAATTCAATCATCTTCGGACGAGGCAACAAATAGACAAGATGCTCAGAGATATAAAGGCTATAGCAAAAGGGGAACCCCATGGGATTAATACACATAGCTATCTTTTCTTTGTATTAAAATTTTCATTTTTTGTTATGACGGCGTTCTCCTACTAGAATGATTGTCTCACTGTACAAAAATACTTACTCAAAGTCAATACAAAGATATTCCTTTGAAAGTGCAAAACTATCTATTTTTATTTACTCTTGTGTTTTGTTTACAAAAACGTCCAACGATTCATTGTTAAACATATGCATTTGAACATAATTATTTTTTACAAATAGACAAAATAAAAGACAATTACTAATGGCTTTAAGAGGTAGGGAAATCTCTCTAAGTTATTTCCATAAATCCCCCACAATTTACAGTTTGATTCCCAGCAGAATGAGCTTCCAATTATCAATCCCCAGTAGAAGTCGTCAAAATTCTCAGGATTCCCCAATAGGATTTTATAAGCAGTACATGGCATTTCCTTTACAATAGAGTTTATTTCTCTAAACAGAAATTCATCAACACTTAGACTTTGCAACATGAAGACTTATATCCTCAGCAGCAGTCAGGGATTTATTTTCCCCAACCCAACAGCAGTGCAGCAAACTAGCTCACATACGCATACATTACATCCATATATCATAAATATTGATAAGACGAATGCATTATACTATTCATTTCATACAACATAAAAATTGCATTTTAGCTAACATTTTACCCTTTTCAGGATAAGGTTAACAGCTACCATTAACAATATTCAAAACTTTCAGATACAGTTCTGATACGCTCCAGAAACGGATGCCATTCTGATACTCATTCAGATTCAACTTCAGATACATTTCAGATACGCTCCAGATACAGATGCCATTCTGATACTCATTCATATTCAACTTTCAGATACATTTCAGATACACTCCAGACACGGATGCCATTCTGATACTCATTCAGATTCAACTTCTCAGATATAGTTCAGATATGCTCTAGCTACGGATGCCATTCTGATACTCATTCAGATATACTCATTCAGATTCAAACTTGCTAATCACTTAATAATTTAATGTTTACACAACTGATAGAGCCTTTTTCCAAGCATTTGATCCGTTATCCAAGTTGCATTTCCACTTTGGGAAGAAAGTCACCACTTCCATTTTGGAAAAGTGACTTTAATCACAATGTCAACTCTTCTTGAGCCCATACATTGTTGTTTCTGACTCAAAAGCAATTAAAAGCAAGAAGAAACATATCTACAGCCTGCTAATCACCCTGCAAATCCTTGTACTTCACATTGAAACCATTTTTGTCAACTTTGCTTCAAAAACAAGTAACCAAACCATAACATGTGATTTCAATTTCCGAGTTGTTTCAAGCCTCAAAACCTCTTGCCTATAAGTACATACACTATTTGCAAGATGACACACGAATACTAGTGCCTGAAAACTATGTCAAACACTCAAAAACCATAAACCTGCTCAAAAACACCATTGATATACAGTTTTGAACCAAAACTCATCATCTTTATTTCCACTCGTGCGTTTTGAAAACCAATCATTCAAACACCTTCTATATATCATACCAAAGCAATCCAGGCCCCTGTTTTAAGACTGTAACTCCTCCATCACCATACACCATTTTCAAACATCAAGCTTGCAGGTTGACTTGAGTAGAGAGATTCAGGAACTTTCAAGGCAAAGTAGGAGTTGTAATACACTCAAGGAGGTCCAGGAAAGTTAAACAGATCCTCAGGCCATCTTAAAAGTTGCTCAAACTCCATTCACGACTCCAGCTGCAAGGGGTAAGTTTTCAAACTTCTATCTCTTCATACAAGCATCTTTTAATCCTAATTTGTGAAGACAAAATGTAGATATCTTTGCTCTAAAGCTGACCATGTTCATAGTTCCCATTTATATTGACTGTGTATAGAGAATTTTGGATTTGAAATTTCTGAGAAAATTAGGTTTCAATTTAGGGCCAGCAAAATTAGTTTTCATATTTGACTTTTAGCTTACATAAGTTATATAGTTGGCTTCGTGGGAAGAAACACCATAACTTTCATGTTTGAACTTTCCATTTTTGTGGAGAGATGAAGAAGATACAGGTGGTATGGCTAGGCGCAAGGTTGAAGATGAAGTGGTCTTCAGGAAGCAGTTTCTAATATATATTTATGGTTTGGTTATATGACCGGATGAAACATCCACCCCAGTGGCAAGCGCGTGTGTACTAAGTCACTTCTTACCTAAAGGGCAAGGGTTCGAACCAATGTGAACCCCCCTTTTGTATTTTTTCATATTTTCTGATCCTCTAACGTTTTTTTGCAGGCGCTGGGCCCTTTGGTTCTGGAATTTTTTTTTATTTGCTAACTCACCTCCCTGCCTACTCTTGGCACCCCCTGACCCATTTATTTTTATTTACTTATTTATTTCAATTTTATTTTTAAATATATTTTCTAAAATACTAAAAATCACGAAAAATACAAAAAATGATATATTTTGTATTTTGACTTATTTTATTTTATTTTCTCATGAACAAAAATATTTTATTTACTATACTTTAGTTATTTTTCTAATAATTTTAATTAATGTTATATTATTTATTTTTCTTCATACCATTTAAAAATACATTATTTAAAATACCAAAAAAGACTAAAAATATTTTTAACCATATATTATTTTCAAGACAAAAATACAAAAATACTTTTTCTTTAAACTTATTTTCTTTTAATCAACTAAATAGAATTAGGGTTTTATTCAAAAATCTTTTCTTAATTAATTTAAGTTAATTTAATTTTGATTTAATTATTTTTATCTAATTAGGTTTAGGTTAAAACCTCTTTCATATAAAAATCCAAACACAAAAATCATTTCTTTCAATTTGCATTTGTAATTTATATATTCCTTCAAATATTTGTACATATTCAATTTGGTTGTAATAGATTAATTAGGTTTATATTATTGCAATCCCCATTCATAAATTGTATACCCCCTCCCACAAATGTTGTAATAGCGTAGTAACTTTAAATTTCGCAATTTATCGCTTTTACATAATATGCTAGTAAATTAGGTTTTGTATGGGAAGATTAAAACCAACCAAATAGTAAACCTTAATTCAATACAAAATCAAGCATGAAAATAACACACTTACACACAAGCACCCCTAGGGAAAAATCCACTTGGTTGCCTTACAAAATGGCCATATTACGCATGTGAGGTATCTTAGCAAAAACAAATGAATACAAGACCATAGTCCCTCGATGACGCTATGAAACATTGCCTTTCAAAATGATCGTAGTCCCTCAAAGAGAATGCTAAGATACCTTGCAACATTGATGTGATACGGTGGGAGAACTGACTTGAGGGTTTTGCGTTTGATCGCAAATGTTGTGATTAGCAAGAGTCGCCACCGACTTTTCTTTTATCCAAAAGGAAAGGTGAAAAAGCACAGGAAAGACCTTTGAGATTGTTTCTTGAGTTCGGGGGGTAGATTATGAAAAGGTAAGGTATTAGAATCCTTTTCATCCATGGTTATCCATGGGCTCTTAGTTACTTGCTTAGATCACTTGCTTTTGTTTAAAATTGTGCTTTGTGTGGTTTTTGAAAGTATTTTGTAAAGAGGCCATTGTTTAGGAAATCTTTGTAATGACTCTTGTTCGTAAGAATGTATACAAAGATGTTTGATCTTTTGAAAATATTTTCAATGTTTGTAAGATGTTTGAATATGTGTGTGTTTGTTTTTTAAAATAGCAAGGATGTTTGTTTTGAAATGGAGCAAGTAATTAGGAGCAATCTACCTACTCAAATGTCTTTCTTGTTCATTTTCTTTTCCTTTGACATTGTTGTCTTACCATTGATTTGGTAAGCAACCCTATATTTGGATGTAAACGGGACGGGCATGGGTCATCGTGTAGCCATGATTAGCAATGTTTCAAGGTATCTTAGCTTTCTTTTTGAGGGACTAAGATCATTTGTAAGGCAACTTAGATAGCATCATTGAGGGACTATGATCTTGTTTTTGTTTGTTTTGGCTAAGATACCTCACATACGTAATATAGCCATTTTGTAAGACAACCGGGTGGATTTTACCCTGGGGGTGCTTGTGTGCAAGTGTGTTGTTTTCATGCTTGATTTTGTCTTGAATTATGGTTTTCTTACTTGATTGATTTTATTCTTTCCATACAAACCCTAATTACTAGCATGTTATGTAAAAGCGATAAATTGAAATTTAAAGTTACTATGCTATTACAACATTTGTGGGAGGGTATACAATTTATGAATGGGGATTGCAATAATATAAACCTAATTAATCTATTACAACCAAATTGAATATGTACAAATAATTAAAGAAATATATAAAGTATAAATGCAAATTGTAAGAAATGATTTTTGTGTTTGGATTTTTATATGAAAAGAGGTTTTAACCTAAACCTAATTAGAGAAAAAAATAATAAAATTAAATTGACTTAAATTAATTAAGAAAATATTTTTGAATAAAACCCTAATTCTATTTAATTGATAAAAAGAAAATAAGTTTAAAGAAAAAGTTTTTTTTTGTATTTTTGTCTTGAAAATAATATATGGTGTTAAAAATATTTTTAGTCTTTTTTATTTTTAAATGGTATGAAGAAATATAACATTAATTAAATTTATAAGAAAAATAAATAAAGTATAGTAAATAAAATATTTTTGTTCATGGGAAAATAAAATAAGTCAAAATATAAAATATATCATTTTTTTAGTATTTTTCATGATTTTTAGTATTTTAGAAAATATATTTAAAAGGAAAAATGAAATAAATAAGTAAATAAAAATAAATGGGCCAGGGGTGCCAAAAGTAGGCAGGGAGGTGAGCTAGCAAAAAATAAAAAAAATACTGCCAAGCCCAAAGGGCCCAACGCCTGCAAAAAACAGTTAGGGAAACAGAAAATATGAAAAATGCAAAAGGGGGGTTCACATTGGTTCGAACCCTCGCCCTTTAGGTAAGAAGTGACTTAGTACGCGCGCGCTTGCCACTGGGGTGGCTGTTTCATCCGGTCATATAACTAAACCATAAATATATATTAGAAACTGCTTTCTGAAGGTAACTTCGTCTTCAACCTCGCGCCTAGCCGGACCACCTGTATCTTCCTCATCTCTCCACAAAAATGGAAAGTTCAAACATGGAAGTTGTGGTGTTTCTTCCCACGAATCCAACCATATAACTCATGTAAGCTAAAAGTCAAAAATAAAAACTAATTTTGCTGGCCCTAAATTGAAACCAATTTTTCTCATAAATTTCAAATCCAAAATTCTCTATACAGAGTCAATATAAATGGGAACTATGAACATGGTCAGCTTTAGAGCAAAGATATCTACATTTTGTCTTCACAAATCAGGATCAAATGATGCTTGTATGAAGAGATAGAAGTTTGAAAATTTACCTCTTGCAGCTGGAGTCGTGAATGGAGTTTGAGCAACTTTTGAGATGGCCTGAGCATCTGTTTAGCTTGCCTGGACCTCCTTGAGTGTATTCCAACTCCTACTTTGCCTTGAAAGTCCCCGAATCTTCTATTCAAGTCAACATGCAAGCTTGATATTTGAAAATAGTGGATAGTGATGGAGGAGTTACAGTCTTGAAACAGGGGCCTGGATTGCTTTGGTATGGTGTATAGAAGGTGTATGAATGATTAGTTTTCAAAACGCACGAGTGGAAATGAAGAAAATGAGTTTTGGTTCAAAATTGTGTATCAATGGTGTTCTTGAGAAGATTTATGGTTTTTGAGTGTTTGAGATAGTTTCAGGGCACTAGCATTCGTGTGTCATCTTGAAAATAGTGTTTGTACTTATAGGCAAGAGGTTTTGAGGCTTGAAACAACTCAGAAGTTGAAATCACATGTTATGGCTTGGTTACTTGTTTTTGAAGCAAAGTTGACAAACATAGTTTCAATGTGGAGTACAAGGGTTTGCAGGGTGGTTAGCAGGCTGTAGGCATGTTTCTTCTTACTTTTGAATGCTTTTGAGTCAGAAACAACAATGTATGGGCTCAAGAAGAGTTGACATTGTGATTAAAGTCACTTTTCCAAAATGGAAGTGGTGACTTTCTTCCAAAAATGGAAATGCAACTTGGATAATGGCTCAAATGCTTGGGAAATGGCTCTATCAGTTGTGTAAGCATTAAATTATTGAGTGATTAGCAAGTTTGAAGCATGCAAAGCAAGATTTGTACAGCATGCTTGAAGATTGGATCAAGTGTTCTTCACAAAATGGCTTGTAATCCAAGTGACAAAACACCAACTTCTTGCCTTTGATTCTCCTTGCTCGAGAATGATCTCAAGGAGTTCTTGGACATTTTGGAAACCTTGCAATGTTCTTATAAACTCATATTTGAATTTCTTTTGAAGACTCCCCTTGGAATTATTTGAATTTCCATGAAGTTAGGTCAAAAGTCTGCCTAACTAGGGAAAAATTTCACCAAGTCTTTTTTAGTTCATGAGCATGTATTCACAAAATTATAACTTGAGATCCGAGCACTTTTAGGAGAAGTTGTGTAAAGCAAAGTTGTATATTTCATGGAGATCTACAACTTCCATGTTGTAAGTTTTTCTTGAATCATCTTGCATCATGGTGAAAACTTGGCTTAAAGTTATGAAAAAATAAGAAAATTTTCATACTTAGAAAAATTTCTAAGTTTAGAAATTTTAACATTTTAAGATGAAATCTTAAATTCTTGATTTCTTGATGAATAAGTTTCCTATTTTTGACATATTTTGATGATTTATGATCTTTGGCACTTGAATTTGACCAAAAAGTCAAAGTTTGACTTTTCAGTATACAGTTGACTTTTGTTCAGTTGACTGGGAAATTCATATATCAATCCAATGGACTTGCAATGTTTTAAACCATGCCATTAGGTCAAAATGATGCAATTGGACTTTTTAGATTATTCCTTAAACAAATTGATCATTTTCTAGGTCAAAAATCAGAAATTGTCCCTTCTCAGTCAAAACCCTAATTTTGACCATTTTGTCCTTTTGAAGATTTGATCAAATTTCTTGAGGAATTATGGTCCAAACTTGATCAAATGATACACATGAGTCTAAAATGTTGATGTGGAACAAAAATTATGAATTTTGACTGTAAATTGGCTATGGTTGACTTTTTCCCTAATACAGCTGATATTTAGGTCAACTGTTCAATTGACTGATCAAAAGTGTGATCCAAGGCTTGAAACTTGACATGAGTGATCTTGGGGGTCCATAATGGTCCATGGAAGTCATATGAAGCATTGATAGTCCAAAAATCCTTGTGCAAACTCAAACCCTAATTTTGGTCATCAGTGCATAAGGAGGTGTCTAGAGTTGATCAAACCCTAGTGCAGTCTTGAGCCTAAGGAGATCTTATGAGAAAATTCTTGATAGGTGAAATGGTAAATTTTGGGGTACAACATCTTCCCCTGTTCAATCTTCTTAAACATGAAGAGTTAGATTGGCGAGCTTTTCCATTCGTGACTCGAAGGTGGAAGATGATTGGACACTAGAGTGCCCAGAAATTTGCACTTGGTGATTTGATGGTTTGAGGGAATGGGCTTAAAGATACCATTTGGAGAGGTGATAAAAAGTTGAAGGATATGGGATTAAATATTCCATCCAAAAGTGATTGTTTGTATTGTAATTTATAAGCTGAAAGAATGAGTATCAGAATGGCGCCCGTGTTTGGAGCGTATTTGAACTGTATTTGGGAGCTAATTTTGAATGAGTGTCAGAATGGCATCCGCGTCTGGAGCGTATCTGTACCGTATCTGAGAGTTGAATCTGAATGAGTATCAGAATGGCATCCGTGTCTGGAGCGTATCTGAACTATATCTGAAAGTTAAATCTGAATGAGTATCAGGATGGCATCCGTGTCTGGAGCGTATCTGAACTGTATCTGAAAACTAAATCTAAATGAGTACTAGAATGGCGTCTGTGTCTGGAGCGTATCTGAACTGTATCTGAAAGTTGAATCTGAATGAGTATCAGGATGGCATCCGTGTCTGGAGCGTATCTAAAAACTGAATTTGAATGAGTATCAGGATGGCATCTGTGTATGGAGCGTATCTGAACTGTATCTGAAAGTTGAATCTAAATGAGTATCAGGATGGCATCTGTGCCTGGAGTGTATCTGAACTGTATCTCAAAACTTTGAATATTATTAATGGTAGTTGTTAACCTTATTCTAAAAATGGTAAAATGTTAGTTAAAATGCAATGTTTATGTTGTATGAAATGCATAGTATAATGCATTCGTATTATCAATGTTTATGATATATGGATGCAATGTATGAGTACGTGAGCTAGTTTGTAGTGCTGTTGTCGGATTGGGGAAAATAAATCCCTGACTGCTGCTGAGGATATGGAGTCTTCATGTCTTGAAGTTTGAAGTGTTCGATGAATTTCCGCTTAGAGAAATAAACTCTGTTGTAAGGGGAATGCCGCATACTATTTGAAAAATCCTGGTCGGGGAATTTTGAGAAATTTGGTGACTTCTACTGGGGAGTGATAACTGGGAGTTTTGTTCCGCTGGGGATTAAGTTGTACACTGCGGGGAACTTTTATGGAAAATGACTTAGAGGGATTTCCCTATCTCTTAAAGCCAACAGGGATTATCTTTTATTTTATTTATTTGTAAACAGTAATTATGTCCAAATGCATATGTTCAACAATGAATCATTGGACGTTTTTGTAAACAAAACACAAGCGTAAAGAAAACAGATAGTTTTTGCACTTTCAAAGAGGTATCTTTGTATTGACTTTGAGTAATTATTTTTGTACAAGGAGACAAACGTTCTAGTAAGAGAACGCCGTCGTAAAAAATGAAAATTTTGATACCAAGAAAAGATAGTTATGTGTAAAAATCCCATGGGGTTCCCATTTTGCTATAGCCTTTGTATCTCTGAGCATCTTTTCTATTTGTTGCCTCGTCTGAAGATGATTGAATTGATCAGAACCTCTGAGTTTGTCAGTTGGATCCAAATGTTGTCTGTAAGGTGATCCGACGGGACATAGTCATACGCTTTAATTCCCTAACTTTTTCCTGGACCGCCCTTTCGGGTTTTCAGTCCATCGGGAAACCCTTTTTTGCCCAAGTCGCCCTTTCGGGTTTTCAACTTGCCAGGTGTACAGATTTTTTGGTTTTATCCCTAATTTTTGCCCGAACCCTTTTGGTTCTCCGGGATGCCCTTGTTTTTCCTAGGTATGTCAAACTAGAGGGTCTCTAATGCGTAGTATCTTTTGACTATGTCCGCGTTTGCAGGATGCAGTAGGTCGTCACTATCGATGGTGGTCAAGATCATTGCCCCACCAGAGAAAATGTTTTTGATTAAAAATGGTCCTTTATAGGTAGGAGTCCACTTGCCCCTAGGATCACCTTGTAGCAGTATGATGTGTTTGATCACCAGATCTCCAACTTGATACACTTGGCGTCTGACCTTTTTGTTGAAAGCCTTGATCATCCGTTTTTGATACATTTGACCATGGAAAACAGTAGTAAGTCTCTTCTCATCAATCAAGTTCAGTTGATCGAGTCGAGTCTGGATCCAATCGTCTTTGTTCAGCCCTACATCCTCCATAATCCTCAGAGAGGGGATCTAGAACTCGATAGGCAAGATAGCTTCCATGTCGTAAACCAGAGAATAAGGTGTTTCCCCGGTTGATGTGCGAGCCGTGGTACGATACCCGTGGAGAGCGAATGGTAACATCTCATGCCAGTCTTTATATGTGACCATCATTTTCTGTATGATCTTTTTAATGTGTTTATTTGCAGCTTCGACAGCACCATTCATCTTTGGCCAATAAGGAGAAGAATTGTGATGCTGAATCTTGAATTGCTCGCACAATACGGTGATCATAATGTTGTTGAGATTTGTACCATTGTAAGTGGTGATCCTTTCCCGAATACCGTACCGGCAGATGAGATTTTGCTTGATGAAACGGGCAACAACATTCTTGGTAACGGAAGCGAAGGAAGTTGCCTCCACCCACTTTGTAAAATAATCAATGGCCACTAAGATGAAGCGTTGTCCATTGAAGGTTGTCGGCTTGATTTTCCCAATCGTATCAATTCTCCACATAGCAAAGGGCCAAGGAGCCGTCAAGACATTCAGAGAAACCGGAGGTACGTGCACTTTGTCAGCATAAATCTGGAATTTATGGCAGGTTCGAGAATGTCGATAACAATCTGTTTCCATGGTAAACTAGTAGTAGCCTGCCCATAGGATTTTCTTTGCCATCGTATGCCCACTGGAATGAGTGCCAAAAGTGCTTTCATGCAATTCATCCGTGATCCTTTCAGCTTCAACCTTATCTACGCACCGAAGTAACACAAAGTCATGATTGCGTTTGTAAAGAATGCCATTACTAAAGAATAATTTAGCAGAGAATCTCCTTAAGAACTTCTTATCATTGACTATAGCTCCTTCTGGATATTCTTGAGCCTCGAGATACCTCTTGACTTCGTGAAACCAAGGTTGGTCCACTACTTCTTCAGTATTAATCTCGTGATAGTGCGCTGGTTCTTCCATTCGTTCGATGGTGATTTGGGGAGTCTTGTTATCCCAATTAAGTTTAAACATAGATTACATTGTGGCTAGAGCGTCTGCTAGCTGATTTTCTTCTCGCGGGAAATGCTTGAAGGTAATCTTCTCAAAATATGGTAGCAACATCAAAACAAATTCTTTATAATGGGATAAGGTTAGGGTGTTTGGTGTCCCATTCCCCTTTGATCTGACTGATAACCAAATCTGAATCTCTGAATACATCCAAGGATTTGATCCCCAAGTCTATGGCTGCTTTGAGACCAAATATGCACGCTTCGCATTCCTCCATGTTGTTTGTACAATTGAAGCAAATTCTAGCAATAAAGGGAGTATGACACCCTTCTGGAGATATGAGTACAACACCAATATCATTGCCAAGTGCATTGGATGACCCATCAAAGAACAGGGTCCATCGGGATCCTTGTTCAGGTCCGTCATATGGCCTAAATTCTTCACAGTTGTCTAACGTCATGATGTCTTCATCCAGAAATTCAAATTCCATGGACTGGTAGTGTTCTACAGCTTAGTGAGTAAGGTGATCGGCTAATACACTGCCCTTTATTGCTTTCTGGGTAGTATATTGTATGTCATATTCGTTCAAGATCATCTGCCATCTCGCTATTCTCCCAGAAATGGCAGGTTTCTCGATGATGTATTTTATCGGAACCATTTTAGATATCAACAAAGTAGTATGAGTCAGCATATATTGTCTTAGCCAGCGAGCAGCCCATTCCAGAGCGCAGCAAGTTTTCTCGAGCAGTGAATATCTGGTTTCACAGTTAGTAAACGTTTTGCTCAAGTAATAAATAGCATGCTCTTTTCGGCCAGACTCGTCATGTTGCCCCAATACACACCCTATTGAGTTTTCTAAAACAGTCAGATACATGATCAATGGTCTTCCCTTGACTGGTGGCATCAACACGGGAGGCTCTTGTAAGTATTCTTTGATTTTGTCAAAATCAATTTGGCACTCGTCATTCCATTTGACTACCTTATCTTTCTTCAACAATTTTAAGATTGGTTCACAAGTAGCTGTCAGGTGAGAGATGAATCTGGCAATGTAGTTCAAACGTCCCAAGAACCCTCTAACTTCCTTCTCAGTACAAGGAGAGGGCATCTCTTGTATTTCTTTTACCTTTCCAGGGTCTACCTCAATACCTTTGTTGCTGACGATAAAACCTAGGAGTTTACCAGATCGTACCCCAAATGTGCACTAGTTTGGATTCAACCTCAATTTATACTTCTTTAGTCTCTCAAACAGTTTTTTTAAGTGATCAAGATGCTCTTTTTCTGTTTGAGATCTGGCTATCATGTCGTCCACATAGACCTCTATTTCGTGATGTATCATCTCGTGAAATAGAGCTACCATGGCATGTTGATAAGTTGCCCCAACATTCTTTAGTCCGAATGGCATCACCTTATAGCGAAAAGTGCCCCACTGCGTGACAAAGGTTGTTTTCTCCATGTCCTCAGGTGCCATTTTGATTTGGTTGTAACCTGAGAATCCGTCCATGAAGAAAAACACTTTGTGTTGTGCCGTATTGTCAACTAGAATATCAATGTGGGGGAATGGAAAATCATCCTTAGGGCTTGCCCTATTTAAATCTCTGTAGTCCACACACATTCGCACCTTGCCGTCCTTTTTGGGTACGGGAAGAATGTTGGAAACCCATGGGGGATAAGAGGTGACAGCCAGGAATCCAACGTTGAATTGCTTCACGACTTCTACTTTAATATTTTCTGACATATCAGGCCTCATGCGGCGAACCTTTTTCTTTACTGGCGGGCAATCTTATCTTATAGGAAGACGATGTACCACAATGTCTTCATCAAGTCCTAGCATGTCTTCATACGACCAAGCAAAGAGTTCGACATAATCGTGTAACAACTGAATCAGATACTCCTTGATACGGGGTTCCAGATTAGCACCCACCTTGACCTCTTTTTTATCTTCTCTGATACCTAGGTTGATCGTATCCACGGGTTCCTCGTGAGGCTGAATGGTTCTTTCTTCTTGTTGTAGTAGTATGGAAAGTTCCCCTGGTACTTCACAATCTTCCTCACCTTCGTCTTCGTCTTGGTATATTAGATTCCCAGAGTCACAAAAGGCCATAGCAGTATCATTACCCATGGGATCCCGAATGGATGTATACCAGCATTATGAGTGTGGGTGTGTGTAAGGGTATAGCTATCCTTGAAAGAAAATAAAATGTAAAGGAAAAATAATGAGCGTAAAAGTTTGTATGCGAAAACATCCATGATTCATTGATGTCATATGAAAATGAGATAATAACCCTTACAAATGGACCATTGTGCCTCGGGTAAGACACAAGGTTTTAAGAGTGCAGATTGTTTTAATATTACAGATCCAACAAAATTTAAAGACAAATTACTGTGGGATAAAAGTGATCAGGACAAAATCTCTAGCCTCCCAATTGTTGAGACCTTCACTGACAGTCAGGAATATCCAATCGTCCAAGTCATAGTTATCTTCATCTCCTTCTACAGCGTTGACCTCGCGGTTGCTGATCTTCAGGGGTAGTCCTCCGGCACGAGCGCGACGTACAGCCTTCTGAGCACTTGAAATGAAACCTAGGCCAAAGTTGTCAGACTTGTACGAGATATCCGGGAGTTGTCCCCAGATAGTGCACCCACCTTCTTCTACCACTACTTTGGCATCCTTCAGAGATGACATCCAGAGTGGAGGCCTTGTAATCTTGGGAACAACCTTGGTTACTGCCACATCTTGTAGGACTTCTTCAAAGTGTTGAAATGGAGTTTCAATAAATTCACCATCTAATTCCACATATCTGAAGTAATTGAGATGGTTGATCATATACTCTTCTTCTCCATGAACGGTGATAATCTTCCCTTGAATTGGATACTTCAGCATTTGGTGCAACATAGAAGTAACAGTGCCAGCATTGTGGATCCATGGTTGGCCTAGCAAGCAGGAGTATGAAGGGAGGATGTTTATTACGTAAAAGGTTGAATTGAAAGTTTGGGTTCCAACCTTTATGGGGATATCCACTTCCCCGTGCACCTTCCTTTTCGATCCGTCAAAAGCCCTTACTACTATGATGCTTGGCTTTAATGTCAGTCTTTCGCAGTCAAGTCTATCAAGAGCTTTTTTATGCAGCACATTCTGAGATGAGCCAGTGTCCACCAAAACATGATCCAAAGTTGTGCCCCTACATTCAACTGAGACATGCAATGCCTCATGATGCTTCCTTCCCCTTGGCGTTAGATCAGCATCTAAAAAACCTAGACCATTATCTGCAGTTAGGCTGGCTACGTAGTCTTGAAACTGATCGGAAGATGTCTCTTGGGGTACATGGGCAGTTTTCAGGAATTTTACCAAGGCTTTTGCATGCGCATCGGAACATAGTAGTAATGCCAGCATGGAAATTTTAGAGGGATTCTTCCCCAGTTGTTCAACTACATCGAATTCGCTTCTCTTAATGATCTTCAAAATTTCCTCCATCTCTTTCTGGGAGGTCTCAAGGATGGCCACTGATTGTGTCTTCGTCTTGACAGACTCAACCAGAATACATTTTCCTCGAGTTTCGGTTAATTTGGCGGCAGGAGTGTTGGTAGGAATGATAATAGGGGTTGTGACAGCTTTGTCAGTTGGAGTATTGTTGGAGATAATTGTAGGACCGGGAACAACTTTTGGGGGAGCAACAGCAGGAATAATTACGGGTCCAGAAACTGCTTTTGAGGGAGAAATTTCTGGAGAAAAGATCCTACCACTTCGGGTAATCTTGCTAGTTCCTGTAATATTATTGATGTCGGAGTTGACTTTCTCGGAGCTTGAATCTTCAGCGGCTGGCCAGTCCTACTTGATACCATGGTAATAGACATCCCCTCCATAATTCCATGGTATGATTTTGTCTGACGCATAGGGGACCGGTCCAGGCATTGTGATTATTAAAGGAGTTGCTTTCGGAACTGATGTAATTCTAACGGGTCTTTATGTGGAGACCCTGGAAGAATTGGCAGAAATGGTAATGATAGAAACATCTTCAAAAGGAATAGGTGGAACAGAAGTTTTTTCGAACAAAATTTCTTTGTTATCTAATAGGCACTGAAAGCCTATTTTCAACAAAGGACAGCTAGTTGGTGAGGATAAACAGAAATGGCAAACTTTATCACAGCCTGGGAACACACCGACATTCAACAAGTTCATTTTAATAGTCAGAAGTGGGGTCATAAGTTCATCAACTGAAGTAACAAACAATCCTTCTTCAATGGCATTGGTATTATGGCCATGTCTGGGCATAGGGGCAGAAATGACATTTGGCTTTTCAGGCGCATCGAATTCAATCTCTTTTACTTCAATGAGGTCTTGTATTTTGTTCTTTATAGCCCAACAGTTATTAGTGTCATGGCCGGGACTTTCAGAGTGATATGCGCAATGAGCATTAGGATGATAGTGAGGAGATGTTATGTTGGGGTTTTTCGGAGCTTCTTTCAAGGTCACTGTTGTACCCAAAAATTTGCCCTCCCATATTCTTCAAAATTTGCAAAGAGAATGCTTCAAAATTCCCCAAGGGTTGCACAGTTCAAGGGCCTCCTAACAGTCAAAAACTAGGGTTTTGGTTCTGACAAAGAAAATGAAGTTTCCAAGGGTCCAATCAAGTCCCACATGCCTACAAACATGGTCAATCATCCTCATACCAAGTTTCAAGACTTACAGCACAAAATTGCACAGTCAAAAACCCTAATTGGACTACAGTCAACTGTAGGGGCAAAATGGTCATTTGACAGTCAAAAGTTCAAATTTTTGGTAAACATCTCATTTTGAAGCCACAAACATCATTTGATCAATGCTTGATCATGATTCTCAAAGCTTGGCTCAAAAAGTCTCAAGATGCAAAAGTTTCCATATTTGGATAGTTGAAAAAGTCAACTGTAACTTGACCAAGGCATAACTTCCACATGGATTATCAGAAAAATTCCATCCAAAGCTCATTTTGAAGAGAAAGCCATTTCATACAACTCCTCTTCACACTTCAAGTCCAAGAAATGCTCTCACAAAAAGTTATCAATTTCAACATTATAGGTCATTTTCAAAAGTCAACAAAAAGGGACTTTAAGTCAAAGGCCATAACTTGAGATTGGTAAATCAAAATGACATGGGACAAAAGGCATTGGTTAGAGGACTTCAATACCTTTCCAAAATGTCCAAGAACATGAGCAAAGCTTAAAAATTGAGCAAGATATGCCTTGTGGAAGTTGGGAAATTTTTGGGTATTTTGAAAAGTCAACTTTGCTTCAAATGCCTTAAAATTGCTAATGGGCCACATTTTCTTCCAAGAATCATCATCCAAAGCATTTGCACGACCATTTGACCCAAAGGGAAGTTTTTCATCATTTTTATTTATTTATTTGAATTTTTAATGGCTAATAATTCATTTAATTAAAATAAATATGTGGAAAATATCAAAGCAAGTCAATCAAATCTTTTTATGCATGGGATAAGTTCAGATTTTCGTGCACTATTAGATAGGGAAAGAATCCATGTGATTGGACAGGATTGGAACCAAAATAGCATGAAAAAGATTGAAAAATTATGGCATGAAAATCAAATATTGATTCCATCAATTCATTGATTCTTTGGACCAAAAACTCAACCCTAATCACTCACACATATATATATACATGCTAACCCTAATGCCAATGACCTAAAAAAGCTGCGCCATACATCAATAACCAAGTTTGAGTTTTTGTCAAGAAATTCCAAAACTGAAAACTAGGTTACAGTGCGATTCAAGGCCAAATACTCATTCCATTGTGTTCCTGAGGCTTCAAGGAACGTGTTTGAATAAAAATCATCATCCCTAACATCAAGAATTGGTAATTATAAGTCAGACTGTATCACTCTTTTTGCATAATCGTGTTTTGTTATTCAGGCCATATCCATGCATTTTTATTCTTGATTTGTACTAATGAGTTGATCCTGAAGCTAGCAGCATGATTTAATTGAAGAATAATTGCATATATGAGGAGTTGCCATGAACGACACCTAGGGTTTTAAAAACCTTGAATTGGGGTTTTTCAGTTATGGAAAAATTAGGACGTGAGACCTAGACCATTGAAATCAGCATGCTTGGACGATTTGAAAACACACCTCGCGATTAATTTATGATTAGCAGGGTGTTGATCGCTATTTTTGTACTTGTTACTTAGTGGGGGTTTAAAACCCCCGCTATTCAATTGTTTTTATTTTCAGGTACAGCGAAGCCTTGAAGAAGATGATGAGGTGTAGGCCAGTAAGTGGTTCATTCAAATTTCGCGCGAAAATGTCCACTAACGCCTGATTTACATTATATTATTTGTCTTCCATAATATAAACAAAACGCGTGAAGAGCTCCAGTGGCAAGGCTTGATATTGGTAACCTCTAGGATCTGGGTTCGAACCCCAGGTCCCCTTCCTATTTCCATATTTTTCTTCTAATCATGATTCCATGCAGTTTGCTCCTTGAGGACCACTATGCAACCTCATAATCTGCCATGCCACATGTCCCACTGCATCCATCCTATGGCTATGGTTTGGAGACCATCATGGACCTGAGTCAACGCACCTACACGCGCCCAGAAAAGTCAGACAAGGCCTTGCAACAAGTGGGCCTAATTGCTAAACAATAACCTCCAATTGGGGACAGACCCCCCATGGTTTGCTTCTTTTATTCCTTTTTATATTTTTCTATTTTGTTTGTTTTAATTAATTTCTCTTTAATTCTTTAAACCAATTTATTTTCACAAAACATAAAAATAACAAAAAAATCAGAAAAGACAAAATTCAAAATATATTTTATTTAACTAATATCTTTGTAAATAAATATGTACATTAATTATTTAGTAAATTAGGTTAAACTTTAATATTTTTCATTAATAATTAAAAACAACTTAGAATTAGGGTTTCTCTTCAATTTTAATTTCTTTATTTCATAAATACAAAAAACCTAAAAAACATTTCTTTTCTTTAATAAAATAAATAATTAACTTTCTTATTTCAATTTAATTTCAAAAGGGTCCAACGCCCTCGAACATTCTATTTCTATTCTTTCGCGCATTTATTTTATTTTTTTATGAATATTATGTAATTGCTCAAGCCTTGTAATAGTAATTAGGAATTTATTTATTTTCCGCTTTTTTTTTATCAAACGGGTCTTTGTTAATTTGGCGATGTATAGACCCGCGCCTTGTAATAGCGTAGGATTTTACTTTCCGCATTTAAATTTCCGCACTTTTAAATTCTAATTGCATGAAAGGATGTATGGCCTAAATTAAAAAACAAGCGTAGCTCACCATGCCATGATCAAAAGATAATTGTTAAACGGAAAACAACACACAAATTCACACACCACTCTTAGGGTACGCCGCACTGTTGCCTTGCCTTCGAAACGTGGTCGTCGAGTATAGGACGTTTTAGTAAGTCCTTATGTCCATGACATGATCCAGTTGCCTCGAAACGGTTGCCTCGGAATTAAAAAGGATCAATGGCATAAGGGTAGCTTCTAAGGTGTCCTACTGTTGCTCTGGTGACCACACTGTCCCTACAAACGAATTGACCCGAACACCTCCAACGGTGGTGCTACCTACCTCTCAATGGTGGGATGGCACTACTTTAAAAGACACTTACACAGACGAATTCCTTAGGGTAGGTAGACGACTCTAGATACTTGCTCTAATTTCAAAACAATTCAAAAAATACTTTTCACACCGACACCTTTTCAAAAGCTTTCGAAAGCAATTTTTCAAACACTCTTGAGGACCGATACAAGAGTCGAACTGAAATTTTCAAAGAAACTTTTTAAAACCCATAGTTGAAAAGCAAACAAACCATTTTTGAAAACACAATGAGCAAGTATCTAAGAGCCCATGGATAACCATGGATAGAAAGGGTGCTAACACCTTCCCTTTCTATAACCTACCTCCCGAACCGAGAGTAATCTCAATAAGGAATTTTTCTGTGCTTTTGTCCTTTCCATGTTGGAGAAAATAAAAGACGGTGGCGACTCTTGCTTCCGCGACATTTCGCGAACCAGCGTTAAACAGTCAGTTCCAGATCCACCGATCACAGAACTGGCGACTCTGCTGGGGATAAACTTAAAGTGAGGTGTACCTTAGGGTTAGTTCATAACTGTGTTTTCAATTGTATTGCTTTGCTTGCTTTAAATTGTGGGACTGTCTTGGGAGTTCTATAGATCCTAACCCGGATCTGGGGGATACCTTCTTAGAAAGTAGCAACAAGGCTGTGAGGGAACTGTGCGGGGTATACCGACATGGTTGAAACAGTCTGCTACATTGATGTGGCACTTTGGTGTGTACTGGTAACCCTTGAGTTCAGTCAAGGAGAGTACGGGGCCTCCGCGTGGTGTCGTGAAGCATCAACAGACCTTAGGAACCTTAATTGAACTATCTTGGCCTCTTTAGGGTAGTGAGATAACTGACTTTGGTGCAGTCCGAGGTTGGTTGATACTCGATACTACACTCAATTGAGGGTTGCTTTCCTGGAATATTTCGGTCGCCAGTTCAGTGGCTAAATCGAAACGATGAACAATGAAAGCAATCCCGTGATATTGGGACCCTTAGAACCCGGTTACTTCTAATAGAACAGGTTGAGCCCACCAACTTCAAGAGGGTAATACCCCGACCCCATGTTGGCTTGAACTCTAAGGGTTTCTCTTGTGTGACTTGTGTGCCTTCGTACTTGACTACTTGCATGCTTGGTATCTGACACTTAAGTTTCTGGCAGGTTTTATTTATAGTCCTTAATTGGGACTCACAACGGGGTTTACTAAGTTCCCCGCAGGTTTTGTTCATAGTCCTTAATTGGGACTCATAACAGGGTGTACTAAGTTTCTTGCAGGTTTTGTTTATAGTCCTTAATTGGGACTCACAACAGGGTTTACTAAGTTCCCCGCAGGTTTTGTTCATAGTCCTTAATTGGGACTCATAACAGGGTGTACTAAGTTTCTTGCAGGTTTTGTTTGCAGTCCTTAATTGGGACTCGTAACAGGGTTACTTACATTACCCCATGCATAGCATAACATCATACCATTGCATACATCCTAATCCATTTCAAGGATCTCAAGGGCTTGTGATGCAGGTCATGATAAATCAAACATCTAGCAAGGGGCAAAGAGGATTTATTTTCCTCTAGCCAAGGTTGTCAGAGGCTATGACCCACTGGATATGGTGAGCCCTTTGACCCTTGAAGAAGGACTCTCAACAATATGCAGTTCCTTCAATCAAGCTACCGGACCCAAATTCTAACAAACTTTCTTGTTTACCCCGCGAGGTCCTTGAAAACATTACATGCATGTCATACACATCATTGCATAGCAGGTACCCTTGTTGCAGGTCACTTACCTTTCTCGCTGTTTATTTCAGCAATGGCTTCCCAACAAGATAACCAAGACCTTCTTGCTCAAGAGCCTCGGTTCGGGGAAATCCTCTTGAATCTATCCAAGGGGCAGGAGGAGTTGAGAGCACTTCTCATGGGGACTTTGGTCAGGAACAGTGCTGAGGATGAACGGCGGAAACACCTGCAAGCTGAGATGGATGCAATGAAAGCCCAGATGCTGGGGCAGGTGACCGCCATTCAAAGTTTAGCTCAAAGACAAGAAGAGCTCGGAGCTCTCATCAACCAACTGCTTTAGGGTAACCAACTGGGGCAAACATCTGAGGTTGAAAGTCCAGTCATCATTCAACCACCTTTGAGACAAGGAGGTAAGGGGAGAGCTCCTCAGGTGGCTTCAGGGTCACAAATTCAACATCAACCTCACCAGCTTCAGCCAAACAAGCCCAGGAGGCAATTCACCCAGCTCAACATGTCGTTGTTTCAAGCTTTACAATGCTTGTTGAGGTTGAATCTGATCACATTAAGGGCACATCCCCGGAATCCCAATACAGCATCTCCTACCTATCATCCCAATAAAAGGTGTGCCTACCACTCTGCCAGCCCAGGACATGATACAAATGAGTGTTGGGCTCAGAAGAACAAGATCCAGGACCTGATTGATGAAGGGGCATTGGAGTTCACACAAGATGGCCAGGCTGAGTTTTTCTACCATCCCTCCAAGGCTCACCATTTGAAATAACAAGCCCTGAGATGAAAATACTTTTGTTCATTAGGATTTTTCAAGTTGTAACTTTCTTCTGTTCAAACATTTATTCATGTTAAACGTTGTTATTTCATTAATGCATTGCATATGTCTGTTTTGAAGCAATATATTCGTATTCACTATATGCAAATTATTTTCATATTTTTTCTGATGTCAACTCTCGATTAATAATTCTAAGCCTCTTGAGGGAGGATGACGAAAACGATACCATAATCTACAGTATGCTTTTGAACAGACCCCGCTGATGAGGTACAGGCATTGTTTCAATCCCTAAACACTGGAGTTATAAGGATGATAATCCCTCGTCAACCCCTCTGAGCCAAAGAAGTAGGAGTTTTTTTTCTTTTCAAAATTTAAAACCCTTAATCATAACCTGGGGCAGGGTAGTCTCTCAGTTGATCCAAGTGCATAACGAATGGCACCAAAGAGGTCCTTACAAAACAAAGAAAGACAGTGATGGTTCCGAATAATCATCAAGACTGGCAGTCATAATCTCTCAGAAATAAAAACCCAATAAGTCAAAACCTATGAAGGAGACTTAGAAAACTGGGGCATCCCGCTGACTGTAATCACGAAAGAAACAGTTCAGGCAAAATTTAGGGATAGCAAAATCAAAAAGAAAGAGGTCATACAAACCCTCAACAAAAACAAAAAATGACTGCCTATTCAAAATAAATTGTCAACATCCGAACCATCACTGGAAAACCAGAGCAAAGACTCAAACAAGGTCTAACGTATGATCAACTGAGTTTAGGTTTGGAGAATATCACGAAGAGTGGGTGGGTACAAATAATTTGAGCCTTTATCCTTTGTTTCTTAAACCGTGAACCAGGCCACGTTATAACCCTTAAAAGTCCTAGCTGAAGCATGGGTTAGTTCGAAAGCGTACTGTTACGAAGGGTATCCTGACTCCTTAAGGCCTACGGTAAATATGGAGCTGACATCACGTTTACAAACATTCACTTGTTTTATGAAAAAGAATTCATTTTCAAAATCTTCAAGACAGACATAAGCTTTGCATTTTTGACATAACTTTGTTTGCATATGGCTTTTGTTTGAACATCAGGGAAATTCGCACGATGAATACCTAGTGGACAAAAGCTCTCCAATCAAGGGGCAGACATGATCAGGGTCCATCATCTGGGGCAATTAAGTCAAGATTCGGAGAATCTCTCAAACGCCAAATAGCCTGGGGCAAATCTCCGCCTGAGTCACTTGGGGCATTCCAGCAACGAATCTTGCCTGATCAAACATCTTCTGGGGGTATGACAAAACACTTCTAACAGGGGCAACTCCCTACATTCTGAGAGCGTGGATATAGTCGAAAAGAATACTACGCGTAATCAAAGACCCGCTAGGTTGACATACCTAGGCAAAAATTAGGGCTTCCCGGCGAACCAAAAGGGTTCGGGCAAAATGAAGGGATGAAATGGAAAAATCTGTACACCCGGAAAGTCGAAAACCTGAAAAGGCAGCTTGGGCAAAAATGGGTATCCCGATGGACTGAAAACCCGAAAGGGCGGTCCAGGAAAAAGTTAGGGATCAAAGCGTACGACTATGTCCTGTCATCTTGTCACCTGCCAACCAGAAGAAGGTTGGTCCACCAACAACTATCAGCACCTCACAGGTCTTCCTCTCCCACCTCAGAAACAGGGGCAATGATGAGTTGTCCAAACGATCTAATTGCTCTGTCCATCAAGGTACTAAGATAGGTTCGGCTGAAGAACAACCAAGACACCTTAATTCCCCAGAGAGTGAGTCAGCAAGTCAGTGCACTCTCCCCAAGCAAAGCTATTATCAAACTTAAGGAAGTTGGGTATCCTCCCGCAGATCCCAACATTCCCCAGCAATATATGAATATTCTTAACAAGCATCCTCGGCAGTCTTGGTCTAAAGATTGTTCCCCGACGATACATCAAACATTCAATGGAGCTACTTCCCCAGCATATCAAAACTTCCCCCAGGAGATTCCAATCAAGATTTCCCCAGGAAAGTTGAATCATCTCCCCAGCAGTAAGCTTATCCCCAGTAGATTCTGGAAGCTTATCCTCGCAGAGCACGAACGCGTCTCCCGGCTTTATTCAAAGAGTTATTTCCTTACCAGGATATAACTGGGTTATCCTCAGCCAAAATCCATGAGAAGATCGTCCTCGGCAAAGTTCTTCTTATTCCCCAGCGAAGTCTATTAACACTTCCAACACAACAATGGTATCCCCAGCAAGTTATTATCAACAACTCAACAAAGTATCTCTCTCCCCACAGAGTATTGCTCCCCAGCAAGATCGCTAGAGTACTTTTCTCCCCGCAGAGTAATCCATTCGCCAAGTCTATTCCCCAATGGAGTTATCTTCTCCTACCGGTATTCTTGCAACTATCATCCCCAGCTGAGGCAAAAATCTATTTTCCAACATCAGCCCAGAAGTGACTTCCCGGCACCCGTCAAGGATTTATGTTCCTAAGACGAAAAGATACATTCATAAACATCAAATTTTCATACATTATAACATGCATCTACGCATCATATCTCATAAATCTCATTTATATTGAGAACATCATTGCTTGATCCATATCATGCGTTGCATATGACTGACCTTTACCTCTCAGGAAAGATCCAGTTAAGTTCTCAGCTATATTTCAAGACCTAGACCGGTTCAGTTAAATCGACCCTAAGATTTTTCTGTTTCTTATCCAGTCCAAGGCCTTCTCTGGTTCAGTCAGATCGACCCTAAGATCTCCCTGTTTCTTATCCAGTTGAAGACATCAAGACCTAGACCGGTTCAGTTAAATCGACCCTAAGATTTCTCTGTTTCTTATCCCGTCAAAGGCCTTCTCTGGTTCAGTCAGATCGACCCTAAGATCTCCCTGTTTCTTATCCAGTTGAAGACATCAAGACCTAGACCGGTTCAGTTAAATCGACCCTAAGATTTCTCTGTTTCTTATCCCGTCAAAGGCCTTCTCTGGTTCAGTCAGATCGACCCTAAGATCTCCCTGTTTCTTATCCAGTTGAAGATATTTCAAGACCTAGACCGGTTCAGTTAAATCGCCCCTAAGATTTTACTGTTTCTTATCCAGTCCAAGGCCTTCTCTGGTTTAGTCAGATCGACCCTAAGATCTCCCTGTTTCTTATCCAGTTGAAGATTTCAAGACCTAGACCGGTTCAGTTAAATCGACCCTAAGATTTTCCTGTTTCTTATCCAGTCAAAGGCCTTCTGTAGTCCAGCTAAATCGACCCCTAACGGATTTTTCTGATAAAGACTCAGTAGAAGATGTCCAAGATTCTCTCAATGATTACTGTTGAGGTTGAAGTCGTCCAAGATTCTCTCAATGATTACTGTTGAGGTTGAAGTCGCCCAATATTCTCTCAATGATTACTGTTGAGGTTGAAGTCGCCCAAGATTCTCTCAATGATTATTGTTGAGGTTGAAGTCGCCTATGGTTCTCTCCCCGTTACTGCGGAGGTAGTAATCACCCCAAGATTCTCTCAACGTTACTGTTGAAGTAGTAATCACCCCAAGATTCTCTCAGCGTTACTGTTGAGGTAGTAATCGTCCCAGATTCTCTCAGCGTTCCTGTTGAGGTAGTAATCATCCAAGGTTCTCTCACCGTTCCTGTTGAGGTAGTAACCATCCCTGGTTCATTCGTCACTGTTTGAAGATCCAGATCCAGCTCCTGTAACCAGTCAGGACACATCTATACAAAGAATCTGAAGACCAGCTCCTGCAACAAGTCAGGTAATCTTTTTTCCTTTGCAGGTACGCAAGCTCTCGCTAAGGAATCTCTTACGCGATCAACATCCAGATGGCATCGATAAGCCCATCCACCATCCATCATCTCTTAGCATGGCATCTATAAGCCCATCATCCTATCCATCAATCTCCAAATGGCATCTATAAGCCCATTCCCATCATCACACTACTATGTGAGCGCAAATTTCTAGGCACTCTAGTGTTCAATCATCTTCCACCTTCGGATTACGAAAGGCACGTCAGCCAATCTGCATCCTCAGGTCTAAGAAGATTGAACAGGGGCAACTGTTGTACCCCAAAATTTTCCCTCCCATATTCTTCAAAATTTGCAAAGAGAATGCTTCAAAATTCCCCAAGGGTTGCACAGTTCAAGGGCCTCCTAACAGTCAAAAACTAGGGTTTTGGTTCTGACAAAGAAAATGAAGTTTCCAAGGGTCCAATCAAGTCCCACATGCCTACAAACATGGTCAATCATCCTCATACCAAGTTTCAAGACTTACAGCACAAAATTGCACAGTCAAAAACCCTAATTGCACTACAGTCAACTGTAGGGGCAAAATGGTCATTTGACAGTCAAAAGTTCAAATTTTTGGTCAACATCTCATTTTGAAGCCACAAACATCATTTGATCAATGCTTGATCATGATTCTCAAAGCTTGGCTCAAAAAGTCTAAAGATGCAAAAGTTTCCATATATGGATAGTTGAAAAAGTCAACTGTAACTTGACCAAGGGATAACTTCCACATGGATTATCAGAAAAATTCAATCCAAATCTCATTTTGAAGAGAAAGGCATTTCCTACAACTCCTCTTCACACTTCAAGTCCAAGAAATGCTCTCACAAAAAGTTATCAATTTCAACATTATAGGTCATTTTCAAAAGTCAACAAAAAGGGACTTTAAGTCAAAGGCCATAACTTGAGATTGGTAAATCAAAATGACATGGGACCAAAGGCATTGGTTATATGACTTCAAGACCTTTACAAAATGTCCAAGAACATGAGCAAAGCTTAAAAATTGAGCAAGATATGCCTTGTGGAAGTTGGGAAATTTTTGGGTATTTTGAAAAGTCAACTTTGCTTCAAATGCCTTAAAATTGCTAATGGGCCACATTTTCTTCCAAGAATCATCATCCAAAGCATGTGCACGACCATTTGGCCCAAAGGGAAGTTTTTCATCATTTTTATTTATTTATTTGAATTTTTAATGGCTAATAATTCATTTAATTAAAATAAATATGTGGAAAATATCAAAGCAAGTCAATCAAATCTTTTTATGCATGGGATAACTTCAGATTTTCGTGCACTATTAGATAGGGAAAGAATCCATGTGATTGGACATGATTGGAACCAAAATAGCATGAAAAAGATTGAAAAATTATGGCATGAAAATCAAATATTGATTCCATCAATTCATTGATTCTTTGGACCAAAAACTCAACCCTAATCACTCACACATATATATATACATGCTAACCCTAATGCCAATGACCTAAAAAAGTTGCGCCATACATCAATAACCAAGTTTGAGTTTTTGTCAAGAAATTCCAAAACTGAAAACTAGGTTACAGTGCGATTCAAGGCCAAATACTCATTCCATTGTGTTCCTGAGGCTTCAAGGAACGTGTTTGAATAAAAATCATCATCCCTAACATCAAGAATTGGTAATTATAAGTCAGACTGTATCACTCTTTTTGCATAATCGTGTTTTGTTATTCAGGCTATATCCATGCATTTTTATTCTTGATTTGTACTAATGAGTTGATCCTGAAGCTAGCAGCATGATTTAATTGAAGAATCATTGCATATATGAGGAGTTGCCATGAACGACACCTAGGGTTTTAAAAACCTTGAATTGGGGTTTTTCAGTTATGGAAAAATTAGGACGTGAGACCTAGACCATTGAAATCAGCATGCTTGGACGATTTGAAAACACACCTCGCGATTAATTTATGATTAGCAGGGTGCTGATCGCTATTTTTGTACTTGTTACTTAGTGGGGGTTTAAAACCCCCGCTATTCAATTGTTTTTATTTTCAGGTACAGCGAAGCCTTGAAGAAGATGATGAGGTGTAGGCCAGTAAGTGGTTCATTCAAATTTCGCGCAAAAATGTCCACTAACGCCTGATTTACATTATATTATTTGTCTTCCATAATATAAACAAAACGCGTGAAGAGCTCCAGTGGCAAGGCTTGATATTGGTAACCTCTAGGACCTGGGTTCGAACCCCAGGTCCCCTTCCTATTTCCATATTTTTCTTCTAATCATGATTCCATGCAGTTTGCTCCTTGAGGACCACTATGCAACCTCATAATCTGCCATGCCACATGTCCCACTGCATCCATCCTATGGCTATGGTTTGGAGACCATCATGGACCTGAGTCAACGCACCTACACGCGCCCAGAAAAGTCAGACAAGGCCTTGCAACAAGTGGGCCTAATTGCTAAACAATAACCTCCAATTGGGGACAGACCCCCCATGGTTTGCTTCTTTTATTCCTTTTTATATTTTTCTATTTTGTTTGTTTTAATTAATATCTCTTTAATTCTTTAAACCAATTTATTTTCACAAAACATAAAAATAACAAAAAAATCAGAAAAGACAAAATTCAAAATATATTTTATTTAACTAATATCTTTGTAAATAAATATGTACATTAATTATTTAGTAAATTAGGTTAAACTTTAATATTTTTCATTAATAATTAAAAACAACTTAGAATTAGGGTTTCCCTTCAATTTTAATTTCTTTATTTTATAAATACAAAAAACCTAAAAAACATTTCTTTTCTTTAATAAAATAAATAATTAACTTTCTTATTTCAATTTAATTTCAAAAGGGTCCAACGCCCTCGAACATTCTATTTCTATTCTTTCGCGCATTTATTTTATTTTGTTATGAATATTATGTAATTGCTCAAGCCTTGTAATAGTAATTAGGAATTTATTTATTTTCCGCTTTTTTTTATCAAACGGGTCTTTGTTAATTTGGCGATGTATAGACCCGCGCCTTGTAATAGCGTAGGATTTTACTTTCCGCATTTAAATTTCCGCAGTTTTAAATTCTAATTGCATGAAAGGATGTATGGCCTAAATTAAAAAACAAGCGTAGCTCACCATGCCATGATCAAAAGATAATTGTTAAACGGAAAACAACACACAAATTCACACACCACTCTTAGGGTACGCCGCACTGTTGCCTTGCCTTCGAAACGTGGTCGTCGAGTATAGGACGTTTTAGTAAGTCCTTATGTCCATGACATGATCCAGTTGCCTCGAAACGGTTGCCTCGGAATTAAAAAGGATCAATGGCATAAGGGTAGCTTCTAAGGTGTCCTACTGTTGCTCTGGTGACCACACTGTCCCTATAAACGAATTGACCCGAACAACTCCAACGGTGGTGCTACCTACCTCTCAATGGTGGGATGGCACTACTTTAAAAGACACTTACACAGACGAATTCCTTAGGGTAGGTAGACGACTCTAGATACTTTCTCTAATTTCAAAATAATTCAAAAAATACTTTTCACACCGACACCTTTTCAAAAGCTTTCGAAAGCAATTTTTCAAACACTCTTGAGGACCGATACAAGAGTCGAACTGAAATTTTCAAAGAAACTTTTTAAAACCCACAGTTGAAAAGCAAACAAACCATTTTTGAAAACACAATGAGCAAGTATCTAAGAGCCCATGGATAACCATGGATAAAAAGGGTGCTAACACCTTCCCTTTCTATAACCTACCTCCCGAACCGAGAGTAATCTCAATAAGGAATTTTTCTGTGCTTTTGTCCTTTCCATGTTGGAGAAAATAAAAGACGGTGGCGACTCTTGCTTCCGCGACATTTCACGAACCAGCGTTAAACAGTCCGTTCCAGATCCACCGATCACAGAACTGGCGACTCTGCTGGGGATAAACTTAAAGTGAGGTGTACCTTAGGGTTAGTTCATAACTGTGTTTTCAATTGTATTGCTTTGCTTGCTTTAAATTGTGGGATTGTCTTGGGATGGGAGTTCTATAGATCCTAACCCGGATCTGGGGGATACCTTCTTAGAAAGTAGCAACAAGGCTGTGAGGGAACTGTGCGGGGTATACCGACATGGTTGAAACAGTCTGCTACGTTGATGTGGCACTTTGGTGTGTACCGGTAACCCTTGAGTTCAGTCAAGGAGAGTACGGGGCCTCCGCGTGGTGTCGTGAAGCATCAACAGACCTTAGGAACCTTAATTGAACTATCTTGGCCTCTTTAGGGTAGTGAGATAACTGACTTTGGTGCAGTCCGAGGTTGGTTGATACTCGATACTACACTCAATTGAGGGTTGCTTTCCTGGAATATTTCGGTCGCCAGTTCAGTGGCTAAATCGAAATGATGAACAATGAAAGCAATCCCGTGATATTGGGACCCTTAGAACCCGGTTACTTCTAATAGGACAGGTTGAGCCCACCAACTTCAAGAGGGTAATACCCCGACCCCATGCTGGCTTGAACTCTAAGGGTTTCTCTTGTGTGACTTGTGTGCCTTCGTACTTGACTATTTGCATGCTTGGTATCTGACACTTGAGTTTCTGGCAGGTTTTGTTTATAGTCCTTAATTGGGACTCACAACGGGGTTTACTAAGTTCCCCGCAGGTTTTGTTCATAGTCCTTAATTGGGACTCATAACAGGGTGTACTAAGTTTCTTGCAGGTTTTGTTTATAGTCCTTAATTGGGACTCACAACAGGGTTTACTAAGTTCCCCGCAGGTTTTGTTCATAGTCCTTAATTGGGACTCATAACAGGGTGTACTAAGTTTCTTGCAGGTTTTGTTTGCAGTCCTTAATTGGGACTCGTAACAGGGTTACTTACATTACCCCATGCATAGCATAACATCATACCATTGCATACATCCTAATCCATTTCAAGGATCTCAAGGGCTTGTGATGCAGGTCATGATAAATCAAACATCTAGCAAGGGGCAAAGAGGATTTATTTTCCTCTAGCCAAGGTTGTCAGGGGCTATGACCCACTGGATATGGTGAGCCTTTTGACCCTTGAAGAAGGACTCTCAACAATATGCAGTTCCTTCAATCAAGCTACCGGACCCAAATTCTAACAAACTTTCTTGTTTACCCCGCGAGGTCCTTGAAAACATTACATGCATGTCATACACATCATTGCATAGCAGGTACCCTTGTTGCAGGTCACTTACCTTTCTTGCTGTTTATTTCAGCAATGGCTTCCCAACAAGATAACCAGGACCTTCTTGCTCAAGAGCCTCGGTTCGGGGAAATCCTCTTGAATCTATCCAAGGGGCAGGAAGAGTTGAGAGCACTTCTCATGGGGACTTTGGTCAGGAACAGTGCTGAGGATGAACGGCGGAAACACCTGCAAGCTGAGATGGATGCAATGAAAGCCCAGATGCTGGGGCAGGTGACCGCCATTCAAAGTTTAGCTCAAAGACAAGAAGAGCTCGGAGCTCTCATCAACCAACTGCTTCAGGGTAACCAACTGGGGCAAACATCTGAGGTTGAAAGTCCAGTCATCATTCAACCACCTTTGAGACAAGGAGGTAAGGGGAGAGCTCCTCAGGTGGCTTCAGGGTCACAAATTCAACATCAACCTCACCAGCTTCAGCCAAACAATCCCAGGAGGCAATTCACCCAGCTCAACATGTCGTTGTTTCAAGCTTTACAACGCCTGTTGAGGTTGAATCTGATTACATTAAGGGCACATCCCCGGAATCCCAATACAGCATCTCCTACCTATCATCCCAATAAAAGGTGTGCCTACCACTCTGCCAGCCCAGGACATGATACAAATGAGTGTTGGGCTCTGAAGAACAAGATCCAGGACCTGATTGATGAAGGGGCATTGGAGTTCACACAAGATGGTCAGGCTGAGTTTTTCTACCATCCCTCCAAGGCTCACCATTTGAAATAACAAGCCCTGAGATGAAAAGACTTTTGTTCATTAGGATTTTCAAGTTGTAACTTTCTTCTGTTCAAACATTTATTCATGTTAAACGTTGTTATTTCATTAATGCATTGCAAATGTCTGTTTTGAAGCAATATATTCGTATTCACTATATGCAAATTATTTTCATATTTTTTCTGATGTCAACTCTCGATTAATAATTCTAAGACTCTTGAGGGAGGATGACGAAAACGATACCATAATCTACAGTATGCTTTTGAACAGACCCCGCTGATGAGGTACAGGCATTGTTTCAATCCCTAAACACTGGAGTTATAAGGATGATAATCCCTCGTCAACCCCTCTGAGCCAAAGAAGTAGGAGTTTTTTTTCTTTTCGAAATTTAAAACCCTTAATCATAACCTGGGGCAGGGTAGTCTCTCAGTTGATCCAAGTGCATAACGAATGGCACCAAAGAGGTCCTTACAAAACAAAGAAAGACAGTGATGGTTCCGAATAATCATCAAGACTGGCAGTCATAATCTCTCAGAAATAAAAACCCAATAAGTCAAAACCTATGAAGGAGACTTAGAAAACTGGGGCATCCCGCTGACTGTAATCACGAAAGAAACAGTTCAGGCAAAATTTAGGGATAGCAAAATCAAAAAGAAAGAGGTCATACAAACCCTCAACAAAAACAAAAAATGACTGCCTATTCAAAATAAATTGTCAACATCCGAACCATCACTGGAAAACCAGAGCAAAGACTCAAACAAGGTCTAACGTATGATCAACTGAGTTTAGGTTTGGAGAATATCACAAAGAGTGGGTGGGTACAAATAATTTGAGCCTTTATCCTTTGTTTCTTAAACCGTGAACCAGGCCACGTTATAACCCTTAAAAGTCCTAGCTGAAGCATGGGTTAGTTCGAAAGCATACTGTTACGAAGGGTATACTGACTCCTTAAGGCCTACGGTAAATATGGAGCTGACATCACGTTTACAAACATTCACTTGTTTTATGAAAAAGAATGCATTTTCAAAATCTTCAAGACAGACATAAGCTTTGCATTTTTGACATAACTTTGTTTGCATATGGCTTTTGTTTGAACATCAGGGAAATTCGCACGATGAATACCTAGTGGACAAAAGCTCTCCAATCAAGGGGCAGACATGATCAGGGTCCATCATCTGGGGCAATTAAGTCAAGATTCAGAGAATCTCTCAAACGCCAAATAGCCTGGGGCAAATCTCCGCCTGAGTCACTTGGGGCATTCCAGCAACGAATCTTGCCTGATCAAACATCTTCTGGGGGTATGACAAAACACTTCTAACAGGGGCAACTCCCTACATTCTGAGAGCGTGGATATAGTCGAAAAGAATACTACGCGTAATCAAAGACCCGCTAGGTTGACATACCTAGGAAAAAATTAGGGCTTCCCGGCGAACCAAAAGGGTTCGGGCAAAATGAAGGGATGAAATGGAAAAATCAGTACACCCGGCAAGTCGAAAACCTGAAAAGGCGGCTTGGGCAAAAATGGGTATCCCGGTGGACTGAAAACCCGAAAGGGCGGTCCAGGCAAAAGTTAGGGATCAAAGCGTACGACTATGTCCTGTCATCTTGTCACCTGCCAACCAGAAGAAGGTTGGTCCACCAACAACTATCAGCACCTCACAGGTCTTCCTCTCCCACCTCAGAAACAGGGGCAATGATGAGTTGTCCAAACGATCTAATTGCTCTGTCCATCAAGGTACTAAGATAGGTTCGGCTGAAGAACAACCAAGACACCTTAATTCCCCAGAGAGTGAGTCAGCAAGTCAGTGCACTCTCCCCAAGCAAAGCTATTATCAAACTTAAGGAAGTTGGGTATCCTCCCGCAGATCCCAACATTCCCCAGCAATATACGAATATTCTTAACAAGCATCCTCGGCAGTCTTGGTCTAAAGATTGTTCCCCGACGGTACATCAAACATTCAATGGAGCTACTTCCCCAGCATATCAAAACTTCCCCCAGGAGATTCCAATCAAGATTTCCCCAGGAAAGTTGAATCATCTCCCCAGCAGTAAGCTTATCCCCAGTAGATTCTGGAAGCTTATCCTCGCAGAGCACAAACGCGTCTCCCGGCTTTATTCAAAGAGTTATTTCCTTACCAGGATATAACTGGGTTATCCTCAGCCAAAATCCATGAGAAGATCGTCCTCGGCAAAGTTCTTCTTATTCCCCAGCGAAGTCTATTAACACTTCCAACACAACAATGGTATCCCCAGCAAGTTATTATCAACAACTCAACAAAGTATCTCTCTCCTCACAGAGTATTGCTCCCCAGCAAGATCGCTAGAGTACTTTTCTCCCCACAGAGTAATCCATTCGCCAAGTCTATTCCCCAACGGAGTTATCTTCTCCTACCGGTATTCTTGCAACTATCATCCCCAGCTGAGGCAAAAATCTATTTTCCAACATCAGCCCAGGAGTGACTTCCCGGCACCCGTCAAGGATTTATGTTCCTAAGACGAAAAGATACATTCATAAACATCAAATTTTCATACATTATAACATGCATCTACGCATCATATCTCATAAATCTCATTTATATTGAGAACATCATTGCTTGATCCATATCATGCGTTGCATATGACTGACCTTTACCTTTCAGGAAAGATCCAGTTAAGTTCTCAGCTATATTTCAAGACCTAGACCGGTTCAGTTAAATCGACCCTAAGATTTTTCTGTTTCTTATCCAGTCCAAGGCCTTCTCTGGTTCAGTCAGATCGACCCTAAGATCTCCCTGTTTCTTATCCAGTTGAAGACATCAAGACCTAGACCGGTTCAGTTAAATCGACCCTAAGATTTCTCTATTTCTTATCCCGTCAAAGGCCTTCTCTGGTTCAGTCAGATCGACCCTAAGATATCCCTGTTTCTTATCCAGTTGAAGACATCAAGACCTAGACCGGTTCAGTTAAATCGACCCTAAGATTTCTCTGATTCTTATCCCGTCAAAGGCCTTCTCTGGTTCAGTCAGATCGACCCTAAGATCTCCCTGTTTCTTATCCAGTTGAAGATATTTCAAGACCTAGACCGGTTCAGTTAAATCGCCCCTAAGATTTTACTGTTTCTTATCCAGTCCAAGGCCTTCTCTAGTTCAGTCAGATCGACCCTAAGATCTCCATGTTTCTTATCCAGTTGAAGATTTCAAGACCTAGACCGGTTCAGTTAAATCGACCCTAAGATTTTCCTGTTTCTTATCCAGTCAAAGGCCTTCTCTAGTCCAGCTAAATCGACCCCTAACGGATTTTTCTGATAAAGACTCAGTAGAAGATGTCCAAGATTCTCTCAATGATTACTGTTGAGGTTGAAGTCGTCCAAGATTCTCTCAATGATTACTGTTGAGGTTGAAGTCGCCCAAGATTCTCTCAATGATTACTGTTGAGGTTGAAGTCGCCCAAGATTCTCTCAATGATTACTGTTGAGGTTGAAGTCGCCTATGGTTCTCTCCCCGTTACTGTGGAGGTAGTAATCACCCCAAGATTCTCTCAACGTTACTGTTGAAGTAGTAATCACCCCAAGATTCTCTCAGCGTTACTGTTGAGGTAGTAATCGTCCCAGATTCTCACAGTGTTCCTGTTGAGGTAGTAATCATCCAAGGTTCTCTCACCGTTCCTGTTGAGGTAGTAACCATCCCTGGTTCATTCGTCACTGTTTGAAGATCCAGATCCAGCTCCTGTAACCAGTCAGGACACATCTATACAAAGAATCTGAAGACCAGCTCCTGCAACAAGTCAGGTAATCTTTTTTCCTTTGCAGGTACGCAAGCTCTCGCTAAGGAATCTCTTACGCGATCAACATCCAGATGGCATCGATAAGCCCATCCACCATCCATCATCTCTTAGCATGGCATCTATAAGCCCATCATCCTATCCATCAATCTCCAAATGGCATCTATAAGCCCATTCCCATCATCACACTACTATGTGAGCGCAAATTTCTGGGCACTCTAGTGTTCAATCATCTTCCACATTCGGATTATGAAAGGCACGTCAGCCAATCTGCATCCTCAGGTCTAAGAAGATTGAACAGGGGCAACTGTTGTACCCCAAAATTTTCCCTCCCATATTCTTCAAAATTTGCAAAGAGAATGCTTCAAAATTCCCCAAGGGTTGCACAGTTCAAGGGCCTCCTAACAGTCAAAAACTAGGGTTTTGGTTCTGACAAAGAAAATGAAGTTTCCAAGGGTCCAATCAAGTCCCACATGCCTACAAACATGGTCAAGCATCCTCATACCAAGTTTCAAGACTTACAGCACAAAATTGCACAGTCAAAAACCCTAATTGCACTACAGTCAACTGTAGGGGCAAAATGGTCATTTGACAGTCAAAAGTTCAAATTTTTGGTCAACATCTCATTTTGAAGCCACAAACATCATTTGATCAATGCTTGATCATGATTCTCAAAGCTTGGCTCAAAAAGTCTCAAGATGCAAAAGTTTCCATATTTGGATAGTTGAAAAAGTCAACTGTAACTTGACCAAGGCATAACTTTCACATGGATTACCAGGAAAATTCCATCCAAAGCTCATTTTGAAGAGAAAGACATTTCCTACAACTCCTCTTCACACTTCAAGTCCAAGAAATGCTCTCACAAAAAGTTATCAATTTCAACATTATAGGTCATTTTCAAAAGTCAACAAAAAGGGACTTTAAGTCAAAGGCCATAACTTGAGATTGGTAAATCAAAATGACATGGGACCAAAGGCATTGGTTATAGGACTTCAAGACCTTTCCAAAATGTCCAAGAACATGAGCAAAGCTTAAAAATTGAGCAAGATATGCCTTGTGGAATTTGGGAAATTTTTGGGCATTTTGAAAAGTCAACTTTGCTTCAAATGCCTTAAAATTGCTAATGGGCCACATTTTCTTCCAAGAATCATCATCCAAAGCATGTGCACGACCATTTGGCACAAAGGGAAGTTTTTCATCATTTTTATTTATTTATTTGAATTTTTAATGGCTAATAATTCATTTAATTAAAATAAATATGTGGAAAATATCAAAGCAAGTCAATCAAATCTTTTTATGCATGGGATAACTTCAGATTTTCGTGCACTATTAGATAGGGAAAGAATCCATGTGATTGGACATGATTGGAACCAAAATAGCATGAAAAAGATTGAAAAATTATGGCATGAAAATCAAATATTGATTCCATCAATTCATTGATTCTTTGGACCAAAAACTCAACCCTAATCACTCACACATATATATACATGCTAACCCTAATGCCAATTACCTAAAAAAGCTGCGCCATACATCAATAACCAAGTTTGAGTTTTTGTCAAGAAATTCCAAAACTGAAAACTAGGTTACAGTGCGATTCAAGGCCAAATACTCATTCCATTGTGTTCCTGAGGCTTCAAGGAACGTGTTTGAATAAAAATCATCATCCCTAACATCAAGAATTGGTAATTATAAGTCAGACTGTATCACTCTTTTCGCATAATCGTGTTTTGCTATTCAGGCCATATCCATCAATTTTTATTCTTGATTTGTACTAATGAGTTGATCCTGAAGCTAGCAGCATGATTTAATTGAAGAATCATTGCATATATGAGGAGTTGCCATGAACGACACCTAGGGTTTTAAAAACCTTGAATTGGGGTTTTTCAGTTATGGAAAAATTAGGACGTGAGACCTAGACCATTGAAATCAGCATGCTTGGACGATTTGAAAACACACCTCGCGATTAATTTATGATTAGCAGGGTGCTGATCGCTATTTTTGTACTTGTTACTTAGTGGGGGTTTAAAACCCCCGCTATTCAATTGTTTTTATTTTCAGGTACAACGAAGCCTTGAAGAAGATGATGGAGGTGTAGGCCAGTAAGTGGTTCATTCAAATTTCGCGCGAAAATGTCCACTAACGCCTGATTTACATTATATTATTTGTCTTCCATAATATAAACAAAACGCGTGAAGAGCTCCAGTGGCAAGGCTTGATATTGGTAACCTCTAGGACCTGGGTTCGAACCCCAGGTCCCCTTCCTATTTCCATATTTTTCTTCTAATCATGATTCCATGCAGTTTGCTCCTTGAGGACCATTATGCAACCTCATAATCTGCCATGCCACATGTCCCACTGCATCCATCCTATGGCTATGGTTTGGAGACCATCATGGACCTGAGTCAACGCACCTACACGCGCCCAGAAAAGTCAGACAAGGCCTTGCAACAAGTGCGCCTAATTGCTAAACAATAACCTCCAATTGGGGACAGACCCCCCATGGTTTGCTTCTTTTATTCCTTTTTATATTTTTCTATTTTGTATGTTTTAATTAATTTCTCTTTAATTCTTTAAACCAATTTATTTTCACAAAACATAAAAATAACAAAAAATTCAGAAAAGACAAAATTCAAAATATATTTTATTTAACTAATATCTTTGTAAATAAATATGTACATTAATTATTTAGTAAATTAGGTTAAACTTTAATATTTTTCATTAATAATTAAAAACAACTTAGAATTAGGGTTTCTCTTCAATTTTAATTTCTTTATTTCATAAATACAAAAAACCTAAAAAACATTTCTTTTCTTTAATAAAATAAATAATTAACTTTCTTATTTCAATTTAATTTCAAAAGGGTCCAACGCCCTCGAACATTCTATTTCTATTCTTTCGCGCATTTATTTTATTTTGTTATGAATATTATGTAATTGCTCAAGCCTTGTAATAGTAATTAGGAATTTATTTATTTTCCGCATTTTTTTTATCAAACGGGTCTTTGTTAATTTGGCGATGTATAGACCCGCGCCTTGTAATAGCGTAGGATTTTACTTTCCGCATTTAAATTTCCGCACTTTTAAATTCTAATTGCATGAAAGGATGTATGGCCTAAATTAAAAAACAAGCGTAGCTCACCATGCCATGATCAAAAGATAATTGTTAAACGGAAAACAACACACAAATTCACACACCACTCTTAGGGTACGCCTCACTGTTGCCTTGCCTTCGAAACGTGGTCGTCGAGTATAGGACGTTTTAGTAAGTCCTTATGTCCATGACATGATCCAGTTGCCTCGAAACGGTTGCCTCGGAATTAAAAAGGATCAATGGCATAAGGGTAGCTTCTAAGGTGTCCTACTGTTGCTCTGGTGACCACATTGTCCCTACAAACGAATTGACCCGAACACCTCCAACGGTGGTGCTACCTACCTCTCAATGGTGGGATGGCACTACTTTAAAAGACACTTACACAGACGAATTCCTTAGGGTAGGTAGACGACTCTAGATACTTGCTCTAATTTCAAAACAATTCAAAAAATACTTTTCACACCGACACCTTTTCAAAAGCTTTCGAAAGCAATTTTTCAAACACTCTTGAGGACCGATACAAGAGTCGAAGTGAAATTTTCAAAGAAACTTTTTAAAACCCACAGTTGAAAAGCAAACAAACCATTTTTGAAAACACAATGAGCAAGTATCTAAGAGCCCATGGATAACCATGGATAGAAAGGGTGCTAACACCTTCCCTTTCTATAACCTACCTCCCGAACCGAGAGTAATCTCAATAAGGAATTTTTCTGTGCTTTTGTCCTTTCCATGTTGGAGAAAATAAAAGACGGTGGCGACTCTTGCTTCCGCGACATTTCGCGAACCAGCGTTAAACAGTCAGTTCCAGATCCACCGATCACAGAACTGGCGACTCTGCTGGGGATAAACTTAAAGTGAGGTGTACCTTAGGGTTAGTTCATAACTGTGTTTTCAATTGTATTGCTTTGCTTGCTTTAAATTGTGGGACTATCTTGGGAGTTCTATAGATCCTAACCAGGATCTGGGGGATACCTTCTTAGAAAGTAGCAACAAGGTTGTGAGGGAACTGTGCGGGGTATACCGACATGGTTGAAACAGTCTGTTACGTTGATGTGGCACTTTGGTGTGTACCGGTAACCCTTGAGTTCAGTCAAGGAGAGTACGGGGCCTCCGCGTGGTGTCGTGAAGCATCAACAGACCTTAGGAACCTTAATTGAACTATCTTGGCCTCTTTAGGGTAGTGAGATAACTTACTTTGGTGCAGTCCGAGGTTGGTTGATACTCGATACTACACTCAATTGAGGGTTGCTTTCCTGGAATATTTCAGTCGCCAGTTCAGTGGCTAAATCGAAATGATGAACAATGAAAGCAATCCCGTGATATTGGGACCCTTAGAACCCGGTTACTTCTAATAGGACAGGTTGAGCCCACCAACTTCAAGAGGGTAATACCCCGACCCCATGTTGGCTTGAACTCTAAGGGTTTCTCTTGTGTGACTTGTGCGCCTTCGTACTTGACTACTTGCATGCTTGGTATCTGACACTTGAGTTTCTGGCAGGTTTTGTTTATAGTCCTTAATTGGGACTCACAACGGGGTTTACTAAGTTCCCCGCAGGTTTTGTTCATAGTCCTTAATTGGGACTCATAACAGGGTGTACTAAGTTTCTTGCAGGTTTTGTTTATAGTCCTTAATTGGGACTCACAACATGGTTTACTAAGTTCCCCGCAGGTTTTGTTCATAGTCCTTAATTGGGACTCATAACAGGGTGTACTAAGTTTCTTGCAGGTTTTGTTTGCAGTCCTTAATTGGGACTCGTAACAGGGTTACTTACATTACCCCATGCATAGCATAACATCATACCATTGCATACATCCTAATCCATTTCAAGGATCTCAAGGGCTTGTGATGCAGGTCATGATAAATCAAACATCTAGCAAGGGGAAAAGAGGATTTATTTTCCTCTAGCCAAGGTTGTCAGGGGCTATGACCCACTGGATATGGTGAGCCTTTTGACCCTTGAAGAAGGACTCTCAACAATATGTAGTTCCTTCAATCAAGCTACCGGACCCAAATTCTAACAAACTTTCTTGTTTACCCCGCGAGGTCCTTGAAAACATTACATGCATGTCATACACATCATTGCATAGCAGGTACCCTTGTTGCATGTCACTTACCTTTCTCGCTGTTTATTTCAGCAATGGCTTCCCAACAAGATAACCAGGACCTTCTTGCTCAAGAGCCTCGGTTCGGGGAAATCCTCTTGAATCTATCCAAGGGGCAGGAGGAGTTGAGAGCACTTCTCATGGGGACTTTGGTCAGGAACAGTGCTGAGGATGAACGGCGGAAACACCTGCAAGCTGAGATGGATGCAATGAAAGCCCAGATGCTGGGGCAGGTGACCGCCATTCAAAGTTTAGCTCAAAGACAAGAAGAGCTCGGAGCTCTCATCAACCAACTGCTTTAGGGTAACCAACTGGGGCAAACATCTGAGGTTGAAAGTCCAGTCATCATTCAACCACCTTTGAGACAAGGAGGTAAGGGGAGAGCTCCTCAGGTGGCTTCAGGGTCACAAATTCAACATCAACCTCACCAGCTTCAGCCAAACAATCCCAGGAGGCAATTCACCCAGCTCAACATGTCGCTGTTTCAAGCTTTACAATGCCTGTTGAGGTTGAATCTGATCACATTAAGGGCACATCCCCGGAATCCCAATACAGCATCTCCTACCTATCATCCCAATAAAAGGTGTGCCTACCACTCTGCCAGCCCAGGACATGATACAAATGAGTGTTGGGCTCTGAAGAACAAGATCCAGGACCTGATTGATGAAGGGGCATTGGAGTTCACACAAGATGGCCAGGCTGAGTTTTTCTACCATCCCTCCAAGGCTCACCATTTGAAATAACAAGCCCTGAGATGAAAAGACTTTTGTTCATTAGGATTTTCAAGTTGTAACTTTCTTCTGTTCAAACATTTATTCATGTTAAACGTTGTTATTTCATTAATGCATTGCATATGTCTGTTTTGAAGCAATATATTCGTATTCACTATATGCAAATTATTTTCATATTTTTTCTGATGTCAACTCTCGATTAATAATTCTAAGCCTCTTGAGGGAGGATGACGAAAACGATACCATAATCTACAATATGCTTTTGAACAGACCCCGCTGATGATGTACAGGCATTGTTTCAATCCCTAAACACTGGAGTTATAAGGATGATAATCCCTCGTCAACCCCTCTGAGCCAAAGAAGTAGGAGTTTTTTTCTTTTCGAAATTTAAAACCCTTAATCATAACCTGGGGCAGGGTAGTCTCTCAGTTGATCCAAGTGCATAACGAATGGCACCAAAGAGGTCCTTACAAAACAAAGAAAGACAGTGATGGTTCCGAATAATCATCAAGACTGGCAGTCATAATCTCTCAGAAATAAAAACCCAATAAGTCAAAACCTATGAAGGAGACTTAGAAAACTGGGGCATCCCGCTGACTGTAATCACGAAAGAAACAGTTCAGGCAAAATTTAGGGATAGCAAAATCAAAAAGAAAGAGGTCATACAAACCCTCAACAAAAACAAAAAATGACTGCCTATTCAAAATAAATTGTCAACATCCGAACCATCACTGGAAAACCAGAGCAAAGACTCAAACAAGGTCTAACATATGATCAACTGAGTTTAGGTTTGGAGAATATCACGAAGAGTGGGTGGGTACAAATAATTTGAGCCTTTATCCTTTGTTTCTTAAACCGTGAACCAGGCCACGTTATAACCCTTAAAAGTCCTAGCTGAAGCATGGGTTAGTTCGAAAGCATACTGTTACGAAGGGTATCCTGACTCCTTAAGGCCTACGGTAAATATGGAGCTGACATCACGTTTACAAACATTCACTTGTTTTATGAAAAAGAATGCATTTTCAAAATCTTCAAGACAGACATAAGCTTTGCATTTTTGACATAACTTTGTTTGCATATGGCTTTTGTTTGAACAGCAGGGAAATTCGCACGATGAATACCTAGTGGACAAAAGCTCTCCAATCAAGGGGCAGACATGATCAGGGTCCATCATCTGGGGCAATTAAGTCAAGATTCGGAGAATCTCTCAAAGGCCAAATAGCCTGGGGCAAATCTCCGCCTGAGTCACTTGGGGCATTCCAGCAACGAATCTTGCCTGATCAAACATCTTATGGGGGTATGACAAAACACTTCTAACAGGGGCAACTCCCTACATTCTGAGAGCGTGGATATAGTGGAAAAGAATACTACGCGTAATCAAAGACCCGCTAGGTTGACATACCTAGGAAAAAATTAGGGCTTCCCGGCGAACCAAAAGGGTTCGGGCAAAATGAAGGGATGAAATGGAAAAATCTGTACACCCGGCAAGTCGAAAACCTGAAAAGGCGGCTTGGGCAAAAATGGGTATCCCGGTGGACTGAAAACCCGAAAGGGCGGTCCAGGCAAAAGTTAGGGATCAAAGTGTACGACTATGTCCTGTCATCTTGTCACCTGCCAACCAGAAGAAGGTTGGTCCACCAACAACTATCAGCACCTCACAGGTCTTCCTCTCCCACCTCAGAAACAGGAGCAATGATGAGTTGTCCAAACGATATAATTGCTCTGTCCATCAAGGTACTAAGATAGGTTCGGCTTAAGAACAACCAAGACACCTTAATTCCCCAGAGAGTGAGTCAGCAAGTCAGTGCACTCTCCCCAAGCAAAGCTATTATCAAACTTAAGGAAGTTGGGTATCCTCCCGCAGATCCCAACATTCCCCAGCAATATACGAATATTCTTAACAAGCATCCCCAGCAGTCTTGGTCTAAAGATTGTTCCCCGGCGGTACATCAAACATTCAATGGAGCTACTTCCCCAGCATATCAAAACTTCCCCCAGGAGATTCCAATCAAGATTTCCCCAGGAAAGTTGAATCATCTCCCCAGCAGTAAGCTTATCCCCAGTAGATTCTGGAAGCTTATCCTCGCAGAGCACGAACGCGTCTCCCGACTTTATTCAAAGAGTTATTTCCTTACCAGGATATAACTGGTTTATCCTCAGCCAAAAGCCATGAGAAGATCGTCCTCGGCAAAGTTCTTCTTATTCCCCGGCGAAGTCTATTAACACTTCCAACACAACAATGGTATCCCCAGCAAGTTATTATCAACAACTCAACAAAGTATCTCTCTCCCCACAGAGTATTGCTCCCCAGCAAGATCGCTAGAGTACTTTTCTCCCCGCAGAGTAATCCATTCTCCAAGTCTATTCCCCAACGGAGTTATCTTCTCCTACCGGTATTCTTGCAACTATCATCCCCAGCTGAGGCAAAAATCTATTTTCCAACATCAGCCCAGGAGTGACTTCCCGGCACCCGTCAAGGATTTATGTTCCTAAGACGAAAAGATACATTCATAAACATCACATTTTCATACATTATAGCATGCATCTACGCATCATATCTCATAAATCTCATTTATATTGAGAACATCATTGCTTGATCCATATCATGCGTTGCATATGACTGACCTTTACCTTTCAGGAAAGATCCAGTTAAGTTCTCAGCTATATTTCAAGACCTAGACCGGTTCAGTTAAATCGACCCTAAGATTTTTCTGTTTCTTATCCAGTCCAAGGCTTTCTCTGGTTCAGTCAGATCGACCCTAAGATCTCCCTGTTTCTTATCCAGTTGAAGACATCAAGTCCTAGACCGGTTCAGTTAAATCGACCCTAAGATTTCTCTGTTTCTTATCCCGTCAAAGGCCTTCTCTGGTTCAGTCAGATCGACCCTAAGATCTCCCTGTTTCTTATCCAGTTGAAGACATCAAGACCTATACCGGTTCAGTTAAATCGACCCTAAGATTTCTCTGTTTCTTATCCCGTCAAAGGCCTTCTCTGGTTCAGTCAGATCGACCCTAAGATCTCCCTGTTTCTTAACCAGTTGAAGATATTTCAAGACCTAGACCGGTTCAGTTAAATCGCCCCTAAGATTTTACTGTTTCTTATCCAGTCCAAGGCCTTCTCTGGTTCAGTCAGATCGACCTTAAGATCTCCCTGTTTCTTATCCAGTTGAAGATTTCAAGACCTAGACCGGTTCAGTTAAATCGACCCTAAGATTTTCCTGTTTCTTATCCAGTCAAAGGCCTTCTCTAGTCCAGCTAAATCGACCCCTAACGGATTTTTCTGATAAAGACTCAGTAGAAGATGTCCAAGATTCTCTCAATGATTACTGTTGAGGTTGAAGTCATCCAAGATTCTCTCAATGATTACTGTTGAGGTTGAAGTCGCCCAAGATTCTCTCAATGATTACTATTGAGGTTGAAGTCGCCCAAGATTCTCTCAATGATTACTGTTGAGGTTGAAGTCGCCTATGGTTCTCTCCCCGTTACTGCGGAGGTAGTAATCACCCCAAGATTCTCTCAACGTTACTGTTGAAGTAGTAATCACCCCAAGATTCTCTCAGCATTACTGTTGAGGTAGTAATCGTCCCAGATTCTCTCAGCGTTCCTGTTGAGGTAGTAATCATCCAAGGTTCTCTCACCGTTCCTGTTGAGGTAGTAACCATCCCTGGTTCATTCGTCACTGTTTGAAGATCCAGATCCAGCTCCTGTAACCAGTCAGGACACATCTATACAAAGAATCTGAAGACCAGCTCCTGCAACAAGTCAGGTAATCTTTTTTCCTTTACAGGTACGCAAGCTCTCGCTAAGGAATCTCTTACGCGATCAACATCCAGATGGCATCGATAAGCCCATCCACCATCCATCATCTCTTAGCATGGCATCTATAAGCCCATCATCCTATCCATCAATCTCCAAATGGCATCTATAAGCCCATTCCCATCATCACACTACCATGTGAGCGCAAATTTCTGGGCACTCTAGTGTTCAATCATCTTCCACATTCGGATTACGAAAGGCACGTCAGCCAATCTGCATCCTCAGGTCTAAGAAGATTGAACAGGGGCAACTGTTGTACCCCAAAATTTTCCCTCCCATATTCTTCAAAATTTGCAAAGAGAATGCTTCAAAATTCCCCAACGGTTGCACAGTTCAAGGGCCTCCTAACTGTCAAAAACTAGGGTTTTGGTTCTGACAAAGAAAATGAAGTTTCCAAGGGTCCAATCAAGTCCCACATGCCTACAAACATGGTCAAGCATCCTCATACCAAGTTTCAAGACTTACAGCACAAAATTGCACAGTCAAAAACCCTAATTGCACTACAGTCAACTGTAGGGGCAAAATGGTCATTTGACAGTCAAAAGTTCAAATTTTTGGTCAACATCTCATTTTGAAGCCTCAAACATCATTTGATCAATGCTTGATCATGATTCTCAAAGCTTGGCTCAAAAAGTCTCAAGATGCAAAAGTTTCCATATTTGGATAGTTGAAAAAGTCAACTGTAACTTGACCAAGGCATAACTTCCACATGGATTATCAGAAAAATTCCATCCAAAGCTCATTTTGAAGAGAAAGACATTTACTACAACTCCTCTTCACACTTCAAGTCCAAGAAATGCTCTCACAAAAAGTTAACAATTTCAACATTATAGGTCATTTTCAAAAGTCAACAAAAAGGGACTTTAAGTCAAAGGCCATAACTTGAGATTGGTAAATCAAAATGACATGGGACCAAAGGAATTGGTTATAGGACTTCAAGACCTTTCCAAAATGTCAAAGAACATGAGCAAAGCTTAAAAATTGAGCAAGATATGCCTTGTGGAAGTTGGGAAATTTTTGGGCATTTTGAAAAGTCAACTTTGCTTCAAATGCCTTAAAATTGCTAATGGGCCACATTTTCTTCCAAGAATCATCATCCAAAGCATGTGCACGACCATTTGGCCCAAAGGGAAGTTTTTCATCATTTTTATTTATTTATTTGAATTTTTAATGGCTAATAATTCATTTAATTAAAATAAATATGTGGAAAATATCAAAGCAAGTCAATCAAATCTTTTTATGCATGGGATAACTTCAGATTTTCGTGCACTATTAGATAGGGAAAGAATCCATGTGATTGGACAGGATTGGAACCAAAATAGCATGAAAAAGATTGAAAAATTATGGCATGAAAATCAAATATTGATTCCATCAATTCATTGATTCTTTGGACCAAAAACTCAACCCTAATCACTCACACATATATATATACATGCTAACCCTAATGCCAATGACCTAAAAAAGCTGCGCCATACATCAATAACCAAGTTTGAGTTTTTGTCAAGAAATTCCAAAACTGAAAACTAGGTTACAGTGCGATTCAAGGCCAAATACTCATTCCATTGTGTTCCTGAGGCTTCAAGGAACGTGTTTGAATAAAAATCATCATCCCTAACATCAAGAATTGGTAATTATAAGTCAGACTGTATCACTCTTTTTGCATAATCATGTTTTGTTATTAAGGCCATATCCATGCATTTTTATTCTTGATTTGTACTAATGAGTTGATCCTGAAGCTAGCAGCATGATTTAATTGAAGAATCATTGCATATTTGAGGAGTTGCCATGAACGACACCTAGGGTTTTAAAAACCTTGAATTGGGGTTTTTCAGTTATGGAAAAATTAGGACGTGAGACCTAGACCATTGAAATCAGCATGCTTGGACGATTTGAAAACACACCTCGCGATTAATTTATGATTAGCAGGGTGCTGATCGCTATTTTTGTACTTGTTACTTAGTGGGGGTTTAAAACCCCCGCTATTCAATTGTTTTTATTTTCAGGTACAGCGAAGCCTTGAAGAAGATGATGAGGTGTAGGCCAGTAAGTGGTTCATTCAAATTTCGCGCGAAAATGTCCACTAACGCCTGATTTACATTATATTATTTGTCTTCCATAATATAAACAAAACGCGTGAAGAGCTCCAGTGGCAAGGCTTGATATTGGTAACCTCTAGGACCTGGGTTCGAACCCCAGGTCCCCTTCCTATTTCCATATTTTTCTTCTAATCATGATTCCATGCAGTTTGCTCCTTGAGGACCACTATGCAACCTCATAATCTGCCATGCCACATGTCCCACTGCATTCATCATATGGCTATGGTTTGGAGACCATCATGGACCTGAGTCAACGCACCTACACGCGCCCAGAAAAGTCAGACAAGGCCTTGCAACAAGTGGGCCTAATTGCTAAACAATAACCTCCAATTGGGGACAGACCCCCCATGGTTTGCTTATTTTATTCCTTTTTATATTTTTCTATTTTGTTTGTTTTAATTAATTTCTCTTTAATTCTTTAAACCAATTTATTTTCACAAAACATAAAAATAACAAAAAAATCAGAAAAGACAAAATTCAAAATATATTTTATTTAACTAATATCTTTGTAAATAAATATGTACATTAATTATTTAGTAAATTAGGTTAAACTTTAATATTTTTCATTAATAATTAAAAACAACTTAGAATTAGGGTTTCTCTTCAATTTTAATTTCCTTATTTTATAAATACAAAAAACCTAAAAAACATTTCTTTTCTTTAATAAAATAAATAATTAACTTTCTTATTTCAATTTAATTTCAAAAGGGTCCAACGCCCTCGAACATTCTATTTCTATTCTTTCGCGCATTTATTTTATTTTGTTATGAATATTATGTAATTGCTCAAGCCTTGTAATAGTAATTAGGAATTTATTTATTTTCCGCTTTTTTTTTATCAAACGGGTCTTTGTTAATTTGGCGATGTATAGACCCGCGCCTTGTAATAGCATAGGATTTTACTTTCCGCATTTAAATTTCCGCACTTTTAAATTCTAATTGCATGAAAGGATGTATGGCCTAAATTAAAAAACAAGCGTAGCTCACCATGCCATGATCAAAAGATAATTGTTAAACGGAAAACAACACACAAATTCACACACCACTCTTAGGGTACGCCGCACTGTTGCCTTGCCTTCGAAACGTGGTAGTCGAGTATAGGACGTTTTAGTAAGTCCTTATGTCCATGACATGATCCAGTTGCCTCGAAACGGTTGCCTCGGAATTAAAAAGGATCAATGGCATAAGGGTAGCTTCTAAGGTGTCCTACTGTTGCTCTGGTGACCACACTGTCCCTACAAACGAATTGACCCGAACACCTCCAACGGTGGTGCTACCTACCTCTCAATGGTGGGATGGCACTACTTTAAAAGACACTTACACAGACGAATTCCTTAGGGTAGGTAGACGACTCTAGATACTTGCTCTAATTTCAAAACAATTCAAAAAATACTTTTCACACCGACACCTTTTCAAAAGCTTTCGAAAGCAATTTTTCAAACACTCTTGAGGACCGATACAAGAGTCGAACTGAAATTTTCAAAGAAACTTTTTAAAACCCATAGTTGAAAAGCAAACAAACCATTTTTGAAAACACAATGAGCAAGTATCTAAGAGCCCATGGATAACCATGGATAGAAAGGGTGCTAACACCTTCCCTTTCTATAACCTACCTCCCGAACCGAGAGTAATCTCAATAAGGAATTTTTCTGTGCTTTTGTCCTTTCCATGTTGGAGAAAATAAAAGACGGTGGCGACTCTTGCTTCCGCGACATTTCGCGAACCAGCGTTAAACAGTCAGTTCCAGATCCACCGATCACAGAACTGGCGACTCTGCTGGGGATAAACTTAAAGTGAGGTGTACCTTAGGGTTAGTTCATAACTGTGTTTTCAATTGTATTGCTTTGCCTACTTTAAATTGTGGGACTGTCTTGGGAGTTCTATAGATCCTAACCCAGATCTGGGGGATACCTTCTTAGAAAGTAGCAACAAGGCTGTGAGGGAACTGTGCGGGGTATACCGACATGGTTGAAATAGTCTGCTACGTTGATGTGGCACTTTGGTGTGTACCGGTAACCCTTGAGTTCAGTCAAGGAGAGTACGGGGCCTCCGCGTGGTGTCGTGAAGCATCAATAGACCTTAGGAACCTTAATTGAACTATCTTGGCCTCTTTAGGGTAGTGAGATAACTGACTTTGGTGCAGTCCGAGGTTGGTTGATACTCGATACTACACTCAATTGAGGGTTGCTTTCCTGGAATATTACGGTCCCCAGTTCAGTGGCTAAATCGAAACGATGAACAATGAAAGCAATCCCGTGATATTGGGACCCTTAGAACCCGGTTACTTCTAATAGAACAGGTTGAGCCCACCAACTTCAAGAGGGTAATACCCCGACCCCATGTTGGCTTGAACTCTAAGGGTTTCTCTTGTGTGACTTGTGTGCCTTCGTACTTGACTACTTGCATGCTTGGTATCTGACACTTGAGTTTCTGGCAGGTTTTGTTTATAGTCCTTAATTGGGACTCACAACGGGGTTTACTAAGTTCCCCGCAGGTTTTGTTCATAGTCCTTAATTGGGACTCATAACAGGGTGTACTAAGTTTCTTGCAGGTTTTGTTTATAGTCCTTAATTGGGACTCACAACAGGGTTTACTAAGTTCCCCGCAGGTTTTGTTCATAGTCCTTAATTGGGACTCATAACAGGGTGTACTAAGTTTCTTGCAGGTTTTGTTTGCAGTCCTTAATTGGGACTCGTAACAGGGTTACTTACATTACCCCATGCATAGCATAACATCATACCATTGCATACATCCTAATCCATTTCAAGGATCTCAAGGGCTTGTGATGCAGGTCATGATAAATCAAACACCTAGCAAGGGGCAAAGAGGATTTATTTTCCTCTAGCCAAGGTTGTCAGGGGCTATGACCCACTGGATATGGTGAGCCTTTTGACCCTTGAAGAAGGACTCTCGACAATATGCAGTTCCTTCAATCAAGCTACCGGACCCAAATTCTAACAAACTTTCTTGTTTACCCCGCGGGGTCCTTGAAAACATTACATGCATGTCATACACATCATTGCATAACAGGTACCCTTGTTGCAGGTCACTTACCTTTCTCGCTGTTTATTTCAGCAATGGCTTCCCAACAAGATAACCAAGACCTTCTTGCTCAAGAGCCTCGGTTCTGGGAAATCCTCTTGAATCTATCCAAGGGGCAGGAGGAGTTGAGAGCACTTCCCATGGGGACTTTGGTCAGGAACAGTGCTGAGGATGAACGACGGAAACACCTGCAAGCTGAGATGGATGCAATGAAAGCCCAGATGCTGGGGCAGGTGACCGCCATTCAAAGTTTAGCTCAAAGACAAGAAGAGCTCGGAGCTCTCATCAACCAACTGCTTCAGGGTAACCAACTGGGGCAAACATCTGAGGTTGAAAGTCCAGTCATCATTCAACCACCTTTGAGACAAGGAGGTAAGGGGAGAGCTCCTCAGGTGGCTTCAGGGTCACAAATTCAACATCAACCTCACCAGCTTCAGCCAAACAAACCCAGGAGGCAATTCACCCATATCAACATGTCGCTGTTTCAAGCTTTACAACGCCTGTTGAGGTTGAATCTGATCACATTAAGGGCACATCCCCGGAATCCCAATACAGCATCTCCTACCTATCATCCCAATAAAAGGTGTGCCTACCACTCTGCCAGCCCAGGACATGATACAAATGAGTGTTGGGCTCTGAAGAACAAGATCCAGGACCTGATTGATGAAGGGGCATTGGAGTTCACACAAGATGGTCAGGCTGAGTTTTTCTACCATCCCTCCAAGGCTCACCATTTGAAATAACAAGCCCTGAGATGAAAATACTTTTGTTCATTAGGATTTTCAAGTTGTAACTTTCTTCTGTTCAAACATTTATTCATGTTAAACGTTGTTATTTCATTAATGCATTGCATATGTCTGTTTTGAAGCAATATATTCGTATTCACTATATGCAAATTATTTTCATATTTTTTCTGATGCCAACTCTCAATTAATAATTCTAAGCCTCTTGAGGGAGGATGACGAAAACGATACCATAATCTACAGTATGCTTTTGAACAGACCCCGCTGATGAGGTACAGGCATTGTTTCAATCCCTAAACACTGGAGTTATAAGGATGATAATCCCTCGTCAACCCCTCTGAGCCAAAGAAGTAGGAGTTTTTTTTCTTTTCAAAATTTAAAACCCTTAATCATAACCTGGGGCAGGGTAGTCTCTCAGTTGATCCAAGTGCATAACGAATGGCACCAAAGAGGTCCTTACAAAACAAAGAAAGACAGTGATGGTTCCGAATAATCTTCAAGACTGGCAGTCATAATCTCTCAGAAATAAAAACCCAATAAGTCAAAACCTATGAAGGAGACTTACAAAACTGGGGCATCCCGCTGACTGTAATCACGAAAGAAACAGTTCAGGCAAAATTTAGGGATAGCAAAATCAAAAAGAAAGAGGTCATACAAACCCTCAACAAAAACAAAAAATGACTGCCTATTCAAAATAAATTGTCAACATCCGAACCATCACTGGAAAACCAGAGCAAAGACTCAAACAAGGTCTAACGTATGATCAACTGAGTTTAGGTTTGGAGAATATCACGAAGAGTGGGTGGGTACAAATAATTTGAGCCTTTATCCTTTGTTTCTTAAACCGTGAACCAGACCATGTTATAACCCTTAAAAGTCCTAGCTGAAGCATGGGTTAGTTCGAAAGCATACTGTTACGAAGGGTATCCTGACTCCTTAAGGCCTACGGTAAATATGGAGCTGACATCACGTTTACAAACATTCACTTGTTTTATGAAAAAGAATGCATTTTCAAAATCTTCAAGACAGACATAAGCTTTGCATTTTTGACATAACTTTGTTTGCATATGGCTTTTGTTTGAACATCAGGGAAATTCGCACGATGAATACCTAGTGGACAAAAGCTCTCCAATCAAGGGGAAGACATGATCAGGGTCCATCATCTGGGGCAATTAAGTCAAGATTCGGAGAATCTCTCAAACGCCAAATAGCCTGGGGCAAATCTCCGCCTGAGTCACTTGGGGCATTCCAGCAACGAATCTTGCCTGATCAAACATCTTCTGGGGGTATGACAAAACACTTCTAACAGGGGCAACTCCCTACATTCTGAGAGCGTGGATATAGTCGAAAAGAATACTACGCGTAATCAAAGACCCGCTAGGTTGACATACCTAGGCAAACGGGTCTTTGTTAATTTGGCGATGTATAGACCTGCGCCTTGTAATAGCGTAGGATTTTACTTTCCGCATTTAAATTTCCGCACTTTTAAATTCTAATTGCATGAAAGGATGTATGGCCTAAATTAAAAAACAAGCGTAGCTCACCATGCCATGATCAAAAGATAATTGTTAAACGGAAAACAACACACAAATTCACACACCACTCTTAGGGTACGCCTCACTGTTGCCTTGCCTTCGAAACGTGGTCGTCGAGTATAGGATGTTTTAGTAAGTCCTTATGTCCATGACATGATCCAGTTGCCTCGAAACGGTTGCCTCGGAATTAAAAAGGATCAATGGCATAAGGGTAGCTTCTAAGGTGTCCTACTGTTGCTCTGGTGACCACACTGTCCCTACAAACGAATTGACCCGAACACCTCCAACGGTGGTGCTACCTACCTCTCAATGGTGGGATGGCACTACTTTAAAAGACACTTACACAGACGAATTCCTTAGGGTAGGTAGACGACTCTAGATACTTGCTCTAATTTCAAAACAATTCAAAAAATACTTTTCACACCGACACCTTTTCAAAAGCTTTCGAAAGCAATTTTTCAAACACTCTTGAGGACCGATACAAGAGTCGAACTGAAATTTTCAAAGAAACTTTTTAAAACCCACAGTTGAAAAGCAAACAAACCATTTTTGAAAACACAATGAGCAAGTATCTAAGAGCCCATGGATAACCATGGATAGAAAGGGTGCTAACACCTTCCCTTTCTATAACCTACCTCCCGAACCGAGAGTAATCTCAATAAGGAATTTTTCTGTGCTTTTGTCCTTTCCATGTTGGAGAAAATAAAAGACGGTGGCGACTCTTGCTTCCGCAACATTTCGCGAACCAGCGTTAAACAGTCAGTTCCAGATCCACCGATCACAGTCACCAAATTGGATCTTAGTAGATGCGGTAATACTTGAGACGGGGTCATGTTAATTCTGGTGAACTGCCTGACTGGCCTTTCCATCCTCGGTTGATTATTTCTTTGTTGATCCGGCATAGACTTAGGAATCATAACAACCCCCACCATGGATCGGCGTTCGGCCCTATCTTGGTTTCTTTGCAGATATACAGCAACCACCTCTTTCTTTCCGATGAAAGGCTTCCTCACAGCTGTAGAAGAAGATGTATCTTTCTGAATCTTTCCACTCTTTATACCGGCTTCTACCCTTTCTCCGGTCAATATTAGTTCAGTAAAGCCTGCAGATGAACTTCCAATTAAATGATTGAAGAAGGGACCATACAAGGTGCCCAAGAACATGTCTACCAATTCTCTCTCAGATAGAGGGGGTTGAACTCTTCCAGCCAAGTCTCTCCATTTTTGCGCATAGTGTTTGAAACCTTCATTGGAAACCATGGCCATACTCTGGAGTTGAGTAAGGGTAGGCGCAAGATCAGCATTGTATTGGTATTGTTTGTAGAAGGCTGCAGCAGGATCTTCCCAGTTGTGAACATTGGCTTTTTCTAGTTGGTAAAACCAGTCAAGTTGAGTTCCAAACAGACTGTCTTGGAAGAAGTGTACCCATAAATCCTTGTCAGCAGTATGGGGCTGGATTTTCCTTACATATGACCGAAGATGCATTTTAGGGCATGAGACTCCGTCATACTTGGCGAACACATGTGCTTTAAATTTTGGAGGAATGAAAATCCCTGACACTAACCCCAATTCCTCAAAGTCTAAGCCAGGCACTTTTTAGATTTCCATCGCACTCAACCGCTCTTCGAGATGTTTATACTTGTCATCAGCTGGAGGGTATTGTTCTTCAGAATAGTCTTCTTCTTCCTCTTCCTCTTCCTCTTCTGACGGGAAAACTATTTCCTTGCCTTTCCCATCTTGGTTGTCTCTTTCACCGGATGTAGTTGCAAAGTCTAAGGTCCTTATTGTCTGCCCTTGAAATCTTCTTCCCATGTTTAGGACTCCGGTTACCTTTTTTGTTTTCTTTTTCCTCTCCTCAGCTAGCAAAGTCTTCAACTCTTCTTGTACTTTGGCTAGGGTAAAGAGAAATTGTTGAAACTATGTATTATGAGCTTGGAGGTCCTTCACTGTTTGCTCGAGATCCATCTTACTGAAATAAACAGTAGAGATATGAAGAGACTTATTGCAAAAGACATGCTTATGTTATGATAAATGGTATATGCATATGCAATAATTTCAAGGATTTTAATATTCAAATTTTTTTAGACAAAAAGGAAACACACGTTATATTAATAAATTAAAGCTTGAGTACATCAATTCCCCTTGGAAAAATAATACAAAAACTCTAAGATAGAAAGGTAGTACGCATCCTCTTTGGTGCAATGTAGGCATTGAGAGTCTGCTCCTCATGAAGTTGCCTAGTGAGTTCCAAAACCTTCTTCTCGCTTGCGTAGAATTGGGCTTCGAAAGTATCTGCTCCCCCTTGAGTTGTATCCAATCTCTTTGTAGGTCTTCAAGAGAGGTGGGCATATCAAGGTGTAGGATAGTGTATGGAACATCTCCTTCCATGATAGGCTCAATGATTACCGGGAGAATGGAGGGGTAAGGCATCATAAGACTCTGAGCACGAGTTCATACCCATTTGAGGTAAGGCTCAAGAGGGATGGAATTTTTATGCCCCAAAGTATTGATATCCACCTTATTCAACATCCTCCAAACTCGGATAAATCTCTGGCGAAGACCTTGATCGTCGTTGTCGTAGTCAAATACCAAACCTTGAATCAGCATCTCGTGCGGGCCATCCCTTTGGGTGTAACTAAACTATCTTAAGGCTAAACATGGGTTGTAGATGATACCTCCCCTAATGCCAAGTAAAGGGAAATTAGGGAATTCTCCACAACGGTCGATAATGATAATATTCTCTTTGGATCGGGATCACCAATGAATATCTGAATGTTTGAGCGTCATCAACCTTTATGACCACCTTGAACCTTGCTCATTTTTTAATACAGATTGGGGAAGATGTGAAATAAACCATCTTGCCAAGAGAGGAGTTCAACACATAAGGATACCTCTTTTCCTCATTGTGAGAGTGTGAAAAGAGTGTAGGATATCTTCTAGCAATGTAGGCACCGGATTGCGGGATATGAAGATTTTGACGGCGTTGACATCTATGAGTTGGTCAGGATTTGGAAACAAAACCATCCCATAGACGAGGAGATCCATAATTTCCTCAGAGGCTTGCAAGTCCAAGGAATTCCAACAGCTTTGGGCTTTCTCAAATAGGAACTTTGCTAAGAAACCTTTGACACCACTCCTTGTTTCCCAGTGAGTTATGATATCAAATGAGTGCAAGTGTAGAGCTTGAGCAATCTCTTCTGGCTTTGGGTCTCTTTCTATACTGTTGAAAGGTATTTAATTGAGAATGGGAATCCTCAAGAGTTGGGAGAATTCTTCCAAAGTAGGCACAAGCTGATAGTCGGGAAATGTGAAGCAATAGTGTAAAGGATCAAAGAACTGAAACAGCACCTTCATCATATCCTCATCTGTGTTGGAGGTGACCAAGTTGAGTAGGCGACCATGTCTCTCGGTGAATGGAGAGTTTTCAGGAATCCTTGAAGCTAGATCCTTAAGTTGTGGAGGGATCCTTACAAGGTTGACTTGAATAGTTTTCCTGCGAAGTGAATCCATATCCTACAAAACAAGAACAAAGATGAATCCCAAAATCCTTGAAATGGTTAGTGGATGTATATGATGTTCATGATGTTATGTATAAGTATGCATATACAAACAAAACAAACAAATCCTTAGGTTTAGGCTTGCATGGAGTTTTATAGGTAAGTACCCTCTTAAAGTTTAGTTGGCTTAAACCTGTCCTAGTAATAATAATCGGGTTCTAAGGAGCTCAATATCACTGGTTTGTTTCCTTGGTCATTGTTTCAGCACAAGCCTCTTTAATGGCGACTGAAATATTCCAAGAAACCAAACCTCAATGAGTGTAGTATCGAGTATCTACCAACTTCGGACTGCACCAGAGCCGGTCATCTCACTACATCCTAAAGACCAAGTTGGTCAAGTAAAGGTTCTAAAAGTTCATTAGTGCTTCATGACATTACTCAGCGGCCCCGTATTCTCTTTGATTAACTCAAAGTCTATCGGTACCCACAAATATGTCGCACTAACATAGCTATTGCTTAGACCATGTCGATATACCCCGCACAGTTTCTATAATGTATTGCTACTTACCTATAATTTATCCCAAATTCGGGTAAAGGATTCAAACCCAGACAAAGAACCATAATATAAAGCATACAAGTTAAACAATGTAAGCAAATAAATGTGATTTATCCCTAAGGTAACCCCACTTTTAGAATATTCCCCAGCAGAGTCGCCAGTTCTGTGATATGGTAGGAGAACTGACTTGAGGGTTTTGCGTTTGATCTCAAATGTTGCGATTAGCAAGAGTCGCCACCGACTTTTCTTTTCTCCAAAAGGAAAGGTGAAAAAGCACAGGAAAGACCTTTGAGATTGTTTCTTGAGTTAGGGGGTAGATCATGAAAAGGGAAGGTATTAGCACCCTTTTCATCCATGGTTATCCATGGGCTCTTAGTTACTTGCTTAGATCACTTGCTTTTGTTTGAAATTGTGCTTTGTGTGGTTTTTGAAAGTATTTTGTAAAGAGGCCATTGTTTAGGCAATCTTTGTAATGACTCTCATTCGTAAGAATGTCTACAAATATGTTTGATCTTTTGAAAATGTTTTCAATGTTTGTAAGATGTTTGAAAATGTGTGTGTTTGTTTTTGAAAATAGCAAGGGTGTTTGTTTTGAATTGGAGCAAGTAATTAGGAGCAATCTACCTACTCAAATGTCTTTCTTGTTCATTTTCTTTTCCTTTGACATTGTTGTCTTACCATTGATTTGGTAAGCAACCCTCTCTTTGGATGTAATAGGGACGGGCATGGGTCATCGTATAGCCATGATTAGCAATATTACAAGGTATCTTAGCTTTCTTTTTGAGGGACTAAGATCATTTGTAAGGCAACTTAGATAGCGTCATCGAGAGACTATGATCTTGTTTTTGTTTGTTTTTGCTAAGATACCTCACATGCGTAATATAGCCATTTTGTAAGGCAACCGAGTGGGTTTTTCCCTAGGGGTGCTTGTGTGCAAGTGTGTTATTTTCATGCTTGATTTTGTCTTGAATTATGGTTTTCTTACTTGATTAATATTATTCTTTCCATACAAACCCTAATTACTAGCATGTTATGTAAAAGCGATAAATTGCGAAATTTAAAGTTACTACGCTATTACAACACTTGTGGGAGGGGGTATACAATTTATGAATGGGGATTGCAATAATATAAACCTAATTAATCTATTACAACCAAATTGAATATGTACAAATAATTGAAGAAATATATAAAGTATAAATGCAAATTGTAAGAAATGATTTTTGTGTTTGAATTTTTATATGAAAGAGGTTTTAACCTAAACCTAATTAGAGAAAAAATAATTAAATTAAATTGACTTAAATTAATTAAGAAAAGAAATTAATTAAGAAAAGATTTTTGAATAAAACCCTAATTCTATTTAATTGATTAAAAGAAAATAAGTTTTAAAAAAAGTTTTTTTTTGTATTTTTGTCTTGAAAATAATATATGGTGTTAAAAATATTTTTAGTCTTTTTTGGTATTTAAATAATGTATTTTTAAATGGTATGAAGAAATATAACATTAATTAAATTTATAAGAAAAATAAATAAAGTATAGTAAATAAAATATTTTTGTTCATGGGAAAATAAAATAAAATAAGTCAAAATATAAAATATATCATTTTTTTTAATTTTTCATGATTTTTAGTATTTTAGAAAATATATTTAAAAGGAAAAATGAAATAAATAAGTAAATAAAAATAAATGGGCCAGGGGGTGCCAAAAGTAGGCAGGGAGGTGAGCTAGTAAAAAATATAAAAAAAATACTGCTAAGCCCAAAGGGCCCAGCGCCTGCAAAAAAAATGTTAGGGAAACAGAAAATATGAAAAATGCTAAAGGGGGGTTCACATTGGTTCGAACCCTCTCCTTTTAGGTAAGAAGTGACTTAGTACGCGTGCGCTTGTCACTGGGGTGGATGTTTCATCCGGTCATACAACCAAACCATAAATATATATTAGAAACTTCTTTCTAAAGGAAACTTCATCTTCAACCTCGCGCCTAGCCGGACCACCTGTATCTTCCTCATCTCTCCACAAAAATGGAAAGTTTAAACATGAAACTTATGGTGTTTCTTCCCACGAATTCAACCACATAACTCATGTAAGCTAAAAGTCAAAGAAAAAAAACTAATTTTGCTGGCCCTAAATTGAAACCTAATTTTCTCAAAAATTTCAAATCCAAAATTCTCTATACAGAGTCAATATAAATGGGAACTATGAACATGGTCAGCTTTAGAGCAAAGATATCTACTTTTTTTCTTCACAAATCAGGATCAAATGATGCTTGTATGAAGAGATAAAAGTTTGAAAATTTACCTCTTGCAGCTGGAGTCGTGAATGATGTTTGAGCAACTTTTGAGATGGCCTGGGGATCTATTTAGCTTGCCTGGAACTCCTTGAGTGTATTCCAACTCCTACTTTGCCTTGAAAGTCCCTGAATCTCTCTATTCAAGTCAACCTGCAAGCTTGATATTTGAAAATGGTGGATAGTGTTGAAGGAGTTACAGTCTTGAAACAGGGGCCTAGATTGCTTTGTTATGGTGTATAGATGGTGTTTTAATGATTAGTTTTCAAAATGCACGAGTGGAAATGAAGAAAATGAGTTTTAATTCAAAACTGTGTATCAATGGTGTTCTTGAGCAGATTTATGGTTTTTGAGTGTTTGAGATAGTTTCATGGCACTAGCATTCGTGTGTCATCTTGCAAATAGTGTTTGTACTTATAGGCAAGAGGTTTTGAGGCTTGAAACAACTCAGAAGTTGAAATCACATGTTATGGCTTGGTTACTTATTTTTGAAGCAAAGTTGACATACAAGGTTTCAATGTAGAGTACAAGGGTTTGCAGGGTGGTTAGCAGGATTTAGGAATGTTTCTTCTTGCTTTTGAATTTTTTTGAGTCAGAAACAACAATGTATGGGCTCAAGAAGAGTTGACATTGTGATTAAAGTCACTTTTCCAAAATCGAAGTGGTGACTTTCTTCCAAAAATGGAAATGCAACTTGGATAATGGCTCAAATGCTTGGACAATGGCTCTATTAGTTGTGTAAGCATTAAATTCTTGAGTGATTATCAAGTTTGAATCCCGCAAATCAATATTTGTACAGCATGCTTGAAGATTGGATCAAGTGTTCTTCACAAAATGGCTTGTAATCCAAGTGACAAAACACCAACTTCTTTCCTTTGATTCTCCTTGCTCAGGAATGATCTCAAGGAGTTCTTGGACATTTTGGAAAGCTTAAAATGTGTTATTCAACTCATCTTTGAATTGATTTTGAATAATCCCCTTGTAACTATGTGAAAAATTGACATGAAGTTAGGTCAAAAATCTACCTAACTAGGGCAAAATTTCACTAAGTCTTTTTTAGTTCATGAGCATGTATTCACAAAATTATAACTTGAGATTCAACCACTTTTAGGAGAAGTTGTGTGAAGCAAATCTGTATATTTCATGGAGATATACAACTTCCATGTTCGAAGTTTCTCTTGAATCATCTTGCATCATGGTGAAAACTTGGCTTAAAGTTATGAAAAAATAAGAAAAATTTCATACTTTGAAAAATGTCTAAGTTAAGAAATTTTAACATTTTAAGATGAAATATTAAATTCTTGATTTCTTGATGAATAAGTTTCCTATTTTTGACATGTTTTGATGAATTATGATCTTTGGCACTTGAATTTGACCAAAAAGTCAAAGTTTGACTTTTCAGTATACAGTTGATTTTGATCAGTTGACTGGGAAATTCATCTGTCAATCCAATGGACTTGCAATGTTTTGAACCATGCCATTAGGTAAAAATTATGAAATTGGAATTTTGAGATTATGCCTTAAACCAATTGACCATTTGCTAGGTCAAAAATCAGAAATTGCCCCTTCTCAGTCAAAACCCTAATTTTGACCATTTTTCCCTTTTGAAGATTTGATCAAATTTCTTGAGGAATTATGGTCCAAACTTGATCAAATGATACATATGAGTCTAAAATGTTGATGTGGATCAAAAATTATGAAGTTTGACTGTAAATTGGCTATGGTTGACTTTTTCCCTAATACAGATGATTTTTAGGTCAACGGTTCAATTGATTGATCAAAAGTATGATCCAAGGCTTGAAACTTGACATGAGTGATATTGGGGGTCCATAATGGTCCATGAAAGTCATATGAAGCATTGATAGTCCAAAACTCCTTGTGCAGACTCAAACCCTAATTTTGGTCATCAGTGCATAAGGAGGTGTCTTGAGCTGATCAAACCCTAGTGCAGTCTTGAGCCTAAGGAGATCTTATGAGAAAATTCTTGATAGGTGAGAGGGAAAATTTTGGGGTACAACAATTTATAATCATGGTTATACGATGACCCACGCCCATCCCGTTTACATCCAAAGATAGAGTTACTTACCAAATCAATGGTAAGATAACAATGTCAAAGGAAAAGGAAATGTACAAGAAAGACTTTTGAGTAGGTAGATTGCTCATAATTACTTGCTCCATTTCAAAACAAACATCCTTGCTATTTTCAAAACAATCACATACACTTTCAAAACATCTTACAAAACTTGAAAACATTTTCAAAAGATCAACATCTTTGTATACATTCTTACGAACGAGAATCATTACAAAGATTTCCTAAACAAATGCCTCTTTACAAAATACTTTCAAAAACCACACAAAGCATGATTTCAAACAAAAGCAAGTGATATAGCAAGTAACTAAGATCCCATGGAAAACCATGGATGAAAAGGGTGCTAATACCATCCCTTTTCATAATCTACCCCCCGAACTCAAGAAATAATCTCAAAGGTCTTTCCTGTGCTTTTTCAACTTTCCTTTTAGATAAAAAGAAAAGTCGGTGGCGACTCTTTCTAACCGCAACATTTGCGATAAAATGAAAACACCCAAGTCAGTTCTCCCACCGTATCACAGAAGGTCGTCACCGTCCATGGTGGTTAGAATCATATCTCCACCCGAGAAAATATTCTTAACCACAAATGGCCCTTCATATGTGGGAGTCCATTTGCCCCTGGGATCACCTTGCGGAAGTATGATGCACTTGATCACTAGATCTCCGACTTGATATTCTTGACGCCTGCCTTTCTTGTTAAAAGCCTTAATCATTCGCTTTTGATACGTCTGACCATGACATATAGTAGTAAGTCTCTTCTCATCGATTAGATTTAGCTGGTCAAGTCGAGTTTGGATCTAGTTGTCTTCGTTCAAACCCGCATCCTTCATAATCCAAAGAGAAGGTATCTGGACTTCGATGGGTAGGACTACCTCCATGCCATATACCAGAGAGTAGGGTGTTTCCTGTAACACCCCTTCTAAATAACCCGCGAATATATTAATTAAATCAGAGTAACATGGAAAACAGGGATGTCACAATCCAAGTTAAATATAAAAAACCTCAAATCTACAGTATCATGCTTTACTGAAGGAATTATTAAGATAAATATTAAAATCAATATCATGTTCTACACAGCGGAAATGTCTCAAAACCGGAATAACTTCACTTCATAAGTATTCCCAACATAAATTAAACAATGGAGTATAAAATAAAACTCATCATTCAAACGTTTCCCCCAGTGTTACAACCTATCAGAGCACGACACTGACACGCGGACTTAAAGTAACATAGCTCTAGAGCCATCCTCACCAACTCCTGAGCTGCTAACTTTAATCTGAAATTATTAAAGTAAGGGTGAGATTTCTCATAATTAACATGCACTATAAGCTCCTCAATCAACATTATATCACAAGCATATTATTTCACCCATTTTAGCATAAATTCATATTCAACACACAGTTCCAATCATACAAGTCATTATGCACAAATCAATAATCAACCAAAGAATTGTAACACTGGAAAACATCCTAACATGTTACAATTCCATGCAAACACAAATGCAGACACAATGCATGTGGTACCAACACGTGACCAAGTCACCCAACACTGATCCATCATCAACCGGATACAGCAACCATCGATTCGTTCATAAACACCGGACACGAATCCAGCTGATCCATCATTAACCGGATACAGCAACCATCGATTCGTCCATAAACACCCGGACACGAATCCAGCCTAACCACCCATCCTCACTCGGGTATCGGTTAACGGCAATACAAGTCAAATTCCACACAATGGGAATTAACTTCACCAAAACAATGCATATGCATGCACATCACCAGCATGCAACATCAAATCAACGGAATATGATCACAACATAATTCCAAATAATGCCAAAACCAATATATCACATGATCACATCTCAATCATAATGGATAGCAGGCACAACACATAAGTATCAGTTCTCATTCACCAAATCAGAACAATTTACAAACAATTCTACATCATTCTCAAAATACCAAAGTCTACAAAAATCGGGAATTCGACTCTTTTTAAAATAATTTTCATAAAATAATATTTTTCTTATTTTATAATATAGTATTTTTAACTTAAGAAATACTGCCGAAAACGGCACTCAAATCGGACTTACGGTTTGAAAGTTATGAATTTTCAAAGTTTAATATTTTTCAAAAAGTTACAGCAGAACCCGGTTCCTACATATACAGGAACCGGTTCCTGCGAAGCTCAAAAATCACCCTTATGGAAAATGTATGGGAACCCGGTTCCTACCTATACAGGAACCGGTTCCTGCATGCAATTTTTGCCAGTTTTTATAACTTCGCACAGTGGAACCCGGTTCCTCCCCACTGGGAACCGATTCCCACGACCTGCAGAGCCTAGAACTACTATTTTTGACAGCATTATGTATCTCAATCCATTCCTTTTCATTCCCATACGAATCCAACATCAATTAACACCAGAATCACCCAAGTAACATCAACATAATGTCAAATAACACAATTCAACAATTCCTAACAATCCTCTATCATGCAATTGGTTCAATTCCACACAATTTGACAACATTAGGGACAAATTCTACAAACCTAGAAAATCCTAAATTGAGATTCCTAACATGCTTAATCAATTATATTTATCCCAAAATCTATAAGGCATATTAAATAATTGAAATCACCCCTTACCTCGCGATGATCCTTCGAATTCACGGCGTTTGGCTTTTTCCTCTCTTCTCTTCTCTTCTCCAATTTCACGTATAATGACTTTTCCCAAATAACCTTCTTTTTCTTTTCCTTTTTATCCTTCTTTTTATATTCCTTTTATTATTTGCCAAATAATAGTAATAAATTAGTTATTATTTAGTAGAGCTTTTTACTTCACACACCTCTAATTCAACCTTACACCCCCCGGTCTTCCTTTTTAATTTCATAATTAATTCATCCATTTAATCCAAAATATTATTTATTAAGCCTTTAATTAATTTAATAATTAAATTCCTAATTATTTAACACTTGAATAAATTTGAGGTGTCACAACTCTCCCCTACTAAAAGAGTTTTCGTCCTCGAAAACATACCTTAGACGAACAGTTCGGGATACGAGTCCTTCATCTGGCTCTCCAGCTCCCAAGTGACATTTCCATCTGCTGGTCCTCCCCAATCCACTCTTACCAACGCGATCTCCTTACCTCGCAACTGTTTCAACTTCCGATCCTCAATTCTCGCAGGTACCGTTTCCACAGTCAAATTCTCTCGTACCTGTATATCGTCTACCCGAATCTCATGAGACGGAGCAGCAATGTACTTCCTTAGCTGGGATACATGAAAGATATCATGCAAATTTGCAAGTGACGGCGGAAAAGCAATCTGATAAGCAACTTTCCCAAATCTCTTGGTAATCTGAAACGGACCAATAAAACGTGGAGTCAACTTCTTTGACTTCAAAGCTCGACCAATACCAGTCATCGGAGTAACTCGCATAAAAGCATGTTCTCCTTCGCTAAACTCAAGATATTTCCTCCTCTTATCGTGATAACTTTTCTGACGACTCTGAGAAGTCCTCATCTTCTCCTGAATCATCTTAATCTTTTCCGAAGTCTGTTGGACAATTTCCGGTCCAATCACAACACTCTCTCCAGATTCATACCAACACAACAGTGTCCGACACCTCCTACCATACAATGCTGCAAACGGAGCCATACCAATTCTCGAATGAAAACTATTGTTGTAGGTAAACTCAATCAATGGTAGATAACTATCCCAAGCTCCACCTTTATCCAACACACAAGCTCTTAACAAATCTTCCAACGACTGAATCGTTCTCTCCGTCTGACCATCTGTCTGTGGATGATAAGCGGAACTCAAACGCAACTTAGTACCCAAAGCTTCTTGCAATCCCATCCAGAATTTAGATGTAAACCTCGGATCTCGATCTGACACAATACTAGAAGGAATACCGTGCAAACTCACAATCTTCTCAACATACAATTATGCCAACCTTTCCATCGGATAATCCATTCTTATCGGAATAAAGTGAGCAGATTTCGTCAACCGATCAACAATAACCCAGATAGAATCACAATTATTCGATGTCCTTGGCAAACCAGACACAAAATCCATAGAGATTCCATCCCATTTCCATTCCGGAACAAACAACGGTTCCATCAATCCTGACGGTTTCTGATGCTCAATCTTCGACTTCTGACAAACCAAACAAGCATACACAAACTCAGCAATTTCCTTTTTCATTCCCGGCCACCAAAACAACTTCTTCAGATCATGGTACATTTTAGTAGCACCAGGATGAATACTCAATCCACTACGATGTCCTTCTTCCAAAATACTCTTCCTAATCTCTACAACATTCGGAACACACACCCTATTACCAAATCTCATAACACCATTCTCATCAATCCGGAACTCGCCTCCTTGACCTTGGTTTCTCAATGTCAATTTATCAACTAACCCAACATCGGACTTCTGTCCATTCCGAATTTCGTCCAGAATACCACTAGTCAGTTTCAACATACCCAATTTCACATTATTCGGAGTAGTTTCACATACCAAACTTAAATCTCTGAACTGCTCAACCAAATCTAACTCACGGACCATTAACATCCACATATGCAAGGACTTCCTACTCAAGGCATCCGCAACAACGTTTGCCTTACCAGGATGGTAATTCAAACCGAAATCATAATCCTTTAGAAATTCTAACCATCTCCTCTACCTCATATTCAACTCTTTCTGATCAAAGAGAGACCTCAGACTTTTGTGATCACTGAACACCTCAAACCGAGAACCATATAAATAATGCCTCCACAACTTCAAAACAAACACAACAGCTGCCAACTCCAAATCATGAGTCGGATAATTCCTTTCATGTACTTTCAATTGTCTCGAAGCATAAGCCACCACCTGCTTATCTTGCATCAACACACCACCTAATCCCATTAATGATGCGTCACAATACACAACAAAAGACTTAGTCGGATTTGGCAAAATCAAGATCGGAGCACTTGTCAACCTCCTCTTCAGATCTTGAAATCCTTTCTCACATTCAACATCCCAAACAATCATCTGACCCTTCCTGGTCAACTTAGTCAACGGTAACGCTAATTTGGAAAATCCTTCTATAAACTTCCTGTAATAACCTGCAAGACCCAGAAAACTACGGATCTCAGAAGCATTCTTCGGCGCTTCCCACTGAGATACTGCTTCTACCTTCGTAGGATCCACAGCAATTCCATTCTTGGAAATTACATGGCCAAGAAAACTTACTTCACTTAACCAAAATTCACACTTGGACAACTTCGCATAAAGCTTCTTCTCTTTCAACAATTCCAACACAACTCTGAGATGTTCTGCATGCTCTTCATCGCTCTTCGAATAAATTAGAATATCATCAATGAACACCACCACAAACTTATCAAGATACGGATGAAATATCCTGTTCATATACTCCATGAAAACACCAGGTGCATTAGTAACTCCAAACGGCATAAAAGAATACTCGTAATGTCCATACCTCGTTCTAAATGTAGTTTTATGAATATCTTCCGACTTCACACGAATCTGATGATATCCAGATCTCAGATCAATCTTACTAAATACACAAGCTCCAACTAGTTGATCCATCAAATCATCGATCCTCGGCAAAGGATACCGATTCTTGATTATAACTTTATTCAGCTGTCTGTAATCAACACATAATCTCATTGAACCTTCTTTCTTCTTAACCAACAACACCGGAGCACCCCACGGAGAAACACTCGGACGAATAAACTTCTTCTTAAGTAACTCCTCCAACTATTTCTTTAACTTCGCTAACTCAGATGCCGATATATGGTAAGGCGCCATCGACACTGGACTAGTTCCAGGAATCAAATCTATAGTAAATTTTACCTCCCTCTCAGGTGGAAATTCACTAACGTCTTCCGGAAACACCTCTGGAAATTCATTCACCACTGGTAATCCATCACTCTTTGCTTTTCCCTCCGCTTCTATTGCAGAATACAACATAAATACCACAACACCATCTTTCACGGCTAGGTTCATCTGTTTAACCGACATAGTCACATCTTCGACACCAACCTCTTCAGGAAAAATAATCGTCTTCGCAAAATAGTTGATATGAACCTGGTTGAATTCCAACCAGTTCATTCCAAGGATGATATCAAGTTGTTCTAACGGTAGGCACACCAAATCCATACCGAAACCCCTATCAAAAATCACAATAGGACAATTCCTACAAACATACGAAGTAGTCACTGAACCTGACGCAGGAGTATCAATAACCATATATCCATCCATATTAGAAATTTCCAAATTCAATCTTTTAGCACAATCCAAAGCAATAAAAGAATGCATAGCTCCAGTATCAATAATCGCAATCAAAGGTATGTCATTAATAAAACATGTACCTTTAATCAGCCGATCATCTGGCTTAGTCTCTGACCCAGACAATGCAAACACTTTACCACCAGCTTGCTCCTTCTTGGGTTTTGTACACTGAGGACGAGTATGACCTTCTTCACCATAGTTGTAACAAGTCACCACTCTTACTCTGCAATCATTGGCCACATGGCCGAGTTTCCCACACTTGAAACACTTCTTATCATTACTTTTGCAATCCACCATACGATGTCCTGTCTCACCACACTTGTAGCACTTAATGGAAGAACTAGAATCTCCTCCACCAAACTTCTTCCAACCACCGGGTCTCTGATTACTTTTATCATAAGGCTTACCACGATCCATCTGTTGCTTACCCTTCCTATCAACATACCCTCGAGCATTCGACTTAGTGCTAGCAAGATCCTCCTCTAAAATCCTACTACAGTCAACCAGATCAGGAAATCTTCAGATACGCTGATACCGAATACCCTGCTTAATCTCATCACGAAGACCATTCTCAAACTTGATACATTTGGAAAATTCTCCATCTGCATCGTTAGTATAATGAGCATAATACTTTGCTAACTCAGTAAACTTCGAAGCATACTCACTGACAGTCTTGTTACCCTACTTGAGTTCCAGAAACTCAATCTCCTTCTTGCCTCTGATGTCCTCAGGAAAGTACCTCCTCAGAAAAGCCCTCCTGAACACAGCCCAAGTCAACGCAATACCATCTTCTTCCATTTCAGTTCTGGTAGCAACCCACCAGTCATCAGCTTCCTCTGGTAACATGTGAGTTCCGTATCTCACCTTCAGCCCTTCAGCACAGTCAATTACTCTGAAGATCCTCTCGATATCCTTCAACCACTTTTGAGCACCTTCGGGATCATGTGCACCCTTGAACAACGGAGGATTATTCCTCTGAAAATTCCCCAATTGTCCATCAGCACCAATCACAGCTCCCTGTTGGTTCCCTCCGAGTACTCCAGCCAACATTCCCAATGCTTCAACAATAGCATCGTCGTTTCTTCCGTTACCTCTTCCGTCCATTGTTCTTGTAACATTACAAAACAGCCTCATCAGCACACAAGTATCGACAGTGTCATCTTACACTAGTCGTATACAAAAGGGATAACGATACAAGACAAGACAGACTATGCTCTGATACCAATATTGTAACACCCCTTCTAAATAACCCGTGAATATATTAACTAAATCAGAGTAACATGGAAAACAGGGATGTCACAATCCAAGTTAAATATAAAAACCTCAAATCTACAGTATCATGCTTTACTGAAGGAATTATTAAGATAAATATTCAAATCAATATCATGTTCTACACAGCGGAAATGTCTCAAAACCGGAATAACTTCACTTCATAAGTATTCCCAACATAAATTAAACAATAGAGTATAAAATAAAACTCATCATTCAAACGTTTCCCCCAGTGTTACAACCTATCAGAGCACGACACTGACACGCGGACTTAAAGTAACATAGCTCTAGAGCCATCCTCACCAACTCCTGAGCTGCTAACTTTAATCTGAAATTATTAAAGTAAGGGTGAGATTTCTCATAATTAACATGCATTATAAGCTCCTCAATCAACATTATATCACAAGCATATTATTTCACCCATTTTAGCATAAATTCAGATTCAACACACAATTCTAATCATACAAGTCATTATGCACAAATCAATAATCAACCAAAGAATTGTAACACTGGAAAACATCCTAACATATTACAATTCCATGCAAACACAAATGCAGACACAATGCATGTGGTACCAACACGTGACTAAGTCACCCAACACTGATCCATCATCAACCGGATACAGCAACCATCGATTCGTCCATAAACACCGGACACGAATCCAGCTGATCCATCATTAACCTGATACAGCAACCATCGATTCGTCCATAAACACCCGGACACGAATCCAGCCTAACCACCCATCATCACCCGGGTATCGGTTAACAGCAATACAAGTCAAATTCCACACAATGGGAATTAACTTCACCAAAACAATGCATATGCATGCACATCACCAGGATGCAACATCAAATCAACGGAATATGATCACAACATAATTCCAAATAATGCCAAAACCAATATATCACATGATCACATCTCAATCATAATGGATAGCAGGCACAACACATAAGTATCAGTTCTCATTCACCAAATCAGAACAATTTACAAACAATTCTACATCATTCTCAAAATACCAAAGTCTACAAAAATCGGGAATTCGACTCTTTTTAAAATAATTTTCATAAAATAATATTTTTCTTATTTTATAATATAGTATTTTAAACTTAAGAAATACTGCCGAAAACGGAACTCAAATCGGACTTACGGTTTGAAAGTTATGAATTTTCAAAGTTTAATATTTTTCAAAAAGTTACAGCAGAACCCGGTTCTTACATATACAGGAACCGGTTCCTGCGAAGCTCAAAAATCACCCTTATGGAAAATGTATGGGAACCCGGTTCCTACCTATACAGGAACCGGTTCCTGCGTGCAATTTCTTCCAGTTTTTATAACTTCGCACAGTGGAACCCGGTTCCTCCCCACTGGGAACCGGTTCCCACGACCTGCAGAGCCTAGAACTGCTATTTTTGATAGCATTATGTATCTCAATCCATTCCTTTTCATTCCCATACGAATCCAACATCAATTAACACCATAATCACCCAAGTAACATCAACATAATGTCAAATAACACAATTCAACCATTCCTAACAATCCTCTATCATGCAATTGGTTCAATTCCACACAATTTGACAACATTAGGGACAAATTCTACAAACCTAGAAAATCCTAAATTGAGATTCCTAACATGCTTAATCAATTCTATTGATCCCAAAATCTATAAGGCATATTAAATAATTGAAATCACCCCTTACCTCGCGATGATCCTTCGAATTCACGGTGTTTGGCTTTTTCCTCTCTTCTCTTCTCTTCTCCAATTTCACGTATAATGACTTTTTCCCAAATAACCTTCTTTTTCTTTTCCTTTTTATCCTTCTTTTTATATTCCTTTTATTATTTGCCAAATAATAGTAATAAATTAGTTATTATTTAGTAGAGCTTTTTACTTCACACACCTCTAATTCAACCTTACACCCCCCGGTCTTCCTTTTTAATTTCATAATTAATTCATCCATTTAATCCAAAATATTATTAATTAAGCCTTTAATTAATTTAATAATTAAATTCCTAATTATTTAACACTTGAATAAATTTGGGGTGTCACATTTCCCCTGTTGACGTCCGTGCTGAGGTACAGTATCCATGAAGAGAAAATTGTAACATCTCATGCCAGTCTTTGTATGTCACCGTCATCTTCTGTACAATTTTCTTGATGTTCTTGTTAGCTGCTTCAATAACACCATTCATCTTCATCCGGTAGGAAGAAGAGTTATGATATTATATCTTGAACTGTTTATAGAGCTCGGTGATTATTGTGTTATTGAGATTTGTACCATTGTCAGTAATAATTCTCTCTTGCACACCATACTGATAGATTAGATTATGTCGGATAAACCGTGCCACAACATTCTTGGTTACTGTAGCAAAAGAAGTCGCCTCAACCCACTTTGTGAAGTAATCAATGGCCACTAGAATGAAGCGATTTCAATTGGAAGAAGTGGGCCTGATTTCCCCGATTATGTCAATGCCCCACATTGCAAAGGGCCACGGAGCTGTCAAGACGTTCAAGGGAACCGGAGGCACATGCACCTTATCAGTGTAGATTTGACACTTATGACAAGTTCGAGAGTGCTGATAACAATCGGCTTCCATAGTAGACCAGTAATATCCTGCCCGCAGGATCTTCTTAGCCATGGTATGTCCACTGGAATGGGTTCCGAAGGTATCTTCATGTAGATTTGTCATGATCCTCTCTGCTTCGCTTTTGTCTACACATCATAGTAATGTAGAGTCATGATTGCGCTTGTAGAGGATTCCATTACTGAGGAAGAACTTCGCAGTGAACCTTCTCAGAAACTTCTTATCATTGACAGATGCCCCTTCGGGATACTCTTGAGTCTCGAGATACCTTTTGACTTCGTGAAACCAGGGTTTGTCTGCCACCTCTTCGGTATCAATTTCACAGTAGTGTGTTGGTTCATCCAACCTCTCAATGGTGATTTGGGGAGCTTCATTGTCCCACCTAACCTTGAACATAGAAGACATGGTATCTAGCGCGTCCGCTAACTAGTTCTCCTCTCGCGGGAAATGTTTAAAAGTTATCTCCTCAAAGTGTGGGAGCAATGTCAGTACGAGCTCTTTGTATGGGATGAGATTCAGGTATTTCGTATCTCATTCTCCCTTGATCTGACTTATTACCAAGGTTGAATCCTCGAAAATGTTCAAGAACTTGATCCTGAAGTCAATAGCGGCCTTGAGACTCATGACACAGGCTTTATACTCTGCCATGTTGTTAGTGTAGTTGAAACATAACCGAGCAGTGGAAGGAGTATGACAGCCCTCAGGAGATATGATTACAGCGCCGATGCCATTACCAAGTGCGTTTGAATCCCCGTCAAAGACCATAGTCCATCGGGATCCCTCTTCGGGTCCTTCATCTGGTCCAGGTTCTTCGTAGTTAGTCACCAGCATAATATTCTCATCCGGGAATTCAAAATCCATGGACTGGTAGTCATCCACTGCCTGATGAGCCAAATGATCAGCCAATACACTCCCCTTGATTGCTTTTTGGGTTGTATATTGTATATCATACTTGGTTAAGATCATCTTCCATCTTGCTATTCTTCCAGAGAGAGCAGGTTTCTCGAAGATGTATTTGATCGGATCCATCTTATATATCAACAAAGTAGTGTGGGTCAGCATATACTGTCTTAGTCGGCGAGCATCGTATGCCAAAGCGCAGCAAGTTTTCTCGAGCAGTGAGTATCGTGTCTCACAGTCGATAAACTTTTTGCTAAGGTAGTATATTGCATGCTCTTTTCGACCAGACTTGTCATGCTGCCCCAGCACACACCCCATTGAATTGTCTAGCACTGTTAAGTACAATATCAAAGGTCTTCCTTCAACTGGAGGCATCAGAATTGGCGGTTCTTGAAGGTATTCCTTGATTCTTTCAAAAGCCGTCTGGCATTCTTCATTCCACGTTACCACTTGCTCTTTCTTCAGAAGCTTGAAGATGGGCTCACAAGTAGCAGCCGGATGTGAAATGAACCTGGAAATATAATTCAAGCGTCCCAAGAAACCTCTAACATCCTTCTCTGTACGGGGAGCCGACATCTCTTGTATGGCTTTTACCTTCGCAGGGTCTACTTGGATGCCTTTGTCATTGACAATGAAACCCAGGAGTTTACCAGACCTTACCCCGAAGGTGCACTTGTTCGAATTCAACCTCAGCTTGTATATCTTCAACATGTCGAACAACTTTTATAGATGATCAAGGTGATCTTCCTTAGTTTGAGACCTGGATATCATGTCATCAACATAAACTTCGATCTCGTGATGAATCATATCATGAAACAAAGCGACCATGGCGCGCTGATAAGTTTCCCCGGAATTCTTCAACCCGAAAGGCATCACCTTGTAACAGAAGTTGCCCCACTGTGTGACGAAGGTTGTCTTCTCCATGTCTTCAGGAGCCATCTTGATCTGATTGTAGCCAGAGAAACCATCCATGAAGGATAAGATCTTGTGTTGCACGGTGTTGTCAACCAGAATGTCAATGTGAGGAAGTGGGAAGTCATCCTTGGGGGTTGCCCTATTCAGATCTTTGTAATCCATACACATCTGTACCTTACCATCCTTCTTAGGTACTGGAACGACGTTAGCAACCCACTATGGATAGGAGGTGACAGCTAAGAACTCTGCATCAAACTGCTTCATGACTTCCTCCTTGATCTTTTCTGACATTTCAGAGCGCATACGGCGGACCTTTTGTTTAACCGGAGGACAGTCTTCGTTGGTTGGCAGACGATGAACCACAATATCAGTGTCTAAGCCTGGCATGTCTTCATATGACCAGGCAAAGATCTCAACGTAGTCGTGTAAAATTTGTATCAACCGCTGTTTGATCTTAACTTCCAGATTTGTGCTGATGTTGACTTCTTTTTTGTCTATCTCCGTGCCCAGGTTTATCGTCTCAACTGGCTCTTCATGAGGTTGTATAGTTGTTTCTTCCTATTGTAATAGTCTATCAAGTTCTCCAGGCACCTCACAATCATCCTCACCTTCATCTTTAGCTTGGTTGATCGGATTTTCAAAGTCATAACGGACAGTAGCATAGCTGTTATCAATGGCATCCATAGTGGATATGGATCTGCAATATGATACGTGAGTGTGTGTAAGAGCATAGTTGTTTTGATAAAGTGAAAATAGAAAAGAAAAACAGAGAGCGCAAAATTTATATGCAAGGAACATCCAATGTTTTATTGATGATATATGAAATGAAAAATAATAGCCCTCACAAACAAAGCCAATGTGCCTCAGGCAAGGCACAAGGTCGTAGAGTTTCAATTGTTTATTACAAATCTCAAAATAAGTAAGACAATTACTGCGGAATAAAAGAAACTGGTATAAAGTCCCTAGCTGTCCAGTTACTCGGTCCATCATTGGTAGTTGTGTAGATCCAACTGTCAATGTCTGAGTCTTCCTCGTTGTCTTCAATGGCATTAATTCCCCGATTGCTGATGCGTAGGGGAGGTCCTCCAGCCCGAGCACGTCGAACAACCCTTTGAGCTCCTGAAGTAAAGCCCAAACCAAACTTGTCAGTTTTGTGAGTAAAATCAAGGAGTTATCCCCAATTGGTATACCCATCTTCTTCAACCACTGCTTTGGAGTCTTTGAGAGAAGCCATCTTCAGGGGAGGTTTATTGGTATTAGTTTCAGCCGATGTCTAGATCTGGGGAACCTCTTCAAAGTTCTGGAAAGGAGTCTCTATGAATTCCCCGTCCATCTCTATGTATCTGAAGGAATTGAGGTGGCTCACCATATACTCCTCCTCACCACGCACAGTGACAATCTTCCCTTTTACTGGATACTTCAGCATTCGGTGTAGTGTAAAAGTAACTGCCCCAGCTTCACGGATCCAGGGACGACCCAACAAACAAGAGTATGACGGCCGGATGTCCATTACATAGAAAGTGGACTCAAAAGTATGGGAACCTACTTTGACGGGGATGTCCACTTCTCCATGCACCATTCTCTTCGACCCATCAAAATCCCTCACCACAATGTTATTAGGCTTTAAGGTCAAACCCTCACAGTCCAACTGTTCCAATGCCTTCTTAGGCAGAACATTCAGCGAAGACCCAGTATCCACCAACACATGAGCCAAGGTGGTGCCCCTACATTCAATTGAGACATGTAGAGCATCATTATGCTTCCTCCCCTTCGGTGTCAAGTCTGTATCTGAAAAACCCAGCCCATTGTCAGCAGTCAGGCTGGCTACACAATCTTTGAATTGATCAGCTGAGGTCTCCTACGGAACATGCACAATCTTGAGGAATGCAATCAAAGACTCCACATGGGCCTCAGAGCATAACAGCAGAGACAACATTGATATCTTTGAGGGGGTCTACCCCAGCTGCTCGACCACATTGTAGTCGCTCTTTTTGATTATTTTCAATATTTCCTCTATCTCTTGCTTAGAGGCTTCCACTACAATTTTTTTAGGCCCCTCCGTCCGAGCAGGATCACCTATAACTTCTTTGCCTCGGGTCCCGGATGACTCCACGGCAGGAGTGATAATTGGAGTAAGAACATGAGTAGTAGTTGATGTACCAACAAGAGTAGCAGACGGAATAACAATAGGCCTATTGACACTCTTCGGGAAAATCTTGGGAGAGAAAACCCTTCCACTTCGGGTAACCTTGCTGGTCCCGACAATGTTACTGAGATTAGGATCAGCCTCTTCATTTTTCAGATCCTGTTTGATTCCATGATAGTACACATCAGCACCATAATGCCAGGGGACAACTTTGTCCGAGGCATACGGGACAGGACCAGGAAAGCTGATTATTAGCGGAGCAACTCTTGGAACAGATGTAATCCTAACAGGTCTTCTCGAGGACACCTTGGAAGGATTGGTGGAAATGGTTATAATAGCAACATCTTCAAATGGGACAACGGGAATTAAAGTTTTCTTGAACAAAATTTATTTGTTATCCATCAGGTGCTGAACACCTGACTTCAGCAAATAGCAACCAGAAGGAAGAAATGGACACATGTGGCAACCTTCACCACAACCCAGAAATAAATCGACCGACAACAAATTCTTCTTAACCATCATAAGAGGAGTAGAAACTTCATCCACCAAGGTCACAAACAGATCAGTATCAACAGCATTAACTCCACGACCGTGCTTAGGCATGGGAGCAGTTATGACATTGGGCTTTTCTGGAGCATCGAACTCAATCTCCTTGGCTTCGATCAGATCCTGTACCTTATTTTGTAGACCCAGCAGTCGTTGGTGTTGTGTCCAGGACTCTCAGAATGATAGGCATATCGAGCATTTGGATCATATCGAGGAGATGTGGTGTTCGGATACTTGGGAGCCTCTTTCAAGGTCGCCAAGTTGGATCTTAGTAGATGGGGTAGAACTTTAGCCAACGTCGTGTTGATCCGGGTAAACTTCTATTATGGTCTTTCCACCCTTTGTTGATTGTTGCGTTGTGGGGCAGCCGCAGGCCTAGGTATTATTACAGTACTTACTATCTGACGGTGTTTAGCTTTGCCTTGGCCTCTCGGGCTATAGATGGCACTGGCTTCCTTCTTACCAGCAAAAGGCTTCTTTACCCAACTCGAAGAGGCATCCTTCTGTATCATACAGCTCCGAATCCCAGCTTCTACTCTCTCCCGTTAGAATCAGCTCGGTGAAACCAATTGATGAGTTGTCGATCAAATGATTAAAGAATGGACCAGATAGTGTCCCCAGAAACATATCGACCAACTCCCTATCAGACAACAGGGGTTGGACTCTTCCAGCCAAGTCTCTCCACTTCTGTGCATAGTCCTTAAAGCCTTCACTTGCACCCATGGACATACTCTAGAGTTGAGTACGAGTAGGAGCAAGGTCGGCGTTGTATTGATACTGCTTATAAAAAGCAGCAGCCAGATCTTCCCAATTTCGGACATTGGCTCTCTCCAGTTGGTAGAACCATTCAAGCTGAGTCCCTGATAAACTGTCTTGAAAGAAGTGAACCCACAAATTTCTATCAGCAGTGTGGGGCTGGATCTTTCTGACATAGGAGCGGAGATGGAGCTTTGGGCAAGACACCCCATCATACTTTGCAAAAATTGGAGCCTTGAACTTCTGCTGGATGACCACTCCCGACATCAATCCCAATTCTTCGAAATCTAACTTGGGTATCCTCTGGATTTCCATAGCACTCAGACAATCTTCCAACTGCTTGTATCTATCCTCAATAGGAGGATACTTCCCATCATTGTAATCTGTATCAGTCTCAGAAACTTCAGAACTGGGGTCCTTTTCCCTTGTCTCTTCTTCTTGATTCTCCCCTTCCTTTGATGAAGATGTCAGATCGACTTGTTGCTTCAACGGCCCCTTGAACCTTCTGCACATATTCAGAATACCAGCGGCCTTCTTCTTTTTCTTTTTCTCCTTCAGGATGAGGGCCTTCAGATCCTCCTGCCCTTTCTCCAGATTTATGAACATCTGTTGGAATTGAGCATTTTGTGCCTGAAGATCCTTGATGCTTTGTTCGGAAGACATTATTGCTGAAATAAACAGCGAAGAAGATGAGAAACCTGTAATGGTACCTATTTATGTGATGCTATTAATGGGATGTATATGCAATAATTTCAAGGATTTTTAAAGGCTCGCATTTGTTTAACCAAAAGAAAACACATGTTAATTGTATTAATAATTTCGAATTGTTACAAAGAACGCCTTTTAGGCTTACAATTAAACAAAACAAAACTTAAAGCAAAAAAGAAACTAGGTCTCCCAGGAGCGCATCTTTTTTGGTGCAATGTAGGTGTTTATGTTCCTTTCTTCATGAAGTAGCCTAGTGAGCTCCAAGACCTTCTTCTCGCTGGCAGAGAATTGAGCTTCAAACGTGTCATGCTCCTCTTTAAGTTGAACCCAGGATTTCTGTAATTCTTCATGATCGGTTGGCATGTCAGGATGATGACCAAGCGAAGTAGTATCCCCTTTAATAGCTGGCTCCACAGTTATCGGTAGGACAGCTGGGTAAGGCATCATAAGGCTTTAGGCGCGAGCTCGTACCCACCAGAGATATGTCTCAAGAGGAATGGAATTCTTGTGCCCTTGCGTCTTGCTATCAATTTTATGCACCATGCCCCAAGATTTTATGAACCTTCTACGGTATCCCTGAGCGTCACTCTCATAGTTGAAGGTGATTCCTCTGATAAGCGTGTCGTGAGGACCATCTCTCCTCGCATAACCAAACTGACGCAGTTCCAAACAAGGGTTGTAAGTGATTCCTCCCCTAATTCCTAAGAGAGGGACATTAGGGAATTCACCATAGCGATCGATGATGGTAAAATCTTCTGAGAACCGTGAACACCAATTGATGTCTGAATGCTTAAGGGACATCAGCCTACGAGACCATTTTAAACCCTGTTCATTCTTCAAAACAGACTTGGGTAGGTGCGAAATAAACCACCTACCCAATAGAGGAATGCAACACAGGAGGGTCCCCCTTCTCTTTAGAGTGCGAGCATGCAGAGAGTGTAGAATATCCCCTAGTAATGTAGGCACTAGATTATGAGACAGAAAAACCTTAATAATGCTCACATCTACGAGTTGATCCGCATTAGGGAAAAGTATTGTCCCGTAAATGAGAAGTGCCAACACCTCTTCAAAAGCTTGTAAATCTAAGGTATCCCAAAAATGGTAAGCCTTATCGAATAGAAACTTAACCAGAATTCCTTGGACACTCCCTCTAGTCTCCTAATTTGTCACTATGTCAGACCGTTGTAAGGACAGAGCTCTAGCAATCTCTTCAGGCTTTGGATGTTCTTCCGTACCGTTGGAAGGTAACTGATCAAGAATAGGTACCCCTAACAATTGAGAAAATTCCTCCATATTAGGTACTAGCTGGTAATCCGGGAAGGTGAAACGATGGTGCACAGGATCGAAGAACTAAAACAGTACTTTTAACAACTCTTCATCAGTTTTTGCAGTGACCAAATTGAGCAACTGACCATACTTTTTAGTGAAATGAGAACTTTCAAGAACCCTTAAGGCCAGGTCCTTTAGTTGGAGAGACACTTTCACAAGGTTGATCTGTATAGTGTTCCTACGGGCGGATGCCATGTCCTACAAAACAAAGAAAAAATAAGCCCTAGGAAACCCTTGAAATGGTTAATCATGATATGCCATGCTTATGATGTCATGATTATGTTAGAAAATCACAGGTATAGCAAATAACAAACAAGTAGCATCAAGTCTTTAGGTTTAAGGCCTGCATGATTTTTAAGGTCATACCTTCTTGAAGTTGGATTGGTTCAACCTGTCCTATAAAATAGTAACCGGGTTCTAAAGGATCTCAATATCACTGGTCTTTCCCCCAGCTTTGTTCAATAGGCGATTGACTCGCAACCGAACAAAACTCAAGAGTCAAACCTCAATGAGTGTAGCATCGAGTATTTGTCGACCTTGGGAATACACCAAAGTCGGCCATATCGTTACGTCCTACTGGCCAAGTTGTGCAATTAAAGGTTCTAAGGTTAGTTGATGTTTCACGACACAACGCGGCGGTCCCGTACTCTCCCTGATTGACTCAAGGGTTACCGGTACCAACCAAAGTGCCACATCAATGTAGCTACTGCTTCAACCGTGTTGGTATACCCCGCACAGTTCCCTCACAGTTTATTGCTACTTACCTAAAAGGTGTTTCCCAAATCTGGGTGTAGGATCTATAGTAACCCATATAATCCCTTAAAAGTAAAGCAATCAAGACAAGAAAAAGAAGCAATTAAATGACCTAGATCCTAAGGTATACCCCACTTATAAAAATCCCTAGCATAGTCGCTAGTTCTGTGATAAGGTGGCAGAACTGACTATTATACTGCTTTGCATTTTTTGTTCGCAAATGTTGCGGTAAGCAAGAGTCACCACCGACTTTTATTTTATCCAACAAAGGAAAAGGAAAAAGAACAGAAAAAACCTTTTTCGAGAATGTTTCTGAGTACGGGGGGGTAGATTATAGAAAGGGAATGTGTTAGCACCCTTTCTATCCATGGTTTTCCATGGGCTCTTAGGTATTTTGCTCATTTGTAAAATTTCTTGTGCATGCTTGTTTTTTTGAAAAAAAGTTTTACTTCGTGATAACCCTTGTATCGGTCCTCAAGAGTGTGACAAAGTTGTTTTGAAAATTGTTTTGAAAAGTGTTTGTGTGAAAAGTTTTGTTTGAGCAAGTACCTAGGAACTAATCTACCTACCCGAAAAAAGTTTGTTTGTTTTCCTTTAGACACGTTATCCTATTATTAAGGAATAGGTAGCACCATCGTTGGAGTTTTAAGGGACGTTTGAAGGGACAAATACGATCACAAAAGCAATGTTAGGAAATTTTAGTAATCATCCTAAAGTCTTAAAGATCTTTTTCCGAGGTAGCATTCGAATGGGTCATTTTAGATCTTTTGGGACTAGAGGACGACCACTAACATTCCATATACTTCATGATCGTTTACCGAAGGAAACCAGAGTGGAATAAACCCTAGGAGTGAGCATGTGCAAGTGTATTTTTCAATTAATTATCTTTGCATAATTAGGGTTTTCTACTGTTTTAATTTCAGTTCGTCTTTCCATACAATCCTATACATACATCTAAGCAGTTTATAGTTTGCGGAAATTAAAATCCGAGAAGTTAGAGTCCTAGTTATTACATAGCTTTGGGCAGATACATAGTTATTTTGACTGAAAATAAAATGCGGAATTAAAACCCTGTTTAAATCTATTACAAACTCGGAGCAGTTACAAATAAGAAAAAGGAAAATTAAAAGCGCACGGCAGGTTAAATGCGAGAAATAATTAGACGACCTAAAAATCTAATTTGAGAAAATATTTATGTTGTTTTTGAGGAAAAATTAGGTTAAGTACAAAATTAAACCCTAATTCTAATTATTTTGAATTATAATAAAAAACATTAAATTACCCTAATTTAATTAAACTAATTAATTAATAAAAAATTTATGAAAAAAAAGATTTTTGATGTTTTTATGATTTTTTGATTAAATAAAAAATATGATTTTTTTGGTGTTATTAAAAAAACATAATGAATAAATAATAAGAAAAAGAATTAAAATGAAAAAGAGTAAGAATTTGGGCCTGTATAAGCACCCAGGGGGGTGTTTTGGAATTTTCAAGGCCCATTATGGCTGAGCCCAGTTTGCACCAGATCATGTGCTTCCCTCCTTTGATGATGCATGGTAGGCCTTCAATGTTGGAACGTGAGATTTGTCTGATGATGGATCTCAGGGCTGAGATCTAGGGTGCACGATGGACGTTTGACCATGCGTTACACTGGAATCTGCAAGAGATGTTAAGAAAATAAGAAAACGTTGGACCTGGGACCGAACCCAGGTCCCTTGCTTCACATGTCCTTATCCCATGCCATATGCACTGTGTTGGTTAGTTGTCAATATAATACAACCAAAATATAATATATAAAAAAGAGTTGGCAGGCTGAACAAAACAAAACGTGCGCGGTTATTCAAATGGGCCAGTGGGGTGGTGATAAGTCACTGTCTTCTTCCATGTCTGTCGTTTTAGATCTCATGTCTATACCTACGGATAAAACTCTATAGCTATACACATGCAATCTTCAAAAATTAATATGATGCATAATAAATCAATTCTAACTATACCAATCAATTCATCTTGATCTGACGAGTATCATGGAATTAGTTTCTTGTCATAATTCCACCTATATAAAGAAGCCCCAAAATAAACCCTTAAACCCTAGCCATGGCAATCGTCGGTATATTCATCAAAACATCAATTAAATCATCCCAACATGTTGCAAACATGTTAACAATCACAAATATATCATTCAAACATGCTTAAGATGCAAGAATTATGGTAATTGATTTTGAGAAAAAATGCAAACTGTATGAGGGTTGTGGGGTGATTTTGGGCTTGTGAATACTTGAAATTGATTGTGTTAGCTCCAAGAGATGTCCAGGAACACGATTTGACCTTCAGCATGCCTTGAACTGGTCTATGGAAGAAGATATGTCTCACACTTTTTGAACAAAATTTTGAACTTTGTTTCTGGTTTTCTTTGGCAGGTTGCGCACACAATTTTTTCTAGGGTTCAAACAAACCTCAGTATATGTGATGAATACAAATAGGTTAACAATTTTGGCAAGAGATCAAGATATCAATATCATTCAAATTTGCTTCAAAACTTTCCAATTTTGAATATCTTCCCTCTCATGATTTGGCACCATTTTGTTTGATACCATACAGCATATTTGGATTGCCCTTTAATGCAAAATCAAATCAAAACAATCTTTTATTATTTTTTGTCATTTATTTGATTTTATGTGACTTTTAATAAATAAAAATCAAAATAAAATAAATAAAATAGAGAAAATAATATATGGCTGCTGATTTGGGTCGTGGACCATGTCCCTAACAAGATACAATCCTTAAATGCTAGGCCCTTTTGTCAAAAAATGCATTTTTGAGCATATTTGACTTTTGGCAATTTTCCAAAAATGGTCAACTTTGACAATGCATATATCTTCCAATTTTTACCCTAGGAGGGTGTTCTTGGACTTTTTGGAAGGCTTAGGATTCCCCCTAAACAACCTTTTTGGTTTAATCTCAATTGGGTCTTCCATGTTCATGTAAGAAGCTTTGACCCAAAAGGTGTTTTTGTTGACTTTTCAAAAGGACCTATAATGTAGAAATTCGTATCTTTTCATGAGTGCATTTTTTGAACTTGAGGGATGAAGATGAGTTATAGGGAATTGTATTCTCTTAAAAATGAGCCTTGGATGAGAAATTTATGATAAAGTATGATAAAGTTATGCTTGGTCAAAGTTTTGTTGACTTTTTCCTAAGAAACCCTAATTTAGCAACTTTTGAGTTTTAATGAATTAGGAGCATTCCTTGAGGAATCATGATAAACCCTTGATCAAATGATGAATATAAATTTAAAATGTTGATGTTGACCAAAAATCTTGAAGTTTGATTGTATGTGGGCCACAATTGACTTTTGACCTAATACAGTCGATTCTCAAGCATCTGAGCAGTTGACTGAGCAAACTTCTTGTGCAAGGCTTGAAATTTGACATGGAGGGTCTTGATGCAAATGGAAGCCCTAGTTTGAGGTTCATTGCTTTAGGAGAGAGTTTATCTGGTTAACTCTTGGGCATCCTTGAGCAAGTTAGGGGTCTTAATGAGCATATGTTGAGTAAAATGGGAGGGCAAATTTTGAGGTACAACAAACCCCCTACGTACACTCCTTCGTTTAGCCACATGGACCTCTGGCAGGAAAGCCTTTGAATGGATAGAACGACCTTCACGAGGTTTTGTTTGTAACTTTGATTCCCTTTGAATCAGCATCTTTTGAACCCAACTCCGGGCATCCCATTCAAAGGATTTACAAAGCCCACCTTAAGGCTTGTTTTGGTGACTCATCCAAGGGTCACACATTTGGCTCCTTTGAAGGATGCATAAAAGTGGCCCATTCGAAGGATACTTGTTAAAGGAAAATCAAATAATGTTGTTGGGGGAAGAATTTGGTCGAAGGAGGTTCAAAATGAAAGGATGATATTCAAAGATGTTTGCTGCCAAGTTCAGGCCTGGCACACTGGCCAAAACTGTTGCACAACAGTCCTGAAACACTGCCCCATTCTTGCACCAAAATAGCATACAAAGAATTGTCCCTCGAAATCTACAAGAGCAGTTTACTCAAATTGTTTAAATTATTTTGTTTTCCCTCCAAAAGCTTCAACCAGCTTTGCCTATAAATGAGAGGCTCCAACACGTGTTTAAGGAGGACTTTTTGGCCAGAGGAACGAATCTTCAAAAATTTCTCAAACACCATAAAACTCTCAAACACTTAAACATTCATCAAACACAAACTCAGAATCTAAAAACTTGTCCCCTTCGAATCTGAAACATCCCCACACCTTGTTACCCTTCGAATCTAATAGAAAGAACATCACACTTGTTCTTCTCCTTCAAATCCAGCCTTAAGGACGTCACCTTCGTCTCCTCCTTTCTAATCTAGAAATACTCAAGGCACCCACTTAAAGGCCCAGCACACGTCCCAGCCTCAAGCAAGGTAAGTCATTCTTAACCTTGGATCCTTCGTTTCCAGCATAACATGTAAATAAATTTCCTTTTCGTTTCAAACTTGTACATAGTATTTGTTTCCCTTTCGTTTACACCCTTTTAGTTTGTTTTTATTGCCTCTCCTTTTGGTTTTGTTCTTTGGTTTGTTATAAATGCTTTAAGAACTAACCTGGCCCTAAGATAATGCTAGCATGACCTTAAACCATGTTTCTATTTAATATCTCAAATGAAAGAAACAAGAGACAGGAGTATGAAACGAAGCCTCAGACTTCCTCACTGATTCCAAGCCCAGTCGAAAGGCACTCCCTCACTGCTTTCAACCCCCAGTCGAAGGAGGCAGAAAGGCAGATTGCATCTTACACTGGCCTCTAAGCCCCAGTCAAAAGGCACACCACACTAGCCTCCAGGCCCCAATCAAAAGGCACGCCTACACTAGTTTCAGCCCCCAGTCGAAGAAGGCAGAAAGGCAAATCGAAGGGCATGACTCCACTGACTCCAGACCCCAAATCGAAGGAAGCCAGAAAACGCAGAATCAAAGGGTGTTTCTGCCTAAATCAAAAGACCCATTTTTCTTGATTTTATTTTATTTTTGCCTTTATATTTTCATGCTATTCAATATGGTTGTAATAATGTAGGATTTTATCTCTCTGCATTTTATTACTTTTATATGATTGTTAGTAAAATAGGGTATGTATGGCAAGATAAAAACAACAAGTAGACAACCCCTAATCAAAGACTAAATACATGTAAATCAAACACACCATTCACACATGCACCCTTAGGGTAATCTCACTTGTTGCCTCAAAAAAATAGTCATGTCCCTCGAATATGGGCATTTTAGCAAAGACCCTCGATAAAAGATCGTAGTCCCTCGATGACCCTCAATGTTGCCTTCGGTAAACAATCTAGTCCCTAAACAACATTGCTAAAACATCACATAGGTTTCCTTCTATGACTATACGAATGTCCCACGCCCGTTTCTTCACATCCAACGATGGGACTTCTTACCAAATCAATGGTAAGATAGCAACATCTAAAGGAGGAAAAGAACATTTAAGTACTTTTGAGTAGGTAGGTTGCTCTTAGTTGCTCGCTTTCTCACAACAAAAACATTTTATACACCAACACTTTCATTTTGAAACATTTTCAAAAGACAAAACTTTGTACGCGTTCTTATAGAAACGAGAACCATTACAAAGACACCTTTTTAAAATCACTTTCAAAAACACATTCCACAAACACCTCTTTAAACTATTTTTCAAAACAACGCTATGTACGTGTTTTATAGAAATGAGAACCATTACAAAGACGTTTTCAAAATACTTTCAAAAATCACACCAAAAGCACACCTTCAAACAAAAGCAAGTGATCTAGCAAGCAACTAAGAGCCCGTAGATAACTACAGATGAAAAGGGTGCTAATAACTTCCCTTTTCATAACCTATCCCCCGAACTCAAGAAATAATCTCAAAGTTCTTTTCTGTTCTTTTCATCCTTCCCTTATTGGATAAATGAAAAGTCGGTGGCGACTCTTGCTATCTGCAACAATTGCGATCAAATGCAAAACACCCAAGTCAGTTCTCCCACCGTGTTACAACATGCAACAACACCAATTGGTACAATGATATTTACCTTAATCAATGTACAACACCAGCACCAAAACACCATGCATATGGTACAATCAATTCATAATAATATTATATTAACACATCATGTAACAACAAGAAATTCCTACACAGTTATCACACCATGACATACTAAATCAGATAATACACCATATCATGCAACGACAATAAACATGTGCCATAATATTCACCTTAACCAATATGCTACACCAATACCAACCACCAAACACCAAAACAAAGGTTACATGCATTCAATATTAACATTATAGTAACACAACATATACTAGAATGCAATCCATACATGGACAACACACCACAACATACAACTACACACCATACATCATCATCATGTAATCAAATAATTATTTCTAGACCCCAAAATTATTCTTAAAATAAAGTACATTGCGTCAGCTTCCTAACGCATTAAATGGGACCTCAATCGAACACCTGAAACTCAAGTTATGAATTTTTAAAGTTTTCGACACGACGGTGTAATCGCTTACCTCGTCCATATAATAGGTTACATTAGTTTTCGAGGTAACCGGTTACATCATCCATGTAATGTGTTACATTGCTGATAGAAGCATTTTTTTGCAACTTTTCTAAAAAGAAAATCACTTTAAGCCATCCCGAAACCCCATTTTTCTTACAAATCATTTAACTTATGTTTTAACATGAAAAATCACTTTTCAAAAGTTTCAAACCCCATATGTTTTTCCCTGAAAACACTCATAACTTAATTCCGACTCTGGCTCGCAACCACACACAACGACACAACATCCACAATCAACAATTCCATCAAAATGCATAATTTCAACATCAATATTACACAATTCACCATTCATCATCAACCACATATTCATACAACATTCTAACACATATAATTCATCAACAACAAACAATCACACCATCATACATAAAATCATTCAAAATCAAAAAGAGATGAACACAAGCATAGAGATACAATATTTCAACAAGAGCAATCATAAATCTCAACCCACATATCATTATGCAAACCCTTATAGAATTAAAACTCACTGTTACCTTGGTGTGATCGGTGGATCTGGAACTGACTGTTTAACGCTGGTTCGCGAAATGTCGCGGAAGCAAGAGTCGCCACCGTCTTTTATTTTCTCCAAATGGAAAGGACAAAAGCACAGAAAAATTCCTTAAAGAGATTGCTCTCGGTTTGGGAGGTAGGTTATAGAAAGGGAAGGTGTTAGCACCCTTTCTATCCATGGTTATCCATGGGCTCTTAGATACTTGCTCATTGTGTTTTCAAAAAGTTTGTTTGCTTTTCAATTGTGGGTTTTAAAAGTTTCTTTGAAAATTTCAGTTCGACTCCTGTATCGGTCCTTAAGAGTGTTTGAAAAATTGCTTTCGAAAGCTTTTTGAAAAGGTGTCGGTGTGAAAAGTATTTTTGATTTTTGTTTTGAAATTAGAGCAAGTATCTACGAGAACCTACCTACCCTAAGGAATTCGTCTGTGTAAATGTCCTTTAAAGTAGTGCCATCCCACCATTGAGAGGTAGGTAGCACCACCGTTGGAGGTGTTCGGGTCAATTCGAGGTTCGGGACATGGTGATCACCAGAGCAATGGGAAGACACCTTAGAAGCTACCCTCATGCCAGGTTCCCGGATCATGAGGACTTACTAAGACATCCTCTACTCGACGATCACCTTTCGAGGCAAGGCAACAGTGAGGCGTACCCTAGGGGTGGTGTGTGATTTGTGTGTCATGTTCATTTATTTTTGTCTTGTCATGTCAAAGTGATCTATGCGTTTGTTTTTATTTTATCATTCATCCTTGCATGCCATTATTTAACAGTTAAAAAATTGCGAGAAAGATAAAATTCTAAACTATTACAAAGGCGCGGGTCCACATCGCCAAAATTTCCAGGACCCGATTTGACAGAAAGTAAATAATTAAAGTAAAGTGCGAAAGATTAAAATGTCTGAGTTTACAAGGCTTTGGGAGAGGTACATAAATATTAAAAGAAAAAGAAATAAAGACGCGAATTGAAATAAAACTGGAAACGAGGGCGTTGGACCCTTTTTAATGAAATTAAATTAAATTATTAAATTAACTAAATTAAAATGAGAAAAGAAATTGTTTTTGAGATTTTTTGCATTTATGAGAATTTAATGAAATTAAAAACCTAATTCTACAATTTTTTTAATTTATTAAGAAAATATGACAATTATCTAAAATTAAGCCTAATTAATTAATTGCAACTTGATTTATAAAAATAATAGGAAATATTTAATTACTTAGAGAAAAGAAAAGAAAAGGGATAAAAAATTAATACAAACCCGAATTCTACCAATTTTAAATTTATTAAGAAAAATGCTTGAATTAAACCTAATTTAATAGCTAAAATTAATGAATAATACTTATTTACAAAAAATATATTAATTAAATAAAATACTTATTTTTTGTCTTTTTCTGATTTTATATTGTTTTTTATATTTTGTATGAAAATATTAAATTAATTAAAAACAATAATTGAAATAAATAAAAAGAATGAAAAAAAATGTAAAAGCTTGCAAACCTAGGGGGGTCTGTCCCCAAATGAGAGGTTTTTGCTTAGCAATTTGGGCCCAATTGTCCCTGGCCTGGTGGACTTTTCAGGATGCGTGTAAGTGCGTTGACTGGGGTTTACCATGTTCTCCAGATCTGGTCCCTTGGATTGGTGAGATTGGCCAAGTGGCAAGCTGGATTTGAGAGATGCATGGTGGTCTTCAAGGCATAATCTGCATGGGATAACGTTAATAAAAACATTATGGAAAGGGATGGGGACCTGGGATCGAACCCAGGTCCTGGAAGTCACCAATATGCTTACTTGCCACTGAGCCACCTAGCGCGTTTTGTATATTAAATAACAAACAATTATTATAAAATAAAACAACGCATTAGTGCCTTTTTCGCGCGAATTTTCAAACGAACCAACCACTGATGGCCACCTAAGCGTCTTCTTCCTCGCTTGTTTATTTCCTGAAAATCAAAGATGGTTAGCGGGGGTTTTGAACCCCCCCAAAATACACGTTTTCTGATAATAGCGATTAGGCCGTCCGGCCACATAAATTAGGCGCGAGGGTTCCATTATTTTCGTCCAAGCGCGCTGAATCCATTCATGGCATTATGATATTCTAATTTTACCATATTCAAAAACCCCTAATTCGAAAGCTGAAGAACCCTAAAAAACAACAATGGCAGATTCGCGTATGGGTGATGAAAATGCAATCAAATTATGTGGTTAGCTTCAGAATGATATAATGAATACAAATCCAATGTTAGAATTTACAAATAATGCATGAATTATGTTTCAAGAATCTGAAAAAAAGCTTGAACCGGTCAAGATCGTTCTACCTATTTCCTGTGTTAGGGGCGATGATTTTGATCTGTATATGTTCCTTGAAGCCTCAGGAAGGTAATGGAACAAGTATATTGGCTTGAATCGATCCAGAACTTAGTTTTCAGTGTTAGACTTTTCTTGAAAAATTCCAAGTTTGTTTAGGGATTTCTGGCGCAGCTTGGAGGTTCTGAGGAGTAGGGTTTGCATTAGTATGTATAGGTGAACGATTAGGTCAAAGAATTTGATCAGAAAATCCATGAATTGATGAAAAGGATATTTGATTTTCAAGCCATAATTTTTCCAATCTTTTTCAAGCATATTTGGTCTCAATCATATCTAATCACCATAATTCCTTCCATATTTGATTGTACACGAAATTTTAAGCCTATTCTATGCACAAAAAGATTTAGAAAATTAGGTTTAGTATTTTTCACCTATTTATTTTAATTAAATGAATTATTGATAATTAAAAATCCAAATAATTAAAATAAAAATGATAAAAACTTCCCTTTGGGCCAAATGGTCGTGCACATGCCTTGGATGATGAATTGTGGAAGAAAAAGAGGCCCATTAGCATTTTTAGGTCATTTGAAGCAATGTTGACTTTTCAAAATATCCAAAAATTTCCCAACTTCCACAAGGCATAACTTGCTCAATTTTTAAGCTTTGCTCATGTTTTTGGACATTTTGGAAAGTTCTTTGAGTCCTTTAACCAATGTCTTTGGTCCCATGTCATTTTGATTTACCACTCTCAAGTTATGTCCTTTGACTTAAAGTCCCTTTTTGTTGACTTTTGAAAATGACCTATAATGTTGAAATTGATAACTTTTTGTGAGAGCATTTCTTGGACTTGAAGTGTGAAGAGGAGTTGTAGGAAATGTCTTTATCTTCAAAATGAGCTTTGGATGGAATTTTTCTAATAATCCATGTGAAAGTTATGCCCTGGTCAATTTACAGTTGACTTTTTCAACTGTCCAAATATGGAAACTTTTGCATCTTGATGATTTTGGAGCCAAGCTTTGAGAATCATGATCAAGCATTTATCAAATGATGTTTGTGGCTTCAAAATGAGATGTTGACCAAAAGTTTGAACTTTTGACTGTCAAATGACCATTTTGCCCCTACAGTTGACTGTAGTGCAATTAGGGTTTTTGACTGTGCAATTTTGTGCTGTAAGTCTTGAAACTTGGTATGAGGATGCTTGACCATGTTTGTAGGCATGTGGGACTTGATTGGACCCTTGGAAACTTCATTTTCTTTGTCAGAACCAAAACCCTAATTTTGACTGTTAGGAGGTCCTTGAACTGTGCAACCCTTGGGGAATTTTGAGGCTTTGACTTGGCAAATCTATGGGAGGGCAAATTTTGGGGTACAACACTTGGTATTCCTAGCAAAGAGTTCTTAAACCTCTATCAATAAAGTTTTTCCCCTTGAGCCCTAGTCTTTCTTTTCTTTTCTCTACTTTGTTCTCACGTACTGACACTTATACCTCACCAATTCTCTATTTATCTTATAATAATAATATTATTATTAATCCCATCTAAATAAATAAATAATATTCCAACTAAATATTTATTTAATTCTATTATACTAATATTATTTTATCCAATTAAAATTCTAAATTAAATAATAATAGTAATAACATTCTCCCACCACCCTCATATTCTACACTTTTGCTCACACACCCCTAACACCTCTATTTATAATTTTTAAGGTTATCACCCTACACCGAAGGGTTCTCTAATACACCAAAACACCAAACATCACACAATATCACACAATTTAATTACAAATAATTAATTAAATAAATCGGGGTGTTACACCCGCCTCCCGACATACGACTTTAAGCTACCACTATTGTCATATGAGCAGTTCCAATTTTTTACCTAATTCTCTTGGTCGGAACTTGTATGCAACACTTATACGAAGGTGCATGTATACAGTTTTGGAACTCTTTTCTTATCTGAATCTTTAAGACGGGACCCTACTTTATTATCGAACCCTCTACTGAGCTTAAGTCTACCCGCATTTCCTTTTTTTTAGGGGGGCCAACGAAATGTCTCCATGTTCTGCCAACATACTTTTTTTGAAATTCTACTGAATGAGTTGATCCTCCCCTCTAGTTTATTTTAGAAACCTATCTTGAGGTCTCCTCATCGGGAACTCCTCGGCGACAAAAGAGGAACCAACCCATCTACTATGACAGGGTGGCTTTTTTTTATAATAAGACCTGGACGGTTATCCCCGCCCTCGATAGCTTACGGGTTTACATTCATCCCTGGTTGGGTACAATTTCCTTTAAATTGTTTCCTTGTTGTCGCTACCCCGAATTTGCATAAGTGTGTCCATACACCCCAAACTGACTTAACGAGGAATCTATTCTCACGACAAACACAACCCATACACATACCTAGGAGCACCCCTTACTACATATCCATACAAGACTCGAATAGGCGGGTCGAGGTCCTATGAGATACCCACTACTCAAAGTACCCTCCTGTTGTACCCCAAAATTTTCCTCTCATTTCATCAACATTTCTCATCACAAGACTCTTGGAACTCAAGATCAAGCTAGGGTTTGCTCTGCTCAAGACACCTCCTTGCACTGTTGACCTAAATTAGGGTTTGAGTTTGCACAGGGATGTTTTGACCTACAATGCCCAAGATGACTTTCATACTTCATGTTGGACTCACAAGTTTGTCCATACCAAGTTTCAAGCCTTGATTCAAATTTTTGCCCAATCAATTGGACAGTTGACCTAGAAATCAGCTGTATTGGGGAAAAAGTCAACTATGGCCAATTGACAGTCAAACCTCATGAATTTTGACCCAAATCAACATTATGAACTCATATGAACCAATTGATCAAGTTTGGATCATAATCCCACAAGAAATTTGATCAGATCACCAAAAGGGCAAAATGGTCATTTATAGGGTTTTGACTGTACAAAGGCAATTTTTGACTATTTGACATGGCCAATGGCAAAACAAGCTCAACCATGGACACAAGGACTCAATGAAATTGTCTTGACCCATTCAACAAGTTCAAAAGATCCCAAATGCATAGGATTGGCAGATGATTTTTTCAGTCAACTGATCAAAATTTGATTGTACACTGAAAAGTCAAACTTTGACTTTTTGGTTAAAATCAAGTGTCAAGGATCATTTTTCATCAAGACATGTCAAATTATGAAACTTGTTCATCAAGAAACCCAAAATTGCAAATTAGGGTTTAAAATGGAAAATTTTCATAACTTAGAAATTTTCTAAGTTATGAAATTTTCTTATTTTTTCCTAACTTTACCCCACATTTCCACCAAGATGAAAATGGATTCAAACAAAACTTATAAAATGAAAGTTGTAATCCATCACAAAGTCTACAACTTTTATTCACAAAGTTTTCTCAAAAGAAGCTTGGATCTCAAGTTATGATTTTTGGAACAAGGGTACCTAAAACTTTTAACTTAGAGAAATTTTGCCCTAGTTTAGGCAGGATTTTGACCCATCTTCTTGGCCATTTTTCACATAGTTCCACTTGGAGTATTAAGTTGCATTTCAAAGATGGATTATAGTACATGTTGCAAGCTTTCCAAATTGTCCAAGAACTCCTCAAACACCTTTGTGGTTAGAGAGAATCGAATGCTTGAAGTTGGAAAAAACTCACTTTGCAACCATGGCCAATACATGTTCATACCACTTGCCAAATCTGACCAAACTAGCTTAGTGCACAATTACAGGCCTCTAAACCAATTCACACTCCATAATTGAATGCAAATCCACTGAGCTAATGCTTTATCTTGGCCATTTGGACATTACACACAAAACTAATCCTTAATTAGAAAAAGGTACATTGCCATTTTTGAAAAGATATGTTTTATGTCAAACCATGATCTTTGAAGCATGGGGCCATATCTCTGAAGCAAAATCAAATCCATAAATTGCAAGTATCAAGGAGATTGTATGCAGCATAATACATGACTGGTGCAGTCCTGTGAGAACAAGTTACACTTTCTTGCTTCACAAAGAAGAAATTTGTCCAAATCCTCCCAACTCAAAAACCAGCCATAGTCATCTTACACAAACATTGCAAACAAGTTTTGCATATCCTCATAAGTCAGAAGCACGAGCCTTTCACCCCAAAATCACCCTCATACTCCAAAACCCCATTTTCTTGCAAAACAGGACCAGTTCTGCATTTTGCAAGCCATTATCAAATTCCCTCGTGCGTTTTGTCCAAAACTACTTCAAACACATTCCGATCAACATACCTGAGCTATCCAGATCACTCACAAGTTGCTGTAACTCCATTAACACACATTTCCATTTTTGTTTGGAAGCTTTGTAGGTTGAGTTCTGTAGCACGATTCAGGCCACTTCAAAATAAACTAAGCATTGGGAAAGCTTCAGTGGACATCAGGCAAGCTCAAAAGAACCTCAAGCACCATTGGAAGTTGCTGCATTGTCCAGCTTGAACTTAACTGAAACAAGTATTTCATGAACTTCTATCTCTCTATTTAGGAATAGTTAGACTTAGGTTTGTGAATGAAAGATGTTATATTCATAGCCCTGAAACCATACATGGGCTTAGTTTTCATTTATATTAACCATGCTAGGAGAATTTCATCCATGAACTTTCTGAAAAAAACTATGTTAGAAATTAGGGCCAGAGAAATTCTCTCTGGTCTTTGAGAGTTAGCTTAAGTTTTTTATATAGTTAGATTCGTTGTTTAATGCTCTACAAGTTTTATGTTTTGAGTTTTGTCAAAAAAGCACTGAATCAGGAGATACAAGTTTGTGTGGAAAACGCGCGTTTTGGTGTTTGAACAGAGGAAGAAGATGAAGTTCTTGGGCTGGGCCTGGTTATTTTTGCTTCTAACACTTGCTTTTTCAGCTTCACACCCCCCTGGCCCATTTCTTGTATTTTTATTATTTTTACATTTTTATTTCATTTCTGACTTTTATATTTTATTTTCAAACATAAAAAATGATCCAAAAATATTTTCATAATTTTTTACATTTATTTGGTATTTATTTTTATTTTTACTAGCATAAAAACATTTTATATACTTTTATATTGATTTGTTTAAATTTAAAAAAATATTGAAAATAATACTTTTATTCCATTTTTTATTTTTATTCACATTGAAAACATTTTCTTGAATATATTTTATTTTTGTAAATAATTTATTTTATTTTTTACATATTTAACATATAATATATATATATATATATATATATATATATATATATATATATATATATATATATATATATATATATATATATATATATATATATATATATATATATATATATATATATATATATATATATATATATATATATATATATATATATATATATATATATATGTTCTGGACTGGGCCCGACAGGCCCAAAAGCATTACTAAGGCCCAGTCCAAAGGGACTCACTAAGGACCACACTGGGCAAAGGGGGTCACGTCCATGCCCGACACCCTGATGTCCACCTCGACTTCTCGGTGTCCAGCCCCACGATGAAGTCCTGCTCGACAGCATGCCGTCCAACTCTATGTCCTGGCTTCCAGCTCGACACTCGCCGTCCAGCTCGAGGTCTTGGCGTCGAGCTCGGCACCGTGCTGCGCAGCTCGACATGGTCTCGAGCTAACTTGCTAGGGCAAACTTAGTCCTCCATTGCCCCAACGATACTCCGGAAAGACCGCGTCTCCGTCCGCCCGCATTTCATGCAGCATATCCAGGAAGGGGACCACGTGCTGGTCCCCACTACCCACGTAGAACCTGGCAGTTCCTCCATTGGGCCAAATCCGCCCGGCCCAATGAAGGAACCTTGGCCCAGCGCTGGGGGCTATAAATACCCTCTGCTTCCAGAGGGTCAGGTATTGATCATTCTAACCTCAACTCCATTATCTGCTCGTACTCCCACTGACTTTAGCATCGGAGTGCCTTGCAGGTACCCCCCCTCCTCGTTCAAAAAGCCTTCAGCTCGGAGTAAGCCGTGACGGTCCAAACCTTATGATCAGGTCAGATCAGTGGCGCCGTCTGTGGGAAACAGCTTCCCCGTCTAACGAACAGTTTCAAAGACCAAAGCTCAATCCATTCACTGTCATGGCTACCCCAACTCGTGAAGAACAACTCACCCGCGTCCTCGACACCAACAACGGTCCCGCGGACAAGAATGGGCATCTGGACAATCCCAGTGATGCCGGCCACAATACAATCCCCGTGACAACCGCCCCTGGACCTTCCACCCGCAGGGACGGGAACACTGCGTCGTCCTCGACACCTCCTCCAAGACTCGAAGACGACCCGGAGGCTCTCGCCTATCGCCAAGCTGCCCGGTTCTATGAAGTCCAAGTCCCTGCCGGAGCAGATGCCACGACTCAGGCGTTGTTCGCGGCCATCAACCAGACGAACTATCTCCTGTTCGCCCAAGGAGAAAGACTAAGGGCACTTGAAACTGACCGACGCCCCCCGAGGAGACATCAAAGGCCACCATCTCCACCTCCTCGGGTCGAAGAAGTTCGACACCCTACTCCTCTGCGGAGACATTACAGGGAGAACTCTAGGAGCCCCTCTCCCCCACCAAGGCAGAGGAGGCCCCAGTATGAAAGACAGCCCGTCATCCCTGCCGAAGAGCCCAGTCGCGACCCATCAAGGCACGACAGGAGGCACAACAGAGACGGGCGTGTGACCTTCAATCACCAAGCATCACGCTCGAGGGAATCTCAGCACGACCAGCGTGCCAGACATCACTACAGGACCCCTTCTCTTTCTCCAGAAAGGAGCGACGAGGACGACCCCCGCGGTCCCCTGTCGCAGGCCATCATGGACGCACCTATTCCCCCGGGCATGGAGAAGCCCCCACACCTAAAGGAGTATGATGGAGTGGCGGACCCAGTCGACCACATTGACGGGTTCGAAGCCATGCTCCACTATCACAATGTCGGGGGGCCCATCAAGTGCCGTCTCTTCCCAACAACTCTCAGGAAGGCGGCCATGGATTGGTACAAAGGACTTGCCCCGGGCTCCGTCACCTCGTGGAGGAACTTGAAGAATCAGTTCATCAGTTCCTTCACGGCTTCTCGTCGCCACCCAAAGACTGAGGCAGCCCTCGAGGCCATCATTCAAAGACATGATGAGACCTTGAGGGAATTCATCAACCGCTTCAACCGGGAAGCAATACAGGTCCCCTGCGCGGACCATATGAAGAGGTATTTGCTGGAGAGGGGCCTCCTCCCCGGCACAGAATTCAGGAAAGCTGTGGGCATTGAGCCACCTGCAACTTTTGATGCTCTCCTCGACAAAGCCCGAGCATATATGGACTACGAGGAGAGAGAAGCTGCCAACAGGGCACGAGACTCCAGGGCTCGCAACCATGGAAGCAGCTCGAGACAAGACCCTCCTCCCCGACGCACCGGAGAGAAGAGGAAGGAAGACAGACCCCGGGAGGTCCGGGAACAAAGGGGCCCCTCGGGCCGGTTTACTGAGTACACTCCGCTCACGGCTTCCCGCGAGCGTATTCTGGCGGAGTGTGCAAGCACAGATTTTAAAGACGGTGGCGTCAAGCGTCCCCGACCAGCTCCTGCCAAGCCAGGAGTAGACAAAAACAAATAATGTCAGTACCATAGGAGTCATGGTCACTTGACAAAGGACTGCGTCCACCTGAAGGACGCCATTGAAACCCTCATCAAAGGGGGGAGACTGGCACAGTACAGGAGAAACGACGCTCCCCGTCGTGAAGCCCGCGAGGCAAAGGAGCCCGAAGAAGATGCCCGGCCATCTGACGAGTCGGTGCCAATCCAGACCGCCTTCTCGGTAACCAGGCCCGAGGATTTCGAACTGCCCGAGCTCCTGCAGGAGCCCTTGACTACACACAGCAGGTGGGAATACTTCCCCTCCGCCATGGTCATCAACGGGGGCGGGTTCAACGACCTCACCATCAACTCAGCAAAGAGGAAGTTGGACGAACTGGTCGACAAAGCTCCTCCACAAACTGTGACATTCGAAATGGTGAAGGGCAGATCAGAGCCTATCACCTTCTACTTGGAAGAGCTCCCCGGCGGAGCACCGAACGCAGTCATCCCCTTGCTGATAAGGGCAAAGATGGCCAATTTTGACGTGCATCGCATCCTGGTCGACGAAGGGAGTTCCGTCGACGTGATGTACACTCAGCTGTTCCGGACCTTACAACTGGACGACTCACATCTGTCTCCATATATAGGTTCGGACCTTCAAGGCTTCAACGGCTCGACGTCCAAACCTTGGGGATATGTTGAGCTCCTCGTGACATTCGGGGAAGGAACTGCTACAAGACAGGTGAAGGTCCGCTTCCTCGTCATTGACTGCCCGTCCCTGTACAATTGCATCTTGGGGAGGCCGACATTGGCAGAGCTGACAGCGGTTCCCTCAACTGTCCATCTCAAAATGAAGTTCTACACCAAACGGGCAAGGGTAGCCACCATCCAGGGCGACCTCGCTGCTGCCCGCAGGTGCTTCAACGCCGCTTCAAGGGGTCGGGATACTGTCGACGTGGGTCCCAGCACTAGGCCCATCAAGAAGACAAAGCAAGAGCCCGACAGAGCATCTCCTGAGGCAGAAGTTCAGAAGGCTCCACCAAAGGTCGACTCCATTGCGCTCGACGCCCGTTTTGACCAAGACGAGCCGGCCAGCAACGAGCAAATTCCCCTCCGACCTATTCCGGACGGCGATTTCGAACTCGTTCCCCTCGGAGCAGACCCGACCAAGGGAGTGAAGATTGGCAAGGACCTCCCCGACTTGGCCAGGAAGCAAATCAAGGCCTGTCTGCGCGAGAATGCTGACCTCTTCGCCTGGAGCGCTGCAGAGATGCCCGGACTCGACCCTGAGGTCGCCTGTCATCACCTCGCCATTGATCCAGCCGCCAAGGCAGTAGTACAACGTAGGCGTAGGCAGTCTCCAGAAAAAACGGAGGCTGTTGAAAAAGCTGTAAAAGACCTCCTAGAGGCAAATTTTATTTCTGAAGCCCGGTACTCCACCTGGCTGTCAAATGTTGTACTTGTTAAAAAGAATAATGGAAAATGGCGAATGTGTGTTGATTATACCGATCTCAATCGGGCTTGCCCGAAGGATGCTTTTCCTCTACCAAACATTGATATGCTGGTCGACAACTCGGCCGGCTACAAAACTTTGTCGTTCATGGACGCTTACTCGGGATACAATCAAATCCCAATGGCTCCGGGCGACAAACGCTGCACGGCATTCATGACCAGCTCGGGCAACTATTACTACAACGTAATGCCCTTCGGACTGAAGAACGCCGGTGCGACTTACCAACGCATGATGAACAAAGTGTTCAACAAACAGATCGGCGACATGCTCGAGGTATACATGGACGACATGATCGTCAAATCTCGAGCAGACACCGATCACGCAGCTCATCTCAAGACTGTCTTCGCCCAAGCAAGACAGTGCAAGATGAGGTTCAACCCCGAGAAGTGCACATTTGGGGTTAAGGCAGGAAAGTTTCTCGGATTCTATCTAACAGAACGAGGCATTGAAGCCAACCCCGACAAGTGCCGAGCATTCGCCGACCTCCCGACTCCAACGTCGAAGAAGTCGATACAGATAATGAACGGCATGTTGACGTCACTTTCGCGCTTCGTCGCGAAGTCCGCTCAGCACGCCCTTCCCTTTTTCAAACTCCTTCGAAAGGAAGCAGCCTTCGAATGGACCGAGGAATGCGAACACGCACTTCGCCATCTGAAGCAGAGCCTGTCTCAACCGCCCGTGCTGTCTCGACCAGACGACAACGAGCCACTTTACCTATACTTGGCAGTTTCAAACGAAGCCATCAGTGCAGCTCTTGTCCGCGAGACTCCCGACGGACAGAAACCTGTCTACTTCACGAGCAAAGCCTTACAAGGCCCCGAGAGCAGGTATCAACAGATAGAAAAGGTTGCACTGGCCCTCGTCAACGCTGCGAGGAGGCTCAGACACTACTTTCTAGCACACACCATTGTCGTGCGAACCGATCAACCGGTGAGACAACTCCTGGGTCGGCCAGATATGGCGGGCAGAATGCTTAAGTGGTCCCTGGAACTCTCTGAATTCGACATTCAGTACGAGAGCAGGAAAGCCCTGAAAGCACAAGCCTTGGCCGACTTCGTCGCCGAGATGACCTCTAACGACATTCCCCCGGGAAAGGAACACAAGTGGACCATCTTCGTCGACGGAGCCTCCAGCTCGTCCGGAAGCGGCGCAGGGATCCTCCTGGAAAACGAAGAAGGGGTGGTAATCGAGCACTCCTTGGTTCTCTCCTTCCCGACATCAAATAACCAGGCAGAATACGAAGCCCTGCTCGCGGGACTGAGATTGGCCGAGGACCTAGGAGCCCGCGAAGTTCAAATTTACACCGACTCCCAGCTCGTCGCTTCCCAAGTACAAGGAAGCTACCAGGCCAAGAATGACAACCTCATTGAGTACTTGAACTTAGTCAAAAAACACATGGCAAAGTTCGTACGAGCAGAAATCTCTCATGTTCCCCGCGAGCAGAACACGAGGGCGGACATATTGTCCAAACTCGCGAGCACACGAAAGAAAGGCGGGAATAAATCCGTCATCCAGGAATCTCTGGCACGGCCGAGCATCGAACCACCCTCGACTACGGTCGAGGTTCATTCTATCGGGGACGCCACGTCTTGGATGACCCCGGTCTATAATTTCCTTACAAAGGGAGAACTCCCGACGAACCAGGCCGACGCAGCCACAATAAAGCGGCGAGCATGTTCTTACGTTGTTCTCGAGCAGAAACTGTACAGAAGGGGATTCTCCATTCCCCTCCTGAAATGCATTGACGAGTCCTCCATCCCCGACGTATTGCGGGAGATACACGAAGGTATCAACGCCCAGCACATGGGCGGTAAATCCTTGGCAAGGAAAGCCCTTCGAGCAGGATACTACTGGCCGACGATGCAACAGGACGCCAAGGAACACGTGAAAAAATGTGACAAATGCCAGAAGCACGGGGATATGCACCTCGCTCCCCCACACGAGCTGAGCACATTGTCATCCCCATGGCCGTTCGCCTGGTGGGGCATGGACATCCTCGGGCCCTTCGTGCAAGGGACCTATCAGAACAAGTTCCTAATCGTCGCCGTGGATTACTTCACAAAATGGATCGAGGCCGAGGCCCTCGCGAAAATCACCTCACATAACATCCTCCGTTTCTACAAAAGAAACGTGCTCGCCAGGTTCGGAATTCCGCAGGCACTGGTGACCGACAACGGCACCCAGTTCACCGACCACGGATTCCGAGACTTCGTCACCAAACTGGGGACCAAACATCACTTCACATCGGTCGAGCACCCTCAGACCAACGGGCAAGCCGAAGCCGCGAACAGAGTCATCCTCCGAGGGCTCAAACGTCGACTCGGCGAAGCCAAAAGAGGATGGGTCGAGGAGCTCCACAGCGTCCTGTGGGCATACCGCACCACACCCCACTCAACGACGGGTGAAACACCATTCCGACTAACGTACGGCACCGAAGCTGTCATCCCAGTCGAAATCATGGAACCATCCCGACGAACAGAGGAACCCCTCGACGAAGAAATGAATGACGAAGCACTAAGGGATGAACTCAACCTAGCCGAGGAAATCCGATCGGGGGCTGCCCTGCGCGAAGCAACCCTAAAACAACGAGTGGCTCTACGCCACAACGACAAGGTCATCAAGCGCGAGTTCGAAATAGGCAGCCTGGTACTACGCAGAAACCAGAAAGACTCCCGCGAAGGAAGTTGGCCGCGAACTGGGAAGGACCTTACCGCGTCCACGGCACCACGGGTACCGGGGCGTACTACCTCGAGCAGTTAGACGGAGAGCCATTACCAAGACCCTGGAATGCTGCTAAGTTGAAGCAGTACTACAGTTAGAAACTGTCAACACCTAGGACCCTCGACCAAAAGCAACCATGCTCGGGCAACGAGGAAAAACGTCCAACTTCGTTTAAGGCTAAGGTACAGGCCGACACACGACCAAAATGGCACGGCATCGCGCGGTAGACGTTGACGATCTATAGTGCCCGACGTGGACAGCTGTACCGAGCACCACCGTCGTCGTACCCATAAGGCAGAACACCCAGCTCGCGATGGGCAGTTCACGCCAAGGGCGAATCGTCCCTACGGGCTCCACGCCCGACTGAGCAACCTCGCTCCGAAATGCCCGACATTCCATCAAGAATAACGGGACATCTACAAGGGTCAAAAGAAAATCTCTCCCCTCGAGCGCAATGCTTAAGCCACCCCGGCCAACCAAAATAGGGCCGGGATTGCACACAAATGGAGACGAGCATAGTCGCTCGCCAAATCAAAGCCACCTACGGGCACTCCTCGGGCCCGGGACTCGAGCTAAATTCATACAAGCATGTGAGTTCATACAAGGGCAGAAAATCAAAAATAAATAACAAGGTATAAACGCCCGAAGGCAACAAAGCAATATTAAACCGACCAAGAAGGCCGACGATGTTCAAAACATACAATGAACGGGCACGCAGGCCCAAAGAATACAAATTCAAATATCAAGGGCACGCAGGCCCGCTATCCAAAGAATACAAATATCAAACTTCCACATTATCATCATTGTCGACGCCGGGAGAGTCGGGTGGGGGAATGATCACGCCACCTACAACCCGATGGGTGTGCCCGATGCCCTCGGTGACCAGGCCGGGATTTAGCAATGAGAGCTGATCCACTGCAGAATTGAACCCGTCTTCCAGAGCACCGACTGCGTCCGCCTCGAGGAGCCGGATATGGGCAATAAGCTCAGCCCGACTCTTCAAAACCACTAGGTCCTCGGGCTCATCTTCGGCGGGTTGCTGAACAGCATTCAGTTCCTCAACCTGTTTACCCAGGCGTTCGACTTCAGCAGCCAAACGATCCTTGTCGGCCCGGAGCAACTCCCCTTCCTCGGTCAACCTCCCCGACTTCTCCTTTTCCAAGGTCAGCATCTCCCTCTCGGCATCAAGTATCGCGGTCTGCTCTTGGAACATCCCCTCGGAGCGTTCCAGAGCGACCTTCAACTTCCGCGAGCTCGCAGTCAAGGCCGCCTTCTCCTGCTCGAGCTCTTCAACACGAGCAGCATCCCCTGCATCCTCTGATAACACCAGAGCCATTTCGGCCATTTTAACCAGCCCGTCCACGCTGGCGACCAGCCGCGACTTTCCTCTCCTCTTTAGTCATCCTCTTTATGGCCTCGGCTTCATGAGCGACCACGGTCGGAGGGAACCGCTCGAAAAAGCCCTCCTCCTCGAAGCAAGGGGGGAAGGCAAAGGATTGAACAGCACCGGTATCTCCCCCGACAGTCGAACCGCCGTCCACGCGGGTCCTCTTCCTCTGCATCAAAACGGCGCTGGCGTCAATCTCCTCGACCTCTGGATCTGACGCTGCTCCCGAGCTCGACGTCGAATCCACCCTCACCGGCGGAGGAACGTTCATGCTGGGCGGTGGTCCCATTCTCGTCGTTTGCGGGGGCTGCACGACCCTCCTGCCTCGCCTCTGGCCGGTTGACAATTTCAGGAGCCTTTCATGTCGGCTGGCCATCGTACCTGCACGAAGTAAAAGAAAAGTCAGTATCGAGCAAAACGCGTAAATAAATGACGAGTAAAGAATTTCAAACAAACAACCTAACAGGCGGGCTGCCTGCCTATATGTCGAACATTCCACCAACGCCTTGGTGTCGATCGGGCGAGCCTCGAATGTCGGGTAACCGTCCTTGTCGAGGATATTATTCCCTTCCCGCGTAACCCATTGGGCGGGATGAAAACTGTCGACAAAGTTGCAGAGAGCCTCATACGCCCGCTGATCCTCCGTGCACATGTCCCCGACTGCGGTATAGAAATAACCGGTTCCATGCTCGAAGTGTCGGGACATCCAGTACACCGGAACTTAGCCCGACGTCCTAACACGGGGCTCCCGTCATCGGCCAACATTGCTTCCCCGTCATCATCGCTGACCGGCCCTTCCTCCTCGAAGAGGGAATCTACAGCAGAGTCGGTAGTAGGGCGTACCACATACCACTTATCCTTGAACCCCCTCACAGAGTCCATGTACATCCTAAACAGTCTCCTCGACTGCTTCAGGGACACCCAGCTGTGCTTCCCTCCTCGGGACTGACGCTGTAGGTGGAATACCCTAAAGAAGAGAGGGATGGTCGCCCCCTATCCTTAAATAGCGACACGTCAGCTCAAACGCCCGGATGAAGGCGAGAGAGTTTGGGTGTAGCTGGGACGGGGCCAGCTCCAAATGCGTAAAGACCCCGGTCTCAAAGTCTGTGAACGGCAGCCGCATCCCCAAGTCTTTAAACGCGATCTCGTACATCGCAAAGCTGTAGTCCGGGTACATTGAACAAATTCTGGCGTTGGTCGACGGCAGCATGACCACGAAATTCTGCTGGAAGTCGGGCTGGTCCTGCCCCTCTTCGATAGCGGTGAATGGATGTCGGTCATCCCGACTGTATATCGACGCCGTCCCCCGAGGCTCGGCGCCCACCCATTCCAGCGATGGGTCGGTCACGGTGTCTATAAGGTTGGCCGACTCGTCGGCACTCTGTTCTTCGCTGTCATGACGACCGGAGGAGCTCGGCTCATCCGCCATGGTTACCTGCAGAGCACGGGAAACCAATCAGATTGAGCATGAAGTCCTATGCTCGACATAATCATGTCGTCCATACACTACCACACAAATCCATTTTCACAAGTGGATGCCTCCCCGACTCTCCTGAATCCAGTGTTCTTCCTCAAACCAACTGCGCGGCCACTCTTCAAGCATGTCGATCCGAGGTATGAACATGGCGAGCCGCATTATGAAGCCCACGGCCACGACCATAAACATACCGGGCACCGTCATGAATCAGGCGCCCAGGATCATGAAGACCCCCGGGCAGCTCTGAAGTTTTTCACCTAAAACTATGAATGTGTCGGCCACAAGTATGCGTTTGCCGGCCCTAGACATGAATCTGTCGGGCAAAACACAAGTTTACCGGGCTAACCCAACCTTAACGGTCCTAAAACATCTACAATTTCCAAGAATCATGCATTCTAAAACAGGAAAATAAAGAAAATAGATCACTTACTTGGATCAAAGTTGGGATTTGGCTAAGAAATGAAGAATCTGAGACGGGAAGTCACGACTGGAGAGAGTGTTGAGAGTTGCAACGGAGAGAGCACGGAGAACGGAAAACGTATTATGGGGCCCAAGGACCCTATTTATAGTGATGACGTGGAATACCAAACGTCACCTCGTTCAGCCACGGACTCCATCTCCTCGACGCACTGCTCCCAACGCAATGATGGCCCTACCCCCCTAGGGTGGCGGCACAACTCCCGAAAGATGCCTCGTGTGCTCGACTGACGCGCCCGTACGGATCCTCCACGCATCCACCACCGAGGACGTCTCCGAGCACGGCACGAGGAGACCCCTCGAGGGTCCACGCCTCCATCCCGGGCACGAGACCTCAGCGACGGAACAACTGTTTCAAGTCATGGCTCCTCGCAAAGGAACCACGACTTGGGGGGCTCCTGTTCTGGACTGGGCCCGACAGGCCCAAAAGCATTACTAAGGCCCAGTCCAAAGGGACTCACTAAGGACCACACTGGGCAAAGGGGGTCACGTCCATGCCCGACACCCTGATGTCCACCTCGACTTCTCGGTGTCCAGCCCCACGATGAAGTCCTGCTCGACAGCATGCTGTCCAGCTCTATGTCCTGGCTTCCAGCTCGACACTCGCCGTCCAGCTCGAGGTCTTGGCGTCGAGCTCGGCACCGTGCTGCGCAGCTCGACATGGTCTCGAGCTAACTTGCTAGGGCAGACTTAGTCCTCCATTGCCCCAACGATACTCCGGAAAGACCGCGTCTCCGTCCGCCCGCATTTCATGCAGCATATCCAGGAAGGGGACCACGTGCTGGTCCCCACTACCCACGTAGAACCTGGCAGTTCCTCCATTGGGCCAAATCCGCCCGGCCCAATGAAGGAACCTTGGCCCAGCGCTGGGGGCTATAAATACCCTCTGCTTCCAGAGGGTCAGGTATTGATCATTCTAACCTCAACTCCATTATCTGCTCGTACTCCCACTGACTTTAGCATCGGAGTGCCTTGCAGGTACCCCCCCTCCTCGTTCAAAAAGCCTTCAGCTCGGAGTAAGCCGTGACGGTCCAAACCTTCTGATCAGGTCAGATCAATATATATATATATATATATATATATATATATATATATATATATATATATATATATATATATATATATATATATATATATATATATATATATATAATATATATATATATATATATATATATATATATATATATATATATATATATATATATATATATATATATATATATATATATATATATATATATATATATATATATATATATATATATATATATATATATATATATATATATATATATATATATATATATATATATATATATATATATATATATATATATATATATATATATATATATATATATATATATATATATATATATATATATATATATATATATATATATATATATATATATATATATATATATATTTATATATATATATATATATATATATATATATATATATATATATATATATATATATATATATATATATATATATATATATATATATATATACACACACACACATATATACTTTTGTTTTATTAAAAACTTAGAAATAAAAACACAAAAATATTATCTTTTATTTTATTATTATTTATATTAAAAAATACCTTTCTTGGATATATTTCATTTTTTATACATGTTAATACATTTTTGTACATAAATAATACATTATATTTATTTTTTTAAGAAATTAGGGTTTTTTGCCCTAAAAACAAATAAAATAACTTTTATTTAGTTCTTTACATTTCTTTACATAAAAAATACTTTTTGCATACATGAACAAATAAAAACCTTTTTGCATAATATAGTTTATTTAATATTTATTTATTGTATTTATTTAAATATTGTACATTTAATTGTCATGCCTTGCAAATTCAATATGGTTGTAATAATTTAGGGTTTAATTTCTTGCAAAATAATCTCCAATTCAAATTTGTACCCCCCTCCCTATATCATGTTGTAATAGTGTAGAATTTAAATTCTCGCACCTTTAAATGCTTTCAATTATGCCATGATTAGACTTAGGGTTCATATGTAAAATCAAATCAACAAATAGTTTGACATAATCAAAGACAAAATGCATGAAAAATAAACACAATGCACACTTGCACCCCTAGGGTTACAATCCACTTGTTGCCTTCAAAAATGGGCCATGGTATGCATGTCAAGTACTTTGGCAAAACAAAATCAAAATAAAGATCATAGTCCCTCGATGATGCTATCTGAGTTGCCTAAACAAAAATGATCAAGTTCCTCAAGAAAATTGCCAAAAATACTTGACACTATTGTTATCATGGTCTATACGATGACCCGCGCCTGTCCCGTTTAACATCCTAACACAAGGTTGTTCACCAAGTACAATGGTGAAACAACACTGTTAAAAGGGTTAAAAAAACATAAGAAAGATCTTTGAGTAAAATAGGATAGACAACTCTTAGTTACTTGATCAAAACTTGCAAAAACATCCTTGCTATCTTCAAAACACACTTCACAACACAATTTCAAAACCCTACTTTCAAACATTGAAAACTTTTCAAAAGACAAAAACACCTTTGTATACATTCAAACAAGAATCATTACAAAGGTTGCCACATCGATGGCCTCTTTTCAAAACATCTTTCAAAACCCCACATAGAGCACCATTTCAAACAATTGAAGAGCAACATTTCAAACAATTGAAAAACAAAGCAAGTGATCTAAGCAAGTAACTAAGAGCCCATGGATAACCATGGATAGAAAGGGTGCTAATACCTTCCCTTTCTATAATCTACTCCCCGAACCCAAGAAAACATCTCAAAGGTATTTCATGTGCTTTTTGACCTTTTCTTAGGATAAAATAAAAAGTCGGTGGCGACTCTTGCTAAACCGAAACATTTGCGAACATAAACACAAAATCCCAAGTCAGTTCTCCCACCGTATCACACCTCCCAAAGGTAAAAAAAAGATGTGTTTGTTAGTTTCGATTTGTATTAGTTGGGTTGAATGGGTTCGACCAGAAATGTTATGCTTACACACAAGACTACCCCTCTTCTCGAAAGCTTCGCGGGGACTACTTTACAACGGACGACCTCCCGTAAAGGGTTTACTGCACATGGACCCTGTAGAGGACAAGCTTTATCCAAACGAATAAACGATGCTCTGCTCCATACAACATAGGGATTAACACGCTTTTGGGTAGAACATAGAATAGTAGAGGATCCAACATGTGGAACACGACGATAATTAGAAATTAACGAATTAGAGATGTTGTAATATACTCTTTTCAAAAACTTCTCATACCAGACCAACCCACTAAAAATATAAATAGGGATTAGAAATATGCTTAATATCACGAAGAAAAATGATAAGAAAACATGCAGATGAAAATACCCATACCCTCAGTAGCATACAAGTTTACGTACATACCAGATCAAGTTGAAGACGAAGACACTAATGAAGATGGTTTTTTTTTTTAAATTGAAAAACTTATGAAAGTCTTATTTTTTGGACAATCTTTTGGATGTTACTTTTTTATGATTTGGTGAATAAATTATGTAGTTTGATACAAGTTTATGAATATTACATTTTATTATGATTATTTAGTATATTTTTGCTTTATAATTAAATTAAAATATTAAATTATTTAGTGTGTGTGTGTATAATCTTTAAATCATTTTAATATAAGGTAAACTCTACAATTTTACATTTCGATTTTACTTAAACAAAACGAGTCAAGGTGAAAACTTGATTCTGACAACATTGCTTCCATTATAGTTTTGACAAATTTTAAAAAGTTGTTTAGTATAATCACAATTCTAATAATGCTGAAAATAAAAATCTTCGATTTGAATCCTCATTGACTTGTACACAATATCTGACACTGAGCTCTTGTGAAATCTTCACTGGAAATTAAATCAAATTTTCCAGCTCCAAGTCTCTGTTATGCATCAATCTTTACTCATTCCTACAGGTATCTTGACCCTTTGCATGTCTCGAGATGGTAAAAACTACAACTTTTTCTATAGGCTTTCATAATCCACACAACTCTACTAAATTAATTATGGAGAGAAGAACTTCATTTTTTTCCGCTAGATTTATCAATCTGAGCCACAACCATACACACATTTGTAAACCCTGAAATCCTAAAGAAATATTCAAAGAAAATGTTAATCACAATAATGATTCTCCTCACCTATCTCACACCTTAAGATGAGAGGTAGACCCAAACAATAATGGATGATGCAAAAGGTTGAAGATGAAAATGTTTTGTTTACAAAAATCAAAGCAAGATTCAATACTCTTTTGAAAATTGAGAGAACAAGTGTGTTGTGAATTCTAAATCAAAAGTGGATGTGTATATTTTTCAACATTGTGAATGTGATTTTAGAAAATGAGTTTATATATGTGTTGGATATATAGCACAAAAATGAGAGAAAATCCTATTTGATTCGAGCCATTAGCAAAGAGTATGAGACGAGTCAAGAGACCAAACTATTTGCATCAAGATCCAAGAACCAAGTAAAATTGACTTTATGATTTGAGTTAAGCTTTTTGTGATAGATCAAGAAAACCTCTTATTCGAATCACATTCACATAATCCAAATCCAAAAATAGATATATGTGCTTGATTCGAGCCAAGCGATCTATGATTCAAATCAAACCTCTCTGATTTGAGTTATGGATTATTGTGATTCGAATTACACAAACAGAAGCAAATCTTGCTTTTGAAAAATATGGTTTATTCGAGTCAGAATATTTGTGATTCAAGTCATGACTTTCCATAAGTAATTACTAGCTATTATGCAATCTTGATTCGAATCATGTAAGCTTGTGATTCTAATCACACTTTCAGAACCTTAACTTTTCAAAATATGAAGTGTTTTTCATAATCCAAACTTGACATGTCTTGAACCATTCTTAAATGTGATTCTTGATTCAAAAGTATGACAATTGATTAGAATCATATAACTCAAACTATAATCAAACAGTTTTGTTGTACCCCAAAATTTGCCCTCCCATATTCTTCAAAGTTTGCCAAGTCAAAGATGCAAAATTCCCCAAGGGTTGCACAGTTCAAGGGCCTCCTAAGCAGTCAAATTAGGGTTTTGGTTCTGATCAAGAAAATGAAGTTTCCAAGGGTCCAATCAAGTCCCACATGCCTATAAATATGGTCAAGCATCCTCATACCAAGTTTCAAGACTTTCAGCACAAAATTGCACAGTCAAAACCCTAATTGCACTACAGTCAACTGTAGGGGCAAAATGGTCATTTGACAGTCAAAAGTTCAAATTTTTGGTCAACATCTCATTTTGAAGCCACAAACATCATTTGATCAATGCTTGATCATGATTCTCAAAGTTTGGCTCAAAAATCATCAAGATGCAAAAGTTTCCTTATTTGGACAGTAGAAAAAGTCAACTGTAAATTGACCAGGGAATAACTTTCACATGTATTATCAGAAAAATTCCATCCAAAGCTCATTTTGAAGATAAAGACATTTCCTACAACTCCTCTTCATACTTCAAGTCCAAGAAATGCTCTCACAAAAAGTTATCAATTTCAACATTATAGGTCATTTTCAAAAGTCAACAAAAAGGGACTTTAAGTCAAAGGCCATAACTTGAGATTGGTAAATCAAAATGACATGGGACCAAAGGCATTGGTTAGAGGACTCAAAGTCCTTTCCAAAATGTCCAAGAACATGAGCAAAGCTTAAATATTGAGCAAGTTATGCCTTGTGGAAGTTGGGAAATTTTTGGATATTTTGAAAAGTCAACATTGCTTCAAATGACCTAAAATTGCTAATGGGCCTATTTTTCTTCCACAATTTATCATCCAAGGCATGTGCACGACCACTTGGCCCAAAGGGAAGTTTTTCTTCATTTTTTATTTATTTATTTGGATTTTTATTATTAATAATTCATTTAAATTAAAATAAATACATGAAAAATACTAAACCTACTATTTCAAATCTTTTTGTGCATATAATACCTTCAATATTTCGTGCAAATCAAATTAGGGGAGAATTGGAGTTGATTGGATATGATTGAGAACTAAAAAGCATGAAAAAAGATTGAAAAATTATGGTTTGCAAATCAAATCTTTTTTACATCAATGCATGGATTTTGATCAATTTCTTTAACCTTAATCATTCATAGGTACATATATATGCCAAACCTAATCCTAAAAACGAATCAGCTGCGCAAGAACTTGAAGAACAAAACTTGACTTTTTGCTAAAAATCTCAGAACTGAAAACAGGGTTAGAGGTCGTTTCAAGCCACAAAACTCATTCCATCGCATTCCTGGGGCATCAAAGAACCTTCCTGGATCAAAAACATCAAGTCTAACACCTTGAAACGGTATACAGAAGTCCAGCTTTTCTCACTTTTTCTCATGATCGTGTTTTACAATTCAAGCATTTTCATTGCATAATTTTAATGGATTCTTACTAATTGAAGTGTTCTGAAGCTAACCCAATTGCTTAATTGTGTTTTTATCACCTCTATGCAAATCTACCATTATCGTGTTTTAGGGTTTTGCAAGCTTGGAATTAGGCGTTTTGAAAAGCGGTAAAATTAGACCACCATAGTACCACGAATGGATTCAGGATGTTTGGACGATCATGAAGCCACCCTCGCGCTCAATTTATGAGCATCCCTGGGCTAGTCGCTATTTTTCAGAAACTAGCCTAAGGGAACATTTGAAAAACCGTTGCTAAATTGTTCTTGTTTCAGGAAAAATAAAACAACGCGAGGAAGATGATGATGTGTAGAACGATGGTTGGCCGGTTTAAACTTTCGCGCGGAAAACAAAGCATTAACGCGTTTTTGTTTTATTATGTTTATTAATCATATTATTTACAGATGAATGAGACAGCTCCACTGGCAAGCGCGTTGGTTGGCAAACTACAGGACCTGGGTTCGAGCCCCAGGTCCTCACCCCCCTTTCATATTATTTTCCATTTAATGTTCCTATGCAGTTTCAGCCTGAAGGAGCACCATATGTCCACAAAATCAAGCTGTCCACGTGCCCAATGGAACGATCAGAAGGCCAAGAATTGAATAACAGGATGCACTCTAGTCAACGCGTATACACGCGTCCTGAAAAGTCAAAGAGGCCAGGAATTTAAATGGGCCAGATTGCTAAAAGAAACACCTCCACTTTGGGGACAGCAACCCCCCTAGGTTTGCAAATATTTTTATTATTCTTTATCTTTCATTATTTTTTTTTACTTTCTTTTAATTATTGTTTTATTAATTAATTTAATATTTTCATAATATATAAAAAAGAACATAAAAAATCAGAAAAGATGAAAAAATAATAAATATTTTATTTTAGTATTTTTTAAATAAATAGCATTAATTAATTTTAGTTATTAGGTTTAATTTAATATTTTCATAATAAAAATCTAAAATTGGTAGAATTAGGGTTTAATTAATTTTTTATTCCTTTTTCTTTTCTTCCATAATAATTAAATATTAAATATTTATTTTTGTAATTAAATTGCATGTAAATTAATTAGGGTTAATTTTAGGATTAAAACTTTAATATGTTTTCTTAACAAATAAAAATTGTAGAATTAGGTTTAATTGCATTTAATTCTTTTTCCCATTAAAACCATAAAATACCAAAAAATACCAAAAACAATTTCTTTTTTTAATTAATTAATTCCATCATTTAATTTAATTTTGCAAAAAGGGTCCAACGCCTTCGTCTTTAATTCTTATTCAATTCGCCTATTTATTTCCTTTCCGTATAATTTTGATGTATCTCTCCCAAGGCCTTGTAAATTAATTTCTCGCACTTTACTCTTCTTTAATTCTTTATTTTTCTGTCAAATCGGGTTCAAGAAATTTTGGCGATGTGGACCCGCGCCTTTGTAATAGTTTAGAACTTTTATTTCCCGCAATTCTTTTTAACTGTTAATTAAATTGCATGCAAGAATGAATGGACAAAAATAAAAACAAACGCTAGATCACCAATAACATGACAAAAGACAAAAATATCTGAAAACGACACACGAATCACACACCACCCCTAGGGTACGCCTCATTGTTGCCTTGCCTCGAAAGGTGATCGTCGAGTAGAGGATGTCTTAGTAAGTCCTCATGATCCGGGAACCTGGCATGAGGGTAGCTTCTAAGGTGTCTTCCCATTGCTCTGGTGATCACCATGTCCCGAACCTTCGAATTGACCCGAACACCTCCAACGGTGGTGCTGCCTACCTCTCAATGGTGGGATGGCACTACTTTAAAGGACATCTACACAGACGAATTCCTTAGGGTAGGTGGACGACTCTAGATACTTGCTCTAATTTCAAAACAAATCAAAAATACTTTTCACACCAACACATTTTCAAAAGCTTTCGAAAGCAAATTTTCAAACACTCTTGAGGACTGATACAAGAGTCGAACTGAAATTTTCAAAGAAACTTTTAAAACCCACAGTTGAAAAGCAAACAAACCATTTTTGAAAACACAAATGAGCAAGTATCTAAGAGCCCATGGATAACCATGGATAGAAAGGGTGCTAACACCTTCCCTTTCTATAATCTACCTCCCGAACCGAGAGCAATCTCTTTAAGGAATTTTTCTGTGCTTTTGTCCTTTCCATTTGGAGAAAATAAAAGACGGTGGCGACTCTTGCTTCCGCGACATTTCGCGAACCAGCGTTAAACAGTCAGTTCCAGATCCACCGATCACAGAACTGGCGACTCTGCTGGGGAACAGCTAGGGCACACGCCCTCCAAAATCTCCATGCTCTCTTTATTGCTGTGCTCCGAGGCCCATGCTAAGGCCTTAATCTCATTTCTCAAGACGACCCATGTGCCACAGGAGACATCTGCGGTCCAGTTCACTAATTGCGTAGCAAATCTGACAGCGGACAATGGTTTGGGTTTCTCAGATGCTGATCTGACTGCGAAGGGGAGAGACCACAATGATGCCCTGCATGTCTCTATCGAATGCAGGGGCACTACCCTAGCACATGTGTTGGTGGATACTGGTTCGTCCTTGAATGTGCTACCGAAGAAGGCTTTAGACCGTTTGGATTGTGAAGGCCTGGAACTGAAACCCAGCAATATCATCGTCAGGGCCTTTGACGGTTCAAAAAGGATGGTTCATGGAGAGGTTGACATTCCCATTCGTGTGGGTTCTCAGGTGTTTGACTCTACATTTTATGTGATGGATATCCGTCCATCGTACTCTTGTCTACTGGGTCGACCTTGGATCCATAAAGCTGGGGCAGTGACCTCTACCTTGCACCAGAAGCTGAAGTACCCTGTCAGAGGGAAGATCGTCACCGTGCAAGGAGAGGAGGAGTATATGGTAAGCCACCTGAATTCCTTCAGATACATTGAGATGGATGGGGAGTTTATTGAAACCCCCTTTCAGCATTTCGAGGAGGTGCTTCCAATTTCAGCAGCAGCAGAAACAGCGGTCGAGGAGAATGTTCCTTTGAAGATGGCTTCCCTGAAGGATGCCCGGGCTGTGGTTCAAAAAGAGGGTCAGAAAGCTATGCGGAAGGCGAAGACCAGAAGACCTCCTGTGTTCATTACAAATCCAGGAGTGAATGCTGTTGGTGAAGACAATGAAGTGGATGAAGCAGAATTCAATAGCTGGATCTACCCGACGACCGAAGGCGGATTGACCAATTGGATTGCTAAGGACCATACTCCTGTTACTTTTGTTACGCAGTAATAAACTTCCTTGTTTTGTTATTTTGTAATAAACAATAAATAAACTCTATGGCCCGGTGTCTTACCCGAGGCACCGTGGTTCTATTTGTGAGGGCATATAAATTGTCATTTCATATATCATAAATGAAAATCTTGGACGTTTTCTCGCATTACAAATCTTATGTTCCTTTTCTGTCTTCCTTCCTTTACATATTTTTCAAAACAGCTGTATTTACACACACACTCACTCATACAGGTTTCAATCCACTCTGGATCTCACTGGTAACGACTCTACTACTGCCAATTATGACTTCGAAAATCCGATCAACTTAGCCGAAGACGAAGGTGAAGATGATTGCGAAGTGCCTGGCGAGCTTGCAAGACTGTTGCTTCAGGAAGAGAGGGCAATTCAACCCCATGAAGAGCCAGTGGAAACAATAAACTTGGGTACTGAGGCAGACAGGAAAGAGGTAAAGATTGGTGCCAAACTAGAGCTCAGCGTGAAGCAACGGTTGACTCAAATGCTACATAATTATATGGAGATCTTTGCTTGGTCCTACGAAGACATGCCCGGGTTGGATACCGATATTGTGGTCCATCACTTGCCAACTAAGGAAGATTGCCCTCCAATTAAGCAAAAGGTCCGCCGGATGCGTCCAGAGATGTCTGAAAAGATTAAAGCCGAGGTTATGAAACAGTTTGATGCCGGGTTTCTTGCAGTGACTTCTTACCCTCAGTGGGTCGCTAATGTGGTACCGGTACCTAAGAAGGATGGAAAGGTCAGAATGTGTGTCGATTATAGGGATCTGAACAGGGCCAGCCCCAAGGATGACTTCCCTCTACCTCACATTGATGTCCTTGTTGATAATACAGCTCAGCACAAGGTATTCTCTTTCATGGATGGCTTTTCAGGTTACAATCAGATCAAGATGGCACCTGAAGACATGGAAAAGACTACATTTGTTACTCAATGGGGCACCTTCTGCTACAAGGTCATGCCTTTTGGACTAAAGAACGTTGGGGTAACCTACCAACGCGCCATGGTTGCTTTATTTCATGACATGATCCATCATGAGATAGAAGTGTATGTTGACGACATGATCGCAAGGTCCCATACTGAGGAGGAGCACCTAGATCATCTGCAGAAGTTCTTTGACCGATTGAAACTGTACAAGCTGAGATTGAACCCGAACAAATGCACCTTCGGGGTAAGATCTGGGAAGTTGCTAGGCTTCGTGGTAAGCGACAAGGGCATTCAAGTGGACCCTGCCAAGGTCAAAGCTATTCAAGAGATGCCAGTTCCTAGGACAGAGAAGGAAGTCAGAGGCTTTTTAGGACGCCTGAATTACATTGCTCGGTTCATATCGCACCTGACTGCTACCTGTGAGCCAATCTTCAAGCTGCTGAAGAAAGATCAGGTAGTACGTTGGAATGATGAATGTCAGGCTGCTTTTGACATAATCAAGGAGTATCTCCAAGAACCACCTATCCTTATGCCACCGGTTGAAGGGAGACCTCTGATACTATATCTAACAGTGCTTGACAACTCAATGGGGTGTGTGCTGGGGCAGCATGACGAGTCTGGCCGAAAAGAGCACGCCATTTATTACCTTAGCAAAAAGTTTACCGACTGTGAGACCCGATACTCACTGCTTGAGAAAACTTGCTGCGCTTTGGTATGGGTTGCTCGTCGGCTGAGACAGTATATGCTGAATCACACTACCTTGTTGATCTCAAAGATGGATCCTATAAAGTATATATTCGAAAAGCCTGCTCTGTCTGGGAGAATTGCAAGATGGCAAATGATCTTGACGGAATACGACATTCAGTATACGACCCAGAAAGCCATCAAGGGAAGTGTATTGGCAGACCACTTGGCACACCAAGCTGTAGATGACTATCAGTCAATGAACTTCGAGTTTCCAGATGAAAGCATCATGATAGTGACTGATTATGAAGTACCTGGACCGGATGAAGGACCTGAGGAAGGATCCCGATGGTCTATGCACTTTGACGGAGCATCCAACGCTTTGGGAAATGGTATCGGCGCCATAATCATATCCCCTCAAGGCACTCATACTCCACTCACTGCCCGACTATGTTTCAACTGTACCAACAACATGGCGGAGTATGAGGCGTGCATCATGGGTCTTCAAGCTGCGATCGACCTAAGGATTAAGTTTCTGAGTGTCTTCGGAGATTCCGCTCTTGTGATCAATCAGATCAAAGGAGAGTGGGATACGAAACATCCGAACCTTATTCCTTACAGAGAATGTGTATTGACCTTGATCCCCCACTTCACAGAGATAACCTTTGAACACTTTCCAAGAGAGGAGAATCAGCTGGCGGACGCGTTAGCTACAATGTCTTCAATGTTCAAGGTCAAATGGGATAATGAGGCTCCCCGGATCATCATCTGGAAACTGGATGAACCGGCATACTGTTGCGATCTCGAGACTGAATTGGTGACTGAGAAGCCTTGGTACCATGAAGTAAAGAGATATTTGGAAGCTCAGGAATACCCTGAAGGTGCATCTATCAATGATAAGAAGTTCCTGAGAAGATTCGCAGCAAAGTTCTTCCTTAGCAACGGCATCTTGTACAAGCGAAATCATGATTCAACCTTACTGCGTTGTGTGGATAAGACTGAAGCAGAAAGGATCATGGAAGAGCTACATGAAGGGACCTTTGGTACACATTCCAGTGGACATACAATGGCTAAAAAGATCCTTCGGGCAGGGTATTACTGGTCCACGATGGAAGTTGACTGTTACCAACATTCCAGGACATGCCATAAGTGCCAGATTTATGCAGACAAAGTGCATGTTCCTCCAGTTCCCCTGAATGTTCTGACTGCGCCTTGGCCGTTTGCAATGTGAGGCATAGACATGATCGGCGAGATTAAACCTACGGCATCTAATGGGCACCGCTTCATCCTAGTGGCGATTGATTATTTTACAAAGTGGGTCGAAGCAGCTTCCTACGCTACAGTAACCAAGACTGTTGTGGCACGGTTCATTCGGCATAATCTGATTTGTCGATATGGCGTCCCTGAGAGAATTATTACAGACAACGGTACCAATCTCAATAATAAGATGATCGCTGAGCTATGCGAGCAGTTCAAGATACAGCACCACAATTCTTCTCCTTACAGACCGAAGATGAATGGGGCTGTCGAAGCAGCCAATAAGAACATCAAGAAAATCGTACAGAAGATGACAGTGACTTATAAAGATTGGCACGAGATGTTACCGTTCGCTCTACATGGGTACCGTACCTCAGCTAGGACGTCAACCGGGGCAACTCATTTCTCCTTGGTTTATGGTATGGAGGCAGTCTTACCGATCGAAGTGCAAATACCCTCTCTCCGGATAATGAAGGATGCAAATCTGAACGAGGATGATTGGATCCAGACACAACTTGATCAGCTCAACCTTATTGATGAAAAGAGACTTGCTGCTATATATCATGGTCAAACGTACCAGAAACGGATGATCAGGGCATTTAACAAAAAGGTCAGACCACAGGAATATCAAGTTGGGGATCTGGTAATCAAGCGAATCATCCTTCCTCAGAGTGATCCAAGGGAAAAATGGACTCCTACATACGAAGGGCCATTTGTGGTTAAACATGTGTTCTCAGGAGGAGCCATGATTCTAACCAACATGGATGGTGACGACCTTCCTCACCCCGCCAGTGCAGACATAGTAAAAAGATACTACGCATGAAAAAAGACCCGCTAGGCTGACATGCCTAGGCAAAAATTAGGGCTTCCCGGCGAACCAAAAGGGTTCGGGCAAAATGAAGGGATGAAATGAAAAAAAAACTGTACACCCAGCAAGTCGAAAACCTGAAAAGGCGGCTTGGGCAAAAATGGGTATCCCGGTGGACTGAAAACCCGAAAGGGCGGTCCAGGCAAAATTAGGGATAAAAGCGTAATACTATGTCTCATTGGATCACTTTGCATCCAGAATCCGGTATCTACATCAAGCTCAGACGGCATCGATCAGTCAGCTTCATCTTCGTTTAGGTCATCAAGTGATGAGACGCTCGGAGTTATAAAGGCAATAGCAGAGTTGAAACCCAGTGGGATCATTCATTTCACACAGCTGTTTTATTTTCTCTTGTACAAAATTTGTATAAACTCTCTTGTTCGGCGGCGTTCTCTTACTGGGACGTCAGCCTCTTGTACACAAAACGCCTATTTGCAGGCCATTCAAAAATCAATACAAATATACTTTTCAGTAAAAAGTGCCAATTGTGTTTTCTTTTTCTGTTTTGTTTTGCGAAGAACGTCCAAGGTTCAATTTGTGATATATGCATTGACAATAATTTTCTAACTCATGAATATTTGCATACGAAACAAAGGATTAATTACAGGTAACATTAGAAACAGGGGCAATAAAGAGTTGTCTAAGCAATCTAATTGTTCTATCCTCCAAGGTACCAAGATAGGTTCAGCTAAAGAACATAACCGGCATATCTTAATTCCCCAGAGAGTACGTCAGCAAGTCCACATACTCTTCTCCAGCAAAGTTACAATCAGTCTTAAGGAAGTTGGGTATACTCCCGTAGATCTCAACATTCCCCAGCAGCATATATACATATATTCTTAACAAGCATCCCCGGCAATCTTGGTCTAAAGATTGTTCCCCGGCGGCATATCAAACACTCAAAGGAATCACTTCCCCCGCAGTTCAAAACTTCCCCAGGAGAGTCCAATCCAGTTTCCCCAGGAAAGTTGGAATTCACCTCCCCAAGTAGTAAGCTTATCCCCAGTAGATTCTGGAAGCTTATCCTCGCAGAGCACGAACGCGTCCCCCGGCTTTATTCAAAGAGTTATTTCCTTACCAGGATATAACTGGGTTATCCTCAGCCAAAAGCTACGGAAAGATCATCTTCGACGAAGCCTTCTTATCCCCAGCGAAGTCTATTAACACTTCCAACACAACCAGGGTATCTCCAGCAAGTTATTATCAACATTCCAGCAAAGCATCTCTCTCCCCACAGAGTATTGCTCCCCAGCAAGATCGTCAGGGTACTTTTCCCCCCCGCAGAGTTATTCCATTCGCCAAGTATATCCCCCAACGGAGTGATCTTCTCCTATCGGTATTCTTGCAGTTATCATCCCCAGCGGAAGCGAAATCTATTCTTCAACATCAGCCCAGGATATGACTTCCCGGCACCCGTCAAGGATTTACTTTCCTAGACGAAAACATACATTCCTAAACATCACATACATCATTATAGTATGCATAGACGCATCATACAAATCTCATTTATGTTGAGAACATCATCGCTTGATCCATATCATGCACTGCATATGACTGACCTCTATCTTTCAGGAAAGATTCAGTTAAATTCTCAATCATATTCCAAGACCTAGACCGGTTCAGTTAATCGACTCCAAAGATTTCTTACCCAGTCCAAGGCCTTCTCTAGTCCAGCTAAATCGACCCCAAACAGATTTTTCTGATGAAGACTCAGTAGAAGTTATCAAAGGTTTTTCTCAATGTTTACTATTGAGATTATAATTGCCTATGGTTCTCTCCCCGATCCTGCGGAGACGATAATTCCATTCCAGGTTTTTCTCAATGTTTGCTATTGAGATTATAATTGCCTATGGTTCTCTCCCCGATCCTGCGGAGACGATAATTCCATTCCAGGTTTTTCTCAATGAATGTTATTGAGATTATAATTTCCTATGGTTCTCTCCCCAATGTTGCGGAGACGATAATTCCATTCCAGGTTTTTCTCAATGAATGTTATTGAGATTATAATTTCCTATGGTTCTCTCCCCAATGCTGCGGAGATGATAATTCCATTCCAGGTTTTTCTCAATGAATGTTATTGAGATTATAATTTCCTATGGTTCTCTCCCCAATGCTGCGGAGATGATAATTCCATTCCAGGTTTTTCTCAATGAAGGTTATTGAGATTATAATTTCCTATGGTTCTCTCCCCAATGCTGCGGAGATGATAATTCCATTCCAGGTTTTTCTCAATGTTTTCTATTGAGATTATAATTGCCTATGGTTCTCTCCCCGATCCTGCGGAGACGATAATTCCATTCCAGGTTTTTCTCAATGTTTGCTATTGAGATTATAATTGCCTATGGTTCTCTCCCCGATCCTGCGGAGACGATAATTCCATTCCAGGTTTTTCTCAACGTTTGCTATTGAGATTATAATTGCCTATGGTTCTCTCCCCGATCCTGCGGAGACGATAATTCCATTCCAGGTTTATCTCGATGTTTGCTTTTGAGATTGTAATTGCCTATGGTTCTCTTCCCGATTCTGCGAAGGTGGTAATCCCAAGATTTTCTCAATGTTGAGGTTAAGGTCATCCGAGGTTCTCTCACCGTTCCTGCTGAGGTAGTAACCACCCCTGGTTCATTCATCATCTTTTGAAGATCCAGACTCAGCTCCTGTAACCAGTCAGGACACATCTATACCAAGCATCTGAAAACCAGCTCCTGCAACATGTCAGGTAATCATTTTCTTTTTTGCAGGTATGCAAGTTCTCGCTAAGGAATCTCTTATGCGATCAACATCCAGATGGCATCTATAGGCCCATCATCCTATCCATAATCTCCAAATGGCATCTATAAGCCCATTTCCACCATCACTGCTACTATGTGAGCACAAATTTCTGGGCACTCTAGTGTTCAATCATCTTCCACCCTCGGATTACGAAAGGCACGTCAGCCAATCTGCATCCTCAGGTCTAAGAAGATTGAACAGGGGCAACTGTTGTACCCCAAAATTTTCCCTCCCATATTCTTCAAAGTTTTCCAAGTCAAAGATGCAAAATTCCCCAAGGGTTGCACAGTTCAAGGGCCTCCTAAGCAGTCAAATTAGGGTTTTGGTTCTGATCAAGAAAATGAAGTTTCCAAGGGTCCAATCAAGTCCCACATGCCTATAAATATGGTCAAGCATCCTCATACCAAGTTTCAAGACTTTCAGCACAAAATTGCACAGTCAAAACCCTAATTGCACTACAGTCAACTGTAGGGGCAAAATGGTCATTTGACAGTCAAAAGTTCAAATTTTTGGTCAACATCTCATTTTGAAGCCACAAACATCATTTGATCAATGCTTGATCATGATTCTCAAAGTTTGGCTCAAAAATCATCAAGATGCAAAAGTTTCCTTATTTGGACAGCAGAAAAAGTCAACTGTAAATTGACCAGGGCATAACTTTCACATGGATTATCAGAAAAATTCCATCCAAAGCTCATTTTGAAGAGAAAGACATTTCCTACAACTCCTCTTCATACTTCAAGTCCAAGAAATGCTCTCACAAAAAGTTATCAATTTCAACATTATAGATCATTTTCAAAAGTCAACAAAAAGGGACTTTAAGTCAAAGGCCATAACTTGAGATTGGTAAATCAAAATGACATGGGACCAAAGGCATTGGTTAGAGGACTCAAAGAACTTTCCAAAATGTCCAAGAACATGAGCAAATCTTAAAAATTGAGCAAGTTATGCCTTGTGGAAGTTGGGAAATTTTTGGATATTTTGAAAAGTCAACATTGCTTCAAATGACCTAAAATTGCTAATGGGCCTATTTTTCTTCCACAATTTATCATCCAAGGCATGTGCACGACCACTTGGCCCAAAGGGAAGTTTTTCTTCATTTTTTATTTATTTATTTGGATTTTTATTATTAATAATTCATTTAAATTAAAATAAATACATGAAAAATACTAAACCTATTATTTCAAATCTTTTTGTGCATATAATACCTTCAATATTTCGTGCAAATCAAATTAGGGAAGAATTGGAGTTGATTGGATATGATTGAGAACTAAAAAGCATGAAAAAAGATTGAAAAATTATGGTTTGCAAATCAAATCTTTTTTACATCAATGCATGGATTTTGATCAATTTCTTTAACCCTAATCATTCATAGGTACATATATATGCCAAACCTAATCCTAAAAACGACTCAGCTGCGCAAGAACTTGAAGAACAAAACTTGACTTTTTGCTAAAAATCTCAGAACTGAAAACAGGGTTAGAGGTCGTTTCAAGCCACAAAACTCATTCCATCGCATTCCTGGGGCATCAAAGAACCTTCCTGGATCAAAAACATCAAGTCTAACACCTTGAAACGGTATACAGAAGTCCAGCTTTTCTCACTTTTTCTCATGATCGTGTTTTACAATTCAAGCATTTTCATTGCATAATTTTAATGGATTCTTACTAATTGAAGTGTTCTGAAGCTAACCCAATTGCTTAATTGTGTTTTTATCACCTCTATGCAAATCTACCATTATCGTGTTTTAGGGTTTTGCAAGCTTGGAATTAGGCGTTTTGAAAAGCGGTAAAATTAGACCACCATAGTACCACGAATGGATTCAGGATGTTTGGACGATCATGAAGCCACCCTCGCGCTCAATTTATGAGCATCCCTGGGCTAGTCGCTATTTTTCAGAAACTAGCCTAAGGGAACATTTGAAAAACCGTTGCTAAATTGTTCTTGTTTCAGGAAAAATAAAACAACGCGAGGAAGATGATGATGTGTAGAACGATGGTTGGCCGATTTAAACTTTCGCGCGGAAAACAAAGCATTAACGTGTTTTTGTTTTATTATGTTTATTAATCATATTATTTACAGATGAATGAGACAGCTCCACTGGCAAGCGCGTTGGTTGGCAAACTACAGGACCTGGGTTCGAGCCCCAGGTCCTCACCCCCCTTTCATATTATTTTCCATTTAATGTTCCTATGCAGTTTCAGCCTGAAGGAGCACCATATGTCCACAAAATCAAGCTGTCCACGTGCCCAATGGAACGATCAGAAGGCCAAGAATTGAATAACAGGATGCACTCTAGTCAACGCGTATACACGCGTCCTGAAAAGTCAAAGAGGCCAGGAATTTAAATGGGCCAGATTGCTAAAAGAAACACCTCCACTTTGGGGACAGCAACCCCCCTAGGTTTGCAAATATTTTTATTATTCTTTATCTTTCATTATTTTTTTTTACTTTCTTTTAATTATTGTTTTATTAATTAATTTAATATTTTCATAATATATAAAAAAGAACATAAAAAATCAGAAAAGATGAAAAAATAATAAATATTTTATTTTAGTATTTTTTAAATAAATAGCATTAATTAATTTTAGTTATTAGGTTTAATTTAATATTTTCATAATAAAAATCTAAAATTGGTAGAATTAGGGTTTAATTAATTTTTTATTCCTTTTTCTTTTCTTCCATAATAATTAAATATTAAATATTTATTTTTGTAATTAAATTGCATGTAAATTAATTAGGGTTAATTTTAGGATTAAAACTTTAATATGTTTTCTTAACAAATAAAAATTGTAGAATTAGGTTTAATTGCATTTAATTCTTTTTCCCATTAAAACCATAAAATACCAAAAAATACCAAAAACAATTTCTTTTTTTAATTAATTAATTCCATCATTTAATTTAATTTTGCAAAAAGGGTCCAACGCCTTCGTCTTTAATTCTTATTCAATTCGCCTATTTATTTCCTTTCCGTATAATTTTGATGTATCTCTCCCAAGGCCTTGTAAATTAATTTCTCGCACTTTACTCTTCTTTAATTCTTTATTTTTCTGTCAAATCGGGTTCAAGAAATTTTGGCGATGTGGACCCGCGCCTTTGTAATAGTTTAGAACTTTTATTTCCTGCAATTCTTTTTAACTGTTAATTAAATTGCATGCAAGAATGAATGGACAAAAATAAAAACAAACGCTAGATCACCAATAACATGACAAAAGACAAAAATATCTGAAAACGACACACGAATCACACACCACCCCTAGGGTACGCCTCATTGTTGCCTTGCCTCGAAAGGTGATCGTCGAGTAGAGGATGTCTTAGTAAGTCCTCATGATCCGGGAACCTGGCATGAGGGTAGCTTCTAAGGTGTCTTCCCATTGCTCTGGTGATCACCATGTCCCGAACCTTCGAATTGACCCGAACACCTCCAACGGTGGTGCTGCCTACCTCTCAATGGTGGGATGGCACTACTTTAAAGGACATCTACACAGACGAATTCCTTAGGGTAGGTGGACGACTCTAGATACTTGCTCTAATTTCAAAACAAATCAAAAATACTTTTCACACCAACACATTTTCAAAAGCTTTCGAAAGCAAATTTTCAAACACTCTTGAGGACTGATACAAGAGTCGAACTGAAATTTTCAAAGAAACTTTTAAAACCCACAGTTGAAAAGCAAACAAACCATTTTTGAAAACACAAATGAGCAAGTATCTAAGAGCCCATGGATAACCATGGATAGAAAGGGTGCTAACACCTTCCCTTTCTATAATCTACCTCCCTAACCGAGAGCAATCTCTTTAAGGAATTTTTCTGTGCTTTTGTCCTTTCCATTTGGAGAAAATAAAAGACGGTGGCGACTCTTGCTTCCGCGACATTTCGCGAACCAGCGTTAAACAGTCAGTTCCAGATCCACCGATCACAAGTTTTATTTATGCATGCCAAAAAACAGATTAAAACTCAATCTTAAAATGTGCAATCAAGTGAGGAGACTCAATAACGATAGAAACAAAACCAAAGGCTAAATATCAAGCAACAAAACCTAAAACCTAGGAGGCAAAGGCAATTTCAAATCTCTCTCTCAAAATAACTTTATAGTCTAAGCAAATCTTCTTATCTGACTTCCTAAAAGAAAAATTTATTTGAGACCATGTCACCCCACTTTTATATGTGATAAGATGCTCATCTCTTTTCTTAAATCAGATATTTTATACTTGGTAAAATCCAAAGGCAACAAAACTTCAAGATGGATTTATCCTCGGTATTCACCTCACTTAAACCATACCCTCATACATGCTCTCAAAATTCGTTGAAACGCTCCCTACATATCCATTTAAATTCCCTTCTAGAAAGAGCTTATCTCCTTGGGTATATTCTAAATTAAACCTTCTAAATCCTCTCAACATTTTACTTTAAGGTGTTCTTCTAAGCCAATCTGAGGAGCGTAACCACGAAAATATTAAATGTGTCTTATTCCACTTCAAATTTCAAGGCTATGATTCGACCCCCTACTCTTTTCTCATCCATAATATTCTGCTTCTACTCATTATCAACAATAATCTCTATCCCATTTCTCGATCTATCTTTTTCGATGTGCTAGAACTTAAATATTGAGTTGTCTAATTCTTTCGTTTTTCACATGTTCACTTAGTTTCTTATAGACACATAAAATTGATCTTCTTCCTATTCATAATATTCAATATTTCTAAAGATTTTTCTGTAAATATGTCTATATTGCATGATCCAAAACAAATCACACTCTCATAAACTAACTTCTTTACCCACATATGTTCACAAAAATGTGAGAACTCTTATTTATTTTTCACTATATTTAGAGGACAATGCAGTGGTCTTTTTTTTTTTTTTGACATTGTACTTGAGTCATACAACACATTATTTACGGAAAATGACCTAACTTTCAAAAAGAAAAAGCGACATTCAATAAAAAAATTCATTTTTTTTTACAAATTAAAATTTCAATTTAATTCAATTGATATAAAATGATGGACACGACACTCTTGATGTTTAAGTCCCTTCATTAAAAGAACCTAACATAATTGAACTAACTAACAGCCCTTGTCTATCACAAATCTAATTGAAGTCCAATTTCACCTAACTTTTCAAACTTCTTTTCTAAGTCTCAAACAACTCCAACTTTAATGTGTAGTTGATTTATAATACTAGCATCTCCAATATGGAAATCTTAAATGCACACCTCTTAGGTACCCCATAATTGAATTGAAAAGAAAAATCAACTTAATTCAAAAGAAGATTAGATAGTAAAGACTAGAATGTTGCGTCTATAATAAAAGATGGTAGAAAAAAGCCTATAATAAAATATGGTAGAAAAAAAAAGACTTAAATGATTTAAATATATAGAGAAGATATGTAATTTTTTTTGTAAAGAAAATAGATTATATAGAGAGGAGTCAAAATAGATGAAAAATTAAAAAATACTTAGTTAAAATATTATATGGCATAATTTAATTCATATAATCAACTCTAATTTTGTAGTTGTATTGAGAAAGGATACAAGAGAATAGGAGAGAAATTTTTCCTCCAAATGCTATCCCTTGTATCTCTCTATTTATATAAACAAGAATTTAATTGGTATGCACTTTAATTATTTATAAAATAATATTTGTGTGTAGTTGTGAAATCATATTCGTTAAATATTTATTTGATTTGACTTTTATCTTAATTATTTATAAAATAATATTTGTGAGTAATTGTAATGGACTGACATGTAAGAAATTTTACATTGACAGTGCATAGTAATAATCTCTATAAACTTCTCAAACCAAACAAATAACTTCGATTATACATATTCTAAAAACACACTTGTAACTTTCTTTCAATTATTAGGACCATGAACAAGTAGAGTGTGCACATAAGAGAGAAAGAAAGAAAAGGTAAAGAAATAGAGTAACATCTCAAAATGAGAATTTCATATTAAGGATCCAATCCAACAACTTCATCACCCACAATGAACAATTTTTGTTTCCTTCCCATTTATGCCAAATATCATGAAAGCAAATTAAAATGGACGGAAATGGAAATCAATTTATACAGTCAGAAAGTAAACAAATAAATATTTTTATTAATACATCATCTAGCTGGTGGTATCTCCTATCTGTTGCAACATCAAAACCCGATGCAGTGAGTTCTGCATATTCAGTTATGAGGAGGCGCCCATTCAAAAATGATAAATGTATGATCAGAAACTGGCATCGATTTAGCCGCCTCAGACTCACTTGAAAAAAAAAATGCTAACTTGACTGCATCAAATGTGTATAATATGAACCTTGCATTCAGGCCTCCCCATCAAAATAAACGGCTGCAACCAACATCATCACCAGTTGAAAGGTACAGTGATCATTAAGAGTTCGATTAACTGCTGATCTCATTGTCCATTTTCATTCTCTTTGAACTTTGCATCCCTGAGACAGCATTACCCTGTTGCTGAAAAGATGCATCATGCTGAAAGGTACAGTTAGTTCCATTCCGACATCCTCTGGAACTATTGAAAAAGATACAAGGCTTCATTATCTTTGGCTTTGACCCCTTTGCTCTAAAATTGTGTACCGTCTCGTAGTTTGATAATGGCTGCTGGTTCTGACGATTACTGGAGGAGTATGGAAGTGCTTCTTGTTTATCTCCTCCATGTTGTTGAATCAAGCTCTTGTAATAGTTTACATCTTTTGTTGAAGGGGTGTCAACAGGAGTAGCAGCAATAGCTGAACTCATTACAGGCCTAGAATGCCATTGAGTAGGAATATTTGCCGCCACCGGAGCACCGTTTGTGTGAGTATAGGAAGAAGTGGATAAAAAGGGATTTGATGAGGTTGTAGTGGTTTCCACTTGATGAATGCGATTAGTAGGATGTGAAAAAACTCCGGAAGATGATCCTCCCATGTTTTGTACATACTGTGCATTATTCTGAACTCCATAATCTCTAACTAACTTCTCAATCACTTCAGGATTGTTGAGAATGTTATTGAGTAATTCACGGTCTATCAAATTACCATGTTCGCTGCTCTTTACTATGCTAGTTAAAGCAGCAGATGCAGCAACTACATCAGACATACTTGCAGCAGAGTTTGAACCCTCAAATATACCAGGAGATAATTCATGAGACTGTGAAACATCGTAACGTTTCAAGGAATGAGATAATATATCTGCTGCCATATCCCCATCTTCAACGGGTGTAATTGGGATCACAACAGTGTGATCGTCCATGTAATGAGAATCTTCAACGTTCAATGGAACAGAAGGACTGCATCCAAGAAAGAAAAAAACATTCTTTTATTACAAAGATTGTGGAAACAAAAAAAGAATAATCAAACAAGGCAAGAGAAGACTCGAACTTTGGAGGAATGGAAGATATTCGTGGATATATAGCCTCAAGAACTCTCATCTCCCTGTGCGGTTGATCAACTATTTCTTTGCTTTCTTCCCCAGCCACCACTAGCCATGTGACATTTAGCACAATCTGATAGAATCACATATTTAAAAGAATTAAGAATTAAATATTGAAATATAAATAATACTGAAAATTAATATACATTGTTTAAGATATAACTGAAGAAACTACCTTAGGTGGATTAACCCAGCTAATAACTGGTATTTGGGACAGCTTAATGTCAGACTGCCTTGAAGCACAAGTTCCTTCGAACCCAGGAGGCAAAATATCATCAGAACCAGCTTCTCCTTGATGCAACACGGATGATATCTTTGCTTGGAGGTGATCTTGAGAGTTCAACCCAACTTGTGAAGGAGATTCCTCTGATAAGAATAACCTAACCTGTTCAACAAAAAGGAAACAATCTTTGTCATTTAGCACTCTTATACTATGTATTTGATAATAACATCAGGGCAACATCATCGTAAATGACTAATTACAGATTTTGTTCACTCAATACATCGTCAAGTGCATGCAAGGTGATTACTAATTTGCAAACACTTGAAATATAGAGAAGCGCAATCCATAAATAATATTAAAAAATCAAAAACCAATTGTAAAATATGACAATGAAAAATGGTGCACACAATGACCTTGCATTTTCAAACGGCTATCATGATCACTTTTATTTTTCACAATAATATAGAACTCGGAAATTTGAAGCAATTTTTGATAGATTTCATGCAATTACAGTATTTGATGATTGAATGTGAACTGTCTTCACTAGAATACAACACAATAAAGCTTGGCTGGATAAATTAGCACATTTTGATCAAACAATAGATACAAAAGCATTCAAACTTCAGAGAGATTTCACATCATTTAACAAACTCTTTCTTATGCAAACTATTATGGGTAATCAGGATAAAGCACTTGGTGATACTCAATTTTCCCTCCATAAGATTCTACTAAATATTGTTTTAAGATTTCCACACATAGGAGAGACACTGATATATCTCATTCATTTGTCCAGAAGAGGGTCTGATCTTCTCTCTCCGTGACCCTGCATTGAGACTGGGGCAATATCAAGTTAAGACCCAGATTAGAAGTGAAAACAGAATCTTAAATCCATATTGCAAGATGTTTCAAAATGCCGCAATCAGATCCCAAGACCTTCATCTCTTCATCCCAGTGTTAGACAACAAAGACCGCTTACTACTTATATTCAGTCAAACTTTGATAGGTGTTGTCTGAAGTAAATTAATAGGCTGGCCAACCATGATCTTTTGTCCCCTTTACCTCCGATACTTCTGCATGCACCAACAGTACATCTCCAGAAAATACCACACTGACTTGGCCCTCCCATGTTGGAAGTGGCTGAGATCTTGCACTTAGTCTCCTTTCAAACAGAAAGATAACATAATTTTAGAGAGAAAGACAACATAGACTTCGAAGCTGCAAAACTCTACCAAGACTCTTTCGACACCAAAAAATCCTGAATAATAGTAATAGCAGCGGAAAAAAAAAAGGTCGTGTGATTATATTAATTCACATCAAAGAGACACTTGCAACCCACTAACATCAATATAAAATATGAGCAACAAAATTCATATGAATAAAACAAAAGAAGGAAGCAAAAACTTCAGATATTCATTCAGGTTATGCAGAGGCTTTTCTAAAAGAGGAAAAACTAACCACATAAAAAATTCCAAAAAATGCAACTAAGTTGGACGGAGAAACACATGAATTTGAAACTAATGTTCTTTTTTTCAAAGAAAAAAACATTGCAGGCAAGAAAACAATAGGTACTTACTTGAATAGAAAAGATAAGCAAAATCAATCAATCCACATATATAGTCATAAAGCATATGCTTGTCTGGTTATCAATGAAAAAGAACACAGCAAGAAGTAATGGAAAACACCAAAAAAATCACCCCTTTTCTAGTTCCAATGATAAAATGCTAACAAAATGTTAGTTACAAGATTCAAAGTAACTTTCTTGAATGGAAACTTGAGAGTTGAGATAAGATTAAGATGAGCATTATAAACTAATTTGGAAAATAAACGTTAATGGTTAACAACTTAATATATCTACGCCCACATTTTTGCATGCTGAAGAATTTAGATTAAAGGCAAAACTAATTCAATAATTAACAAAAATATAGTGTGTTTGGCGCTGCACTTGCATAGGTATGCATTGTAACGCGTACAAATGATAAACCAAATAATACTAATAACATGCTAGAGCAGTAGCTCATAAAATTATAATATACCAAATAACACTAATAACATGCTAGAGCAGTAGCTCATAAAATTATAAAATATGTTCAAACCACTAAACCATTCAAGATCTAATCCAACAAATTTTTCATTTTCCAGCACCACCTAAAACATGTACAGCACAAAACATGATTGTAATGTGCAGAATAATTGCAATAACATGCCACCCAAAACAAGTAAAGCACACAACATGATTGTAATGAGCAAAATAATTGCAATAACATTTTAGAAAGAGTAAGATTATCAACATCCATCATTTAAGAATTCCCAATTCAAAAAACAAAACATAGTATAACTCACATAATCTACCAAAGATTACACACGATTAGGCACAAGAAAAAATCAGTCACCAATCCACCAAATAAATTCTCATCAGGAGTTTCAAATTCCAAAAGGAATTCATCACCAATCCCAAATATATCTTAAGTTCCTTATTATTGCTTGCTAGTTTTCTTCTGCTGTTTTTTTCTTCTTTTTCATCATCATTAAAAATTATCAATTTTTATTTCAAATTTCAATCCAATTAAGCCACTCTTACTGCATATTTAATCGATTAATTTCAATTGAATTAAAACCCTCAATTCACAAACCACATGCAAAGTCGAACAATTTCCGATCAGATTGTAACGATGATGGATGAATTGAAGCATCAACGATGGCAAGGTCCTCAAAATCACATACACAAACAATTAGGGTTTTGAAAGTGAAGCGGTTACTGGACAAAATCGAACGAACCGATCGATTTGGATACGGCAACTGGAAGATAATTTTTACCTGACAGAGATTCAAATCCGAAGCCCATGAAACTCGCTTCGATTTTTGCAATCCACGCATATTTTTGCACGCAAAATATTTTACAGTCGCCAAAAGATGAACGAACGTTTCGATATATGTTGTGGAAGAGAAAGGACCAGAGTAAACTCTAGTCCAGTGTTATACAAACTGAACCGGGGGGTTAAACCGGTTTGGCTCGAAATCGGAAGCATGAACGGTCTGGTTGGACCGGATTGGATATGTTGTCGAACCGGCATTTTGGGCTGTGTATGGGCTTGGGCCTAACGTTATGGGAGTAATTACTTAACTTCCACTTCAAATTTGATAGAAGAATGTGAAATGGCTATAGAAGGAGAGGTTTAGTGGAAAAAAATATGCAAGTTGGTCTTTTGAGGACACAAGCAATAGCTTGATCATATTAGCTTGAAGTATTTCTCGAACTATATGGCAATCAATCTTCGAGTGTTTTGTGGGCTCATGGAACATGTGATTAGCTGTTATGTGGATGAGAGTAGGATTATCATATAGAACATGAAGTTTAGAGTAAGGAGAACTAAGAAGGCATGAATCATAGAAAATATCTAAGAATTTTTTTTTGGACATATAGATATTTCTTTCTTGGAACGAACCACTTCGAGGCCTAGGAAACATTTCAGTTGGCCCTAGTTCTTGATTTGGAAATTGTGGTGGAGTATTATTTTGATCTTGTCAAATTTATTCATAAAATTTTCGACAATAATTATATCATCTACATATAACAATAGAAAAATAAATTACACATGAGTTTTCATGATGAACAAGGAATGATTTGTGTTTGCTTAATGGTAGTTGTATGTATGAAGAAGTGATGTGAGCCTATCATACAACTTGTCCAAAATAACCAACTTCACATGTTTGGATCCATAAACCATAGTTAAACATTTTTTGTTGGTTGTAAGGCGAGCTATGACCAATAATACTATAATGGTCCTAATGTGGTAAAATTACTCAAACAAATACAAAGATGTGTGTATATGTTCATTGGATCCATAACTAATGAGCCAACAACTGGATTATTGATTGTAGAACAAGAAATGACATTTTTATGCTTGATTAATTGGGCTTATTTGGTGTATGGCCATTGTGGGTATTGTTGGATGTGGTGATACAGTTAGAATTATAACCAATTTTAATATTTGTTGAAGGAATCAAGTTTACATGTTAAAGTGAGGATACAAGTTAATCTTACTTCTCCGGAGATAGACAAGGTTCATAGTATGTATAGTTAATAATGTCAAGTCCTCCACTAGAGTTATGTGTGTCATGAAGAATGTTGTTAGATACATTAGAAGATAAAAAAGGCTTGTTTAATTATGGATGACCATGTTTCTGATAACAAAAATCAATAGTATGTTCATGCCTATTCTATTGTGTGCAATATCTAGAATTGACTTTACCATTGCCTCCATAACTTAAGTCACCACCTCAACCATAAGTCATTTTGGCATCATATGCATTAGCTAATAAGCTTGACTCATCATAAATTTTTGCATTGACAATTTTAATTACTTCTTGAGAAACTAAAGAATAAACCTTGTTAATGAAGGGTTAGGACTCCATTAACATAACTTATATCTTAACTACAGAAAATTGATCATTCAAGTTAGTCCAAAATTGGATTACTTCATCCTCAAGTATGAATTTTCTTGTTGAACACATGGATTCACATTTGCAAGGGTGAGGGAAAGTACAAGAAGGAATAGGTTTATGTGCAATAAATTAATCTCAAAGAGTTTTCGTTTATGTGAAATACTCCAAAACAGATTTTGAACCTTGTGTAAGTGAATTGAGTTAAGATATAACAATGGGAACTCCAAATGATTTCTTCATATATTTCCAAACATCAATTAAATTTTCATAAAATGTTGTAGTTTATAAGCCAAGAATGTACCAAATGATTTCATCTTTCTCATGTTGCTCGATTGAGATAATCATAATCTAGGATAAGCATTGATTCATCATTGATTGAAAATTTATTTTTAGCTCCAATTACTTGATGCTTTGACCTCCTCCAACCAACATACTCGATTCTATCTATCGTTTGTGTGACCAACATAGAATTCGGTCCATCACTAGGATGAACATAGAAAACTAAATCAAATTATTAAAAATCAAAGAAGAATATACGAAGTATGAAAGCATGAAACTAAGGTGTAACAAGGCAAGTTCTTATATAAAAACACTTGAAGAATGCAGCAAAATCAAGTGCATAATTCACTTGAGAAAAAGAAATTGGATTAAAAAGAAACTTCCAAAAGAGTGCTCATACAATGTGAATATTAAGCAAATGTGTATAGTAAGATAGCCTAGGTAGACAATCAGATAAGACAAACTCCTAAATAACTCTCAACTACCTAATTAACTTAACTAAGTTTGGGATAATTTATGTGTAACAATCATAACTAACTTGAGTTCGATATCATTGTGTAATAATTAGAGTATTGGTTCAACAAATATGATTTTTTATATGTATTAACAAAATCTAATATATATTATAATTAAAAACATCTAAGGTTGATAAGGTATTTATTGACGTTTATTTTAGTAAATCATATTAAGATTATCCAAAAAAAGTTTTGACTTGCTTATGTGACTATCAATCTCTATCGACTAAGCACACATGCGCAAATAAAGAAATCCAATTATCATATTATCAACCAAATCAAGCAAATGAATATTAAGTGAAAATCTTCTTTAAACAATTACCTGATAATCATTTTGAATGCTCATTTGACAAATGATGATCGAAGGGGGCTTAAGCCTAGTCGCGAAAAAATGAGGGATTGTTTTTAGTGATAGAGATAGTGGTTATTAAAGGTTTCGATGATGCACAGATAAATTGAACCTCATTGTATCTGTTAAGCTTTACGATTTTCCTCTTCACAAAAATATTCAAAGATCACGATCGATTTAGACACAAAGCTTGTTATTGATGCCATCAATGCAAAAATCTCCCCTCGATTGTATTGGGGAAGTTGTGTCTAATAACCAGTGTAGGCAAATCACAAATGTAAGCGTTAATTGTTTTTCCTTCACAATGATTATCGCCGTTGTAACACCATTGCTCACTATTTAACTAGGGTTGCAATTGCAAAACATAACTCAAAGTGGGTCGGGTTACCTCCTCCTGAAATTGTTGTGTTTGGGCCATAATTTGGACCTTTAATTTAATCTACTTCAATTTCTTTTAAAAAATAATAAAAGTATTAAAAATATTCGAAGTGCTATCTTAGAAATATGAGACCCATCGTGTAAGAATTTCTTCCTTCTCTAATTTTTGAAAAAAAAATAAATACAAATTGATAACTTAATGAATAGACTTTGAAGAATTTTTCATTTTACAAATAAATTAATAATATTTGTGTTTTTGTTTTTGACCTTTTTAAATAGAAAAGTAAAAATAAATAAATAGTTCTTTCATGTTTGATCCATTATATATATATATATATATATATATATATATATATATATATATATATATATATATATATATATATATATATATATATATATATATATATATATATATATATATATATATATATATATATATATATATATATATATATATATATATATATATATATATATATATATATATATATATATATATATATATATATATATATATATATATATATATATATATATATATATATATATATATATATATATATATATATATATATATATATATATATATATATATATATATATATATATATATATATATATATATATATATATATATATATATATATATATATATATAATTTAAAAGTTAAATATTATTCTTATATCATGCTCTACATTTTTATTACTTATGTGCCAAACTGAAAATCAAGTTGTTATCGAAGGTCACACACAAAATAATATATGTCAGTGTGTTTTTTATAAGACTATGATGACTTCATCGAATGAATTGAGAAAGAAAAATTCACTTGCCATCTCCCACTAATACCTGACACCTTCAAGAATTATGTTTTTATCGTTTTGTTCTTGTTGAATATTTTTTATTTTTTTAAAGTGTCTTGTTTTATTGAATATTTCCATATAATACCTAATAATTTAGTTCCATGGAATTTTTATGACTTTATACTGAAATTTTAATAAAAATGATGGAGTTTATGAGTTTATATGAAGAAAAAATTCAATAAAAATACATAGTTTTTTGGGAAACTTATAAAGAAATACCGCATTTTTAAAATATCTGATGTATCTGATGCATTTATACCTATTTTACAAAAAAATCCAGTGCATGACAATGGTTTTTTTTTACAAAATTGTCTTCGTAACTAATAGATTTTTCAAAAATGTTGGTGATGTATACTTGGCACTAGATATATTAAAAAATTTGGTACACAACAAAATTTTTCTGAAATTTTTAAAACAATCTGGTAGGCAGTAGGGTTTTTTAAATGTTGTTGGTTAAACTAAGTTCTTTTACATTTTTAACAAAACAGTATGACAATATTAACATATTGTATCAAAAATATATGTACATTCATAATTAACTCGATAAAATATATACATATAATGCAAAGTATACTACAATATTAATACAAAATAAATTATGTTGACTTCCTAACTTCTTCTTCCCAATGTCTTATATGTCCTGCATATGTTATTTTCCATACTCTTGAATATTCACTGTAGTTTTTGTCTCCAACAGTCAGTAACGTGAGGCAATAGACAATCAGGTTTCAACTTCACTCGAACTTAATGATTATTGTTAACAAAACTAACTGCAATAAGCTTATGTGTACTCACCGACATAAATATAGATACCACTGATGGGAAGAAAGTAAGGTTAAGGTTCTTGGACAATATTAACTAATATGACACTGTATCTAGAAGCAATGGGGTAACCCATATTAAGAATCGTCATTCGTTTGTCACGACTATGAACTCCCAAGCTAGCTACTCACAACGAACTCCTAACTTTAAAGATCGTGTCATATAACACATTTGAATACAAGTGATAATTTTGATATACTTCACCATCTAACTGTGTCTGAACAAAAGACCATGACTCTTCACCTCATCCAAGTAAAGCTGCTATAGCAGAAAAACCACAATTTCCATTAGGCTCCACATCAATAATTTCATTAATGAAGTCATGTAAGAAAGCATGAAAGAAATTTAAGTAAATATGTCTTGTATACTGGCTAGACGATTGACTTGAAGTTGGTTTTATACATGGTTTCTTAGTTATTTGACTTCCCTACAAGCCCTCAGCAAACTCTCAATGCAAAGGATCATGATGCCCATCAGTCTCTTGACTATTTTTACTTTTCTTATCTCCCTTTTTTGGCTGGTACTTCACTGGTGGTGGACACATGGAAGTTGTGAATGAATGTGTTAGTTTTTGAACTTTTTCTTCATCATCATCTGGACAACTATATCCGATATACTATAATGCATCTTCAATTATTCACATTTTTCTTATAAACTCAATTGTGTCCTTCTATTTTCTTGAGTTACTTCATACTCTTCGATGTTTAATTATTTTCAACATGGTGTTTACATCATCCTAACTTCTGATAAATCTCCCCGCATAATAGTCAACAAGTTTTTTATTCTCCAATGAGAAAACTCAACCCTAAAAACTATAAATAGAAAAAGAAGTTATAACTTGATAATTAGTAATGTAATACAATCAAAGTTACAACAATGTACATGTTTGTTGTCGTGTTCCCTAAATGAGTGACTCTATTAGTCCATGTAGCAATAAACTTTTTTTATAGGGTGTCAACTATGTTTCATGCTTATACTGAAAAAATAAAGGAATATCAACACATATCATCTCAAAATTCTTCAAGTGTTCCATAAACTCAAACTCCCTATTCGAATACATGATTTTGTTCTATAGATTCATAATATGCTATGTCCTATTAGATCTGACATATTCCTTACACTTCATACTAACAATTTTTGAAATATGGAACAGACACCACAGACGAGTTAAGTTTGGGAACACAAATTTCATGGCATTCATCACAAAACCATCGATAATAACTTCTTGTATACGAACAACTCTTTCAGCTTCTCTAGTGTCCGTGGGAAGTTTTCCTCCCTTTCATGTTCCAAATAGGCAAATTCAATCGAAAATGTCAACTTCGTTGACGTAACACCAATAATCTCAAGTAGTGGTAGATGGTACCGATTTGTTTTGTATGTACAATCAATAATCAACACAATAAGAAATTTTATGAATAACTTTCCATAATCAAATAAATCAAAATTTGCATTTTTAGGGAATGTGGTACCTGTTTGTTTTGTATGAGCTATAAAAAAAATCAACACCAAATGAAACATGTTCAACAACTTCACTGGATTTGAATGTGTCAAAAAGATATTAGCAGCAACATTTAAGTTGTCCATGTTTCTGGTCCAATACATGTATTTTTCTTCACGAATTAGACTGAGTAGATGTTACATTTAAGTCAATGTACCTCTCTTACTCATCTTGTGTGTAGGTCTTGCATTGTACACCTGCATAACGCTTATGAGATTTTTTTATCTCTATCTTTCAAAGCAACGACTATGTATCTAGGAGACATATTGTATTTTGTCATGTCATTCACAAACTATATTTCATCTCATTTTAAACGGCCTAATGTGTCTTGGCCATCTAAATCCGTAGCTAGCTAATGATTGTGAAATCAACACCTAACCACCACTTTCCAACCGCTACCACTTGGCACATATCTCACATAAATGGACATTTAACTTTCATACTATAAATGTCTTTAGAGGAATTATTCTTTTTATAGTTTCTTCCTCTCTCACAACCCATAATCAACTTATCTTTCCTCCATCTTATCCCATTTATGATGCCAGAACAAATAGTAACAACAATAATACCATGATGCGCTACCAATGGATTATTCTCATGCTAAAACGTCAGCTCATAAGGAAAATATATATCATTTACAACATATAAAGTAAATTATCAATGACAAGATACCTAAATTTTATTAAGTTTTTAACAAGTTAAAAAACATGTAAGTAAAACATACAACGTCAATGGTTGAAAACTACGTAAAATTTATAGAGGAACCATCAAGATCTGTACAGCACAAATAAAGCATTTTGAATTACCGGATTTTATATATTAGGCTAAAAATCCGACATACTAGAATTTTCAAAAAGTTTGTAAACTAATATCGTTTTTCCCAGAAATATCAGTTTTATTTTTTTGAAAAAATGTGGTATAGTTACATCAAATTTATAAAATGTTCGGTAAATATGCAACTTTTTTTTTCTTCAGAAAATACTGAATTCTCTTTAAAAATCTGATAAAAACTCATATCATTTTTTTTAAATTCAATAAAATTATAAAGTTTTCACTAAATTTCAAAATTTTCATATCGGAATTTTTTGTTATAACTACCAGATTTTAGAATTTTACAACTTCTCTAAAGTGAAATTTTGTTACCAATTATAATTTTAAGAAAGATAATGATAAGGGTATTTTAGTCAATATAAAAATATGGGAGAGGGTGTAAGATTTACATGTGTGGCTGACAAGTAAAAATCCCATTAAGAAAGTACATGAAGAGCCCATATATACATGGCCCATAATTGCTAACTTGGTATAACTCAAAAACACTCAAAATGGCATCTCAGCATAGCTAAAAACTAACTACAAATAATAAATGAAAAAAAGTTTCAGGTTTGAATCTTAACTAGTTTATGTAAATATATAATTTTTCATTTTAATTAGGGTAATATTTACTCGACTTTGAGTTTTGTTAATATTTTTTATTTTATTCTTGATTATTGTTTAGTTTCAATCCTTGCAAAATTGTTTAATATTAGAATTGGAATTTTTTTTTGGAATAATCAGATATTAAAAAAAAAATCGCAAATAACCATCTTTTGGAGAAAATTACACAAATAACTATGTTTCAGAAAACCCCACAAGGGAGAAGCCAACCCAGTTGACGCATCCACTTCCCATTTTGCCCTAGGCGCCATCCCACTTGGCGCCTCCTCTCTCTTTTAGCCAAGTGAGATGGCGCATGCACTTTAAAAGTGAGAGGAGGCGCCATCTCACTTGGCTCCTAGGGAAAAATGCTATTTTTTTAAATAATTCATCCGTTTCTCCGTCATTCCTCACACTTTCTCGCATTGTTCTCTTATTTTTTACTTTGTTATTTGCGTCATCACATCGCCCATGATTTTTACCATAGATGGTTACGTTATTTTCTCCGCCATAAAACCTCCGATGAAAATGAAATTCTGGCACATTCACTTCATGGAGTGTCTGAAGAGGGAGTTGATGCGATGGCTAGAGGGAGACATCGAGGAGGGGGAACAGATTACAAGGATTCGACGAAGACGAACAACAACCTCACTTGCGACAGGAAGACCTAATTTTTGGTTGGAGGAAGTCAAAATAGACAACGACATAATGTTGATGATGCATGGGTCAAATGAAATTGTTTTAACGGTTGTAATTTCGTAGACGGTTTATCGTGTTTTATTTCTTATTCGCGCAATGTTTATTGTAAAAAATAGTGTTAACGAAAAACCTTAATGTTTACAACTTAATAAAGGAAATATTTTTTGTAATACAATTTTTATGTGGTTGAGCCAGTAGCCCTATTCGGACAATTTTTGCGATTGTGTCCGACCTGACGACATAAACCACATTTTCTTTCCAGCTTGTCAAGGGAGTCCATTTCGGTTGTGATGCGCTTACTTTTGGGACGACCTTTTTTATTCCTTCGCATTTGGTCATTGTGTCATACTATTTCATCGTCGTATGCAGGCCAATAATCAGGTTTTGCTACCAAAGGGAAGCTGTTGTTGTATACATTGAGCAAGGTTTCAGATTTTTAAATGGGAGACAGAAGTTGTAGCGCGTCTTGATGAGTATAGGCACACGCAACAATGACATGAGAGAAAGGCATACGAAAGGCTTGAAACTTTCCACAATCGCACCAACGAGAATGTAGTATAACCCTATACTCTTGTCTTGGCAGGCCCTCGTTATGGTCGATTGTCTCTTTGACAATGAAGTTGTGGCTGTGTCGGTCAAACCATATAACCAGATAGGTGTTGGCTTTGGCACTTTCTTCCTTAATGTACTTCATGCAACTTTCACTCCATAGTTATCCAGATTGCAACACAGCATTCCATATTTCACCTCTTTTGGCAAACAATGAAGCCATCCTAAAATATGTTGATTTAACCAAAGCAGTGACTGGGAGGTTTCGTATGACTTTGAATACCCCATTCACCAATTCGATTAGATTTGTTGTCATGTGGCCCCATCTTTGTCCATTATCGTATGACCTAGTCCATTTTTCTACCAGAATATTATCGATCTACCTACCGGCGTCCAGATTTGACAAACGGATCTCGTTGTGATAATATTTGAACATAGATTGTGTCAATGCATATCCCACATTCATAACCGCTTTCCTAAGAGCTTTGTCTTTTATATTCCTCGTGAAATTTTGGACGATATGTCTAATGCAATAGACATGCGTAGAAGGAGGGTCATGCCAGCCGTTTGTAGGATTATTGTATGCACTTTCAATGGATGCATGTCTATCAGAGATCAAATAGAGATCTGGTTGAGGAGCCACGTGTGTTCGGAGATTCTTGAGAAAAAAGCTTCAAGCACCACCAGTCTCCCCCTCGACTAGGGAAAAGGCAATTGGGAAAATGTTGTTGTTGCCATCTTGTGCAACTACCATCAGTAACGTGCCTTTGTATTTCCCATACAACCAAGTCCCATCAATTTGTATAATTGTTTTGCATGACGCAAACCCTGTGATGCAAGGTTGAAAAGCCTAAAACATTCGACTGAATATTCCATTTCCGTTGAGTTGACTACCATCCGAGGCGTACGCTGGCACTGTTTCCAGAATGTAAACAGTACCCGAAGAATAATTCTGGAGTGCATTCAGGTAGCGAGGAAGTTCTTGGTATGACTCCTCCCAGTTTCCATATACCTTTTCAATCACCTTGGTCTTTTCTAACCACACCTTTCGGTAAGACGGAGTATAGTTAAATACCGTAGTGATGTGGGAGATTATGGTTTTCACCTTCAATGATGGATCGTTGCTGACGAGTGGTAGGGTTTCTTGATAAATGAGATCATAATTTAGTTTTCGATGATCATGTGATTGAGTAGAACTGACACACGTGTGGGTAGACATAAAACCTATGACCCAACAATTACCTCTTAATCTGTATGATGCAGTGATCTTGAACATACAATCTGGGTGGACACACTTGATCTTGTATCTTTATGGATTTACACGATCCACCTTAAATTCGACCGAGTTGAGCACGTGAAATTTTTTGATGTCTCGGATACATTCTTCTCTGTTACGGAATTTGTCTTTCTTTTTTAAGTTTTCATCCGACTGCATATATGGATTGAAAAATAAATCAGAAGACGGTTCATCTCCGCCCATGTTGAAGTTTGTCATGTGCAGAGGTGGTGTGTATATCTCGTTTGAAGGAATACCAGGTATCCCGTCATCTTCGGAATCATTGTTGACCATGTCGTCAAACTCCAACTCGTCATCTTCTTCTTCTTCATCAACGACATCTACTTCTGCTTGTTCGGTCTCTAGAGGATCAACCACTTGTGACAGCTGGGGCTCTCGCAGCATAATGTACAACTCAATAGAGTCGTACCCAGAATACTCATGACTGGAAAATATATTCTAAAGGCCCTCGTCATCTTGAACCTTAACCTTATAAAATATTATTTGGTTGTTACCAAATAAAACTGTATTCTGATAAAATATTTGTGTCACGGAACCTCGTCCAAGTTTGGCCTCCAATCATTTTTTGAAGCACAAGAAATTGGCTTTCCTGTTTAAACAAAATCGGATGTTCTCAGTCTCTCTAAACAAAAACCCAGAGGTGGGACAAATGTATGTCTCACCGTTGAAATGTGCACTGGTCACATATTGGGGTGCATAGGCCATTGTGTATGACTGTTTGATGGTTTGAAGGTTTGAAGGTTTGAAGTTTATGAGTTAATTGCTAGAATTTTTGAATGTTCTAGTATTTGAGTGATTAAGTGTATGAGTGTTTTGATAAATGTAAGATTAAATAGGTTGTACTGAATTTGAATAAACCAACAGTAAGCACTCTCCAAGGCTGTTACCTAGCCTGCACCTACACTGCAACCCATGTCAACCTCTAAGGCGCCTCCCATCACGCCCAATCGTGTTACATGCATGCAGAGATGCCTTCTCCGAGGCTGTCACCTAGCCTGCGGCTACACTGCAACCCATGCCACCTCTTATTCGCCAACAGGGATGGCAACACCTTTCATTTTTGTACTCTTATGCCAAGTCCAATGGCGCCTCCATTCACGTCCAATCGTGTTACATGCATGTAGAGATGTCTTCCCCAACGCTGCCACGTAGCCTGCACCTACACTGCAAGAGTGACACTTATCATGCATGCATGCACCCACCTACCACCTCACTTACTCTGTGATAAAAATTTTCCTATAAATACAGAGCCTCACATACTTCTATCACATCCACAATCATCTCACTCTCTGCTACAAACTCTTTCATAATCTCTTACAATTTCAAACTCTTTCATAATCTCAGACATTTTCAACAATGGCTCTTCTCACAATGGGTGATTCTCACAGAGGCACAAGGGACAACATTGCAGCGTTTATAAGTTTCTTTTATACTTATACATTTTTCATACTTCTATTAATGCTTTATTCATCTTACCTACTCTTACACTTTTTACATTATTAACTTAGGATACTAAAAGATTCAGAATCCGGTCACACAACTACCTTGCTCCCGACCCGTTGATCGTACCCTATCTCGAATACGCAGGTTTCAGAAACATTATAAATCTCCAATTGCACGATTGATTCAAAGTTCATACTTGAAATGTTGGAAAGGTGGAGACCAGAGATCCATATATTTCATCTACCAATAGGTGAATGTACCGTCACACTAGAGGATGTGTAAGTGTTATTGGGTCTCCCTGTCGATGGTAAGGTGGTTAACGGGTCGGTTCAACAACCCAAATCTCTGTGTGAAGAATTGTTGGGCAGGGATATGGTTGAAGGTGGTGGTGCAAGAGGTCAAGGTATACTACTTATTGAGCTAAAAAATCATTATGCGACTCTGGAATTGAACGAAAATTCCTCCGAGCTAGCTAAGGTAATAAAAGCTAGAAATTATATAATGATACTATTTGGAACCTTTTTATTTTCTGAAAGTACGGGAAATAGTGTAAATTTTATGTATTTAAATTTACTTAGAGACTTCGAAAAAACTAGAAAGTATAGTTGGGGTTCTGCTGTTTTAGCCCATCTATACAATTCCTTGTGTAAAAATGCAATCAAGGAAAAATGTACATTTTATGGCTGCGCTTTTTTACTTCAAGCCTGGGGTTGGTGGAGGATGGAGTCCCTAAACCCCGTCAACAACAACACATTCATTTTGCCATACGCAACAAAGTAAGTCATCAACTTATATCATTTATTACTATTAATCTCTTCACCAAATATATGATAAAAATAAAATATTTTTCAATTCCTTTAGGTACTGCGTGAGGGGTATGGATTACGGCAAGAATCTAAGATTCAATTTCGCTCTATACCGCAATCTATTGGATCACCTTAGCCCGGATGATGTACGTCATACCTTTCAACTTTTCTACTTTTAAATTATTTATTTATTATGTTTTCATTAACCTGATTTAATTTTATCCGCAAGTCTGGAGACCATATTTGGGTTTGGACCATGAACCAAACCCCAAGGATGCAGCAATTTGGAGCGCAGAGACTGCAATCATACGATTCAATGTTGTGGAGATGCACCAGCACGGCCGTGTCAAGATGCAGTTTGGAATGCATCAAGAGATACCCGACGATCCGACTTGTTTGTCCCCGTGGCATCTCAAAAGGGTCGACGCCCAATGGGGTCTTACCAACTGGAAACATTTTGCTCCAGAATGGTGTAAGATGTTGCAGAGGCGTCATCGACATGTCTTGCAATTCCCAGTTTTCCTCAACCATGGTAATATGCGACACACAAATCAGTATTTATCTTGGTACAGATCGGTTAGTACCCCTGAAATGCACGTGTCTCATCCAAGGTATTTGGTTGACCCACGAACACAATGGGCACAACCCTCATTTCCCCAACAACAAACCCAACACACATCAACCTCCCACCAACCCCCCAACGAAACAGAATCACAAACACCTAACCACAGTCACCACCACAATACAATTACACCCACATGCCCCACAACCAACCACAATCACCACCTCAGTACCAATACCCCCATATGCCTCACACCCAACCACAATTTCAATCACAATACCAATACACCCGCATACCCCACACACAATTTCACTCTTCTGCATATCCCAATATGGACCCCCCTCAACATCCAACCTTAGCCCTGATCTGGGATTGTCCAAAGATTATGAACCAACCGACCCAACTTACCATCAACCGCAACATCACCAAAGCATCCAAATCCTCAATACCAAACACTCCAAGATCCATTTCCTTTCTACCTCTCGTACTCAGACGACCAGTGCTACAGACCAACCATGGAACCCCACCCACCACCAACGCGACCAAACTTTAAGGGTATGGGCAACCGACTGTATCAAAACGGATCTTCTAGATATGGAGATCTGACCGATTTCATGGATCTGGAACACATTGACTTCGCTGGGCCATCAATCCTGCCACAATAGGAAACACGACGAAACCCAGCACGGGAAAGGCGAGGACGGGGATGCGGAACGAGGGGTCATTACCGGGTTCTGGGGGACCACTGATTAATCTGTATTTTTTATGTAATCGTTATATGTGTAATCATATTTTGTAAATAAAAAGTCAATTTTGTTGATCCTATATCGAATACGTAACGCACCGTATTTAAAATAAAAAACGCAAAAAATTGCATCCCAATTGCACTAAGGCGCCATCTCACTTGGCTTAGGGCAAGCCTTAAATACCTAGGCGCCAAGTGAGATGGCGCCTCCCCTTTAAAATAAGGTGTAGGCGCCAACTGGGTTGGCTTCTCCCTTGGGGAGTTTTGTGAAACATGATTATTTACGTAATTTTCTCCGAAACATGATTATTTGTGAATTTTCTCCGAAACATGATTATTTGCGATTTTTTTTTAATACCTAATTATTCCAAAAAAAATAATTTTTAGAATTGATCTTTACAATATATAAATAATTTAATTTTAGCTTTATGTGATTAGTATCAATATTTTAAAACTAAATATTTTACATATTATAATGACCTATTTCAATAAAAATTAATTTAAAAAAAAATAAAAGAACAAGATAAAAAAAGTTACAAGATCAAACCAAATAAAAATATATAGCGACTAATTATATATTTACAAAGAATAATTACATATTTAAGTCAAAGTTTTAACATTAATTATCTTTATCTTTATCTAAAATATTTGATACTTATTTGAGATTTTGTTGGTTCCCTTTAAATTTACATTGCTGTAATGATGATTAAGATTAAAAAATATTTTTAATTATATGGTATTGTTGATTTAATTATTTTATTATTTAACATTTTTTTATTAACTCTTAAATTAATTAATTATTTAATTATCATTATTTTAATTTATTAATAATTAATACTTAAAGAATACATTATAGGCCTAGCTTTTAGCCCACTCATTCACTTATCAACTTTAAATCTTTGCATGAATTAGATTTTATAAACACTAAATATTATTCTTTAAAAACTGATGACTGAACAAGACTAATTCCTTTAGTGGGATTATTCTGAGATAATTTCTCGTCCAGACTTAAACGACAATGCTGATTGATTATGGTGCTTCCTTCTAGCTCGGAAGATGTTGAAGTCTTCTTACGACCAAGCTTGGGAGGTTTTGCTCTTGTAATTGGTATCTAAATTCACAAGTCCAAAGGAATTTCAATTTCTAAATCATAGACAAATTCTTTCCATAAAAAATTGGACAAATTTGCTAACTCGAAAAAAGTTTATGGAGAATATCAAAAGCATCAGAGCAAAAAAAAAAGTTTCAAAATTACATGCCCAATGAAAAGTTAAAAACACCACTTTATAGTTAGATTTAGAAAGTCAGTAAGCTCTCGAGTAACTTCATTTGGTTTTCATTTGATTACATCAGATAGAATATCAAAATCAGTTTAAAAATAGCAAAACTACCTAAATTTCAGAAACCAGAAATAGGATTTAGTTCCTCCAAAAACATAAGCCTTGTATGAATATCAAAAGTATTGGTTTGTGTCCAAATGTTAGCTTTATTTGAGTCTAAGAACTTGTACTTTTTTTTTTTGCTTATGATTATTCTTTCATTCATCTTGATGTCGAGTGAAAATGATCATTCTTTAAGCAGTGTATTCTTGACAGAATTATTGTTGATGCATAAGGAGAGATGAAAAACAAAAAAGATATATTAAATGACGACTATAAAATAAGGAGTAATTGATACATTGACATACCTACACTACTACGAAAATGGGCTTTCACAGCGCTTTTTTTTGCCCTTTAAAAGCGCTTAAAAGCGCTGCCGTAGCCAGCGCTGGCGTAGGCTACGAAAGCGCTTTTTTCTGGCCAAAAGCGCTGTCGTAGGTGGACCTATCCCAGCGCTTTTTCCTTAAAAAGCGCTTTGATAGGGGGGTCTTTCCCAGCGCTTTTTGAAAAGCGCTTTGATAGGTGTGCTATTTAAATTTTTTTTTTTATTTATCAGGCCTTTTACAGCGCTTTTTATGGAAAAAGCGCTTTGATAGGGGGGTCTTTCCCAGCGCTTTTTCCATAAAAAGCGCTTTGATAGGGGGTTTCTATTTAATTATTTTTTTTTATTTATCATGGCTTTTACAGCGCTTTATAGAAAAGCGCTTTGATAGGGGGGTCTTTCACAGCGCTTTTTCCATAAAAAGCGCTTTGATAGGGGGTTTCTATTTTTTTTTTTTTTATCATGGCTTTTACAGCGCTTTATGGAAAAAGCGCTTTGATAAGGGGGTCTTTCACAACACTTTTTCCATAAAAAGCGCTTTGGTAGGGGGTTTCTATTTAATTTTTTTTTTATTTATCCTACCTACGAAAGCGCTTTTTAGCCAAAAGCGCTTTCGTAGCTCATACAAATTTTTTAAAGTGAAACCTATAATTTGAGGTTCCCTGTGCGGCCTGTAATTTTTTTTTGGTCCAATAATTTAACCTGTAATTCAATCCTTATAATATTCACAGAAACCGGTATTATATTAACAGAAACCGGTATACCATATAATATTCACTCCTTATCTATATATATGTAACTAAATCATATATAACTAAATTTGTAACCATATATACATTTGTAACCATAACTAAATCACATACAAAGTATCGTGTTAATTTGTAACCATATATATATACATATGTAACTAAATCATATATAATTACATCGAAAATAATGCTCCACCGACACGGTCGTCATCCTGCAAAGTATGAATATGAACAACACGGTCAATTAAACAAACAATATTAAAGGCTCCAACACAATCAAACTAACACGTACAATAATATTTTATTCATACCCATCAGAATAATCTGTTTTCAACATAAAATTGACATATTTCCTCTTTGACTTCTTCCACTTGAACTTTCGTGTACGACATAGTATAGAGGTCATCAAAGTACTACATAAGAAATTATTACTTCAGTATATGCATGATGTTATTAAATGTAGAAATCATACAAAATTATTCTAAGTTATAAATCCATACCGTGCTTGGAATCTCTACTTGATTTTTATGAAGGATTTCTTTCATAAACCTCAAGCAAAAGTATCCGCAATCTACATCGTTATTCTGTAACGGACACTGCATAGAAAAACAGAATATATTTTATAGTTGTCGTGTAATTTTATCAAGTAACATTATTATTATAAGCAACTAATTTTGTACCTGCACTTTGATCCAAGTAATATTTGATGATTTACTCCGGGGTACCTGTGCGTCCCTTTGACTACGAAATATTTGTATTGATCTAAGAAAATAAAAACATATATTTAGATCAATCTCACAGAAATAATTAAATATATAAATATACACGAATAGTTAGAACGATCTCACTTACTGATCAACAGTTTCCTTCATAGCGGGATAGTTAGTCCATTCCCCGTCTACCGAATTCAGAAAGTACACAACTTCTTTAATCGGATCGATAGCCAACAACAACCAGTGTTTTCTAAAAATTTAAGCAACAGTTTAGAAGAAAAGTTTCTACGCAAAATAAACAAAGATATATTAGAATAAATGAAAAACTCACCCCACTGGAACAGTGTTATACGGCAAAATAAATAAGCTATCTGGGTTGCCGACGTAGGCCGTGTATCGATTCACTAAGTACTCCCTAACTGAACCCGATTCCCTGACAATTGTCGCTCCGCTGACAATATGGGCAGACAAGAAATGGAAGCGTCTTGCCAATACAGTCTCGCGCATTTTTTTATCGTACAACAACCTTAAATAAAAACATATAAACATTAGACTATTTTCATTGAAATGTGTAAATAAATTGTTCAACTAATTAAATGATATATTTATCGGAATACCGGATGTATGCGTGAACATTGCCGATGCCTAATTCACCATGCGTCATAATCTCAGTCATTTCGTCCAATCCTATCGTTTCTTGGCAGTCAAGACCAAAGATATCTGCATCCATAAGGATTGTACGAATACCACCTGACTTCAAATCTGAGGTTTCCAAAAGTACTCCAAGTGTATTCCGATATCGAGGTACAAAAACGCCTCTTCCCCCGCCTCTTCCCCCCTTATGCATTGACTTTTTCGGGGGTGGTCTGCTACGAACAGGCTGAGTCACTTGTTGTGACACTTTCGCAGATACCTAACAATCATATAACTTAGGTAAATTATAAAATCGTTCAGTTTTAAATTCATATCATATAATAAACAATTTAAGTGTACCTCTGGAATTGATGCCATAGACTCGCCGCCTTGCTGCAAAATCTCCTTACCCTTATTAGCGGGTTTTGTAGGAGGCTAATATTAAAAAATAATTAACTTAACGGTTCAGAATTGACATTTGAAATCTAAATGATTCATATTAACGGTTTTAAACTTACCTCATCATCAATGAAAATGAGGTCCAAGGGCCATGCAACAAACGACCCTACCGCGTCTCGCACCGATCTTATATCCAAGGCCACGTCAGGTACCGGTACCAACGCATCGGGATCAATAGGATAATCTACTGATACTCTCAGGTGTCCAGCCGGGATCGGTGTATTATGAATTAAATCTCCCAAAGTGTTGTACACTTTTCCCTTGCCAACAAGGTGATAATCTGATGCCATTACGTATAGTTGGCAAGATGAAATGCCCTAAACCAATATGCATACATATTACTTTTAATTCAATAATAGAAAGAGGTGGAATAAAAATGAGAAACTTGAACAATAGAGATTTATCAATATATTTATAATTACCTCAGGAAATTTATTCTGACGGTTGATACTAGCGTTGTCACTAGTTTCTTTCGCCATTGCCGCATTGCCCTTTTCCCTCATTAATACCTCTTTATCTCTTTCCAATGCATTGACTTTTGCTTGTAATTCCATAAGTACATTCATCACTTCTGCATTGGTAGGATTTCTTTTCCGATGATGCTGGTAGAAAGAGGTTGGAGTCACACCGTGACCTTTACCCCTAACCCGACCGGAATACTCAGGAACATTCAGTGCTTTACTAAGTACGCTCCTCGTATCCTGGTCGTCACCGGTGGACTCCGTTTGTGACAATGTCTCCTGAAAATAATGGAGATAAAAAAATCAATTAAATAGTCATAAAAATTTGATTTAATTAAAGACACAATGTTATACTTACGCATTCATCATAAATTCTTAGAACACTTGGATCAACAGCTTGATTCTTGCCCACACGGGCTTCCTTCCACAGCAAATGTGCTGGAAGTGAGGTTTCATCACTTTTCGTCTCCTCTAACTATGCATAGAAACAAACGGTTAGATCGTCAAATACAACACATTTAGACAATTAATAAGAACATATCATTTCTATTTATTACTTACAATTTTTTCCTCTAAGCGCGCATATCCCAAACGCCCTTTTTTGTATGGGTACGCGGGCTTTGATGCTCTCTCACTATTTTTGGCACTCTTTTGCCGGAATTCGTCATCTCTTTGTCTAATAAACTCAGTCCAATCTTCTTGTTTAATGAAAAGATTATACTTTTCTGGCCTTCCGGCCGGGAACTCTTCCAGCCACTTTCCTTTGTCATCCTTAAGATAGGTGTTCGTCAACAGATTTTTCCACCCTCTAAATCTTTTCCCGGCCAACCCAAGTACGAAGCCTTTACGCTCATCTGGAACGTTAAAAGACCGCTGCGTATAAACCATATAAACATATAAGTAATTTAAAAACCATATAAACCATATAAACATATAAGTAGTTTAAAAACCATATACACCATATAAACTTATAAACTTATAAACATATAACCATATAAACCATATAACATACATACCTTAACATCTTCCCAAAACATTTCTTTTCCTTGCTTCAATGCTTCACATTGTTTCGCATTCCATCTAGATATGGAGATTGGCACATGCATACGAACAAGTGTACCAACGTAGCTTGTGAATTTTGAAGCATTAACCCCAACTACTTGATTTGAATGATTCCAATCTACATTATATTTCACTCCCTTATCTCTAGCACGAATGATTTCGCGCATTATGGTGATGCCTCGTGCAACATCATTTGCTGAAGTATCATCCGTTGCATGATTTGTTTCTTGTGAGTTTTCATGATCTTGTTGGTTTCCTGGTGGATTTTCTTGTTGGTTTCCTTGCGGGTTTTCTTCATTGCTAGCCATTAGACCTGTAACAAAAGTCAAACAAGCACATTAGTACACTACATGAAAATGGATAGTCGAAAAAGATATGAATAGCACTAAAGGAACTCAAAATTGAATAAAATGCTAAAAAACCAAACTTGCAAGAAATAAACCTCACCATCAGCTCCGGAAACATTGTTCTACTAATTAAGCACAAGCACATTCGCAAAAATTCAAAACGGTTCAAAAGATATGCCAAAAATTCAAAACATTATTCACATATTACTTACAATATTAGGCTATAATTATAATAATACCTTTTTCACTAACGTCTCTTTCTTTTCTTGGTAGCAATATATTTTACGCTTCTGTTAACAACTCGGATGGTTGGATTGATCCAAATACCCTCATTATGATCATCTCTAGTACAAGGTTCATTCTCATTTTGATCGTTTCTTGTACAAGATTCAATGCCAACGCCAATATCACCTTGATCTCCAATGTTTTCATCAATTACTTTGTTAGACAAAAGCACTATAGACCATTTCGTACTTGTCGGATCATTGACATAGAACACTTGTTTAGCCTGAGAGGCTAGAATAAAAGGTTCATCTTTGTACCCCACCCTATTGAGATCCACTTGCAAAAATCCTGACTTATCCATTCGTACGCCATTATTATTTTCAACCCACTTGCAATCAAATACAGGAATCTGAAACTTCCCGTAATCAAACAACAAAATGCGCTCGATAACCCCAAAATATGACAGATTTGCAAATTTCGGGTTTAAGTCATTCGCACTTGATATGTGCATCGCTTCAGCTACCAAGGTAACACCACTATTCTGCATAGTACTTTTATCATCCTGTTCTTTGGTATAAAATGTGTATCCATTAATTGCGTATGCGCTATAAGAAAACACAATCATACTTGGACTATATGCTAAACATCTCAACCTTTCTGTTACTGAAGCAGGATCCGAACGATACTTTGAATAAATTTGTTCCTTAAACCACGGTATGAAACTTCGATTGTGCTCTCGTACTATCCAATTCTCATTTCTATTCAGATTTAAACCTCGAAGAACACCCTTGTGCATTTCAGCATACGGCTCAACCTCAATCTCATTGTGCAGAACATACAAATGCACCTGATCCCGTTCGACCATTGACACTGTCACAACTTTATTTCCAATTAGTCTTTTTCCTTCTTTTTTCTCGACAATATGAGATTTGGGGAGTCCAATTGATTGAACATTTGACAGATATTCAGTGCAAAACTCAACCGCTTCTTCAACAATGTATCGTTCCGCAATACAACCCTCTGGTCGACTTCGGTTTTTCACGTACCCTTTTAAAATTTTCATATAACGTTCAGCAGGGTACATCCATCTCATATAAGCTGGTCCGCACAACTGTGTCTCTTTGACAAGATGAACGACTAGATGAACCATTATGTCAAAAAACGAGGGAGGAAAATACATTTCAAGCTCACATAAAGTAACAACCACCTCTTTTTGCAATGTTGGTAAGATCGCAGGATCGATCACCTTGCTGCATATTGACTTGAAGAAAAAACACAACTTAGTTATTGCGCTCCTTACTTTTTCTGGCAGAATAGAACGTATACCTATTGGTAGAAAATGTTCCATTATAACATGGCAATCATGAGTCTTTAAACTCTTTAACTTTAGGTCTTTCATTGACACAAGTCTTCTAATATCTGATGAGTAGCCTTCTGGAACTTTAACTTCACTGAGGAACTTACACAATATTTTCTTCTCCTTTCTAGATAGAGTGTAAACAGCAGGTGGTAGATATGTGCGTCTTCCTTTCGTCACGGGTGCCAATTCAGTTCTAATTCCCATGTTTAACATGTCCTTCCTTATGTTAATGCCATCCTTAGACTTTCCTTGTATATTGAGTAACGTACCAATGACACTATCAAATACATTTTTTTCAATATGCATAACATCGAGGAAATGTCTTACGTACAACGACTTCCAATATGGAAGTTCAAAAAAAATCGACCTCTTCTTCCACCCACTCGTGACAAGTCTATGTGCAAAAGGCTTGCCAAACTCAGTACTCACATCTTTCACCTTTTCAAAAATCTGATCACCTGTCAACATATGTGGAGCTCTACCGTGTTCTGCCTCTCCATTGAATGCCTTTCTCCACCCACGATAGTGATGATTAGAATTTAAGAATCTACGATGACCGAGAAAAACATTCTTCTGACAAAAGTTCAATCGCATCGTATCGGTTTCATCTTCACAAACAGGACACGCTTTTTGACCCTTAATGCTGTACCCTGATAGATTTCCGTACGCCGGAAAATCATTAATTGTTCCAAACAACATCGCCCTCAAGTTGAAACTTTCTTTCCTATACCCATCGTAAACCTCCACACCGGTCTCCCACAAAAACTTCAAATCTTCGACTAAGGGTGCCAAGTACACGTCTATGTCATTCCCTGGTTGTTTGGGCCCAGAAATTAACATAGATAGCATCATGTACTTACGCTTCATACATAGCCACGGAGGTAGGTTATATATCATAAGAATCACAGGCCAGGTGCTATGCGAGATACTTTGAATACCATGCGGGTTCATTCCATCAGTAGACAACGACAAGCGAAGATTTCTTGCTTCTTTTCCAAATTCAGGATAATCAATATCAACTTTCATCCACTGTGGTGAGTCTGCCGGATGTCGCAACTTCCCATCAATAATTCTTTCATCTGCATGCCAAGTCAAGTGTCTTGAATCGGTCTCACTACGATACATGCGCCTAAATCTCGGAATTATAGGAAAATACCATAACACCTTTTCCGGAGACAACTTTTCCTTATATCGAGGGGCACCGCATTTAGGACACTCATTTAACACTGCGTACTCGTTTCGAAATAAAACGCAATCTTTTGGACATGCATGTATCTTTTCATAGCTCATGCCAATAGAGGACAACATCTTTTTGGCCTCATACGTTCGATTGGGAAGAACATTATCCTCTGGTAGCATTTCTTTCACGAGGGCTAATAACTGTGTGAAACTTTTATCCGACCATCCGTTGTCCGCCTTTAAGTTGTACAACTTTAACACCGCAGACAATCTTGTGAATTTTGTACAACCATCATACAACGGTTTCTCTGCATCGCTTACCAACCTCTCGAACATTTTGGGACAATCCTCAAGATCTTCTTCAAGCGCTTCTGCAATCTCTTCGACTCGATCATAATCGTATGCGTCTGCGAAATCCTCATTTGAAGCATACGTCGTATTATAACTCGATTCAACATTCCCGCTACTTTTCTCACCATGCAAATTCCAACATGCATAACTTCTATCAATTCCATGCATCAGTAAATACGATTCCAACTGAACCGCGTCAACCCGTCTCCCATAACAGCATCTCAAGCAAGGACATATCATTCCATTGGGTTCTCTGGCGTGCGCAACGGCAAACTTAACGAATTCTGATACCCCATCCTCATACTCTTTCGACAATCGATTGGCAGTCATCCATTTTTTATCCATGGTTTGACTATAGCAACTAATTAGTCACGCAACTATAGCAAAATAATAATTAATTACCTGTAAAGAAATTCAACATATCAGGTAATCAAATTCATAGTTATTCTTGCCTCACCTTAAGCATGTGCTAAACAACTCATCACTAATTACTAACTAGTGAAGTCGGATACTAGTGATTCAGTCTTGGATACAGGTAATAACAATTATATTCAAACAATAGTGAAGTCGGATTTCAAACAATTATATTCAGTCCTTATCTTACAAGTTAGCTTTGTCAAGTCTTAGTTAGGTTCAAATCAAATTTTAAAAGCAATGTATTGTTAATTGTTAAATGACGCTCTATAGTTTTCAATTCATCTTGATTTTCTTTGCACCTAGACATGACTTTTTTAATTTATGATTACAGCATATGCAAGATGAAGATAACGGCAGACCATACAGGAAGTTCAAGCCTTAAAGTATGAAAGATGTTTTGTAATAATCAGGGGTTATGAAAGTTAGACCTTAATGAGGCTACAACATGTGTTTTTTCTTAACTGTCCAATGGCCGTTTGTTTATGTAGTTTGGTTCTATCAAACCATTCCTTGTTTGGCTGTCTTCATTGATATTGCTGTGATGTTAAATTGCTACTGTTGTTCAAAATCAATAATATATTTGGAAAACAAAGCATGAGTCTGAGAAAATATTAGATTGACAACTATAAGATTGTATTTGCTAGGTTAAAAGCTAATGGTGTTACTCAAACTCTATTATATTCCTTGCAGTAACTTTCATTAGATGTTTTTGTTGTATTACTCATATTAGCAATGAAATGCTTTGACTTTTATTCTGTAAAAAACAAGAAAATGTTACAAGAAGTCGTGTACATGGAAACAATTGTAACCATGAAATGAATGATAAATCAAAGAGTTTCATTAAAATGTTAGGACAATGTTAGTAGGTCTAAAGATGGATTCCAAGTGGGGATGAGAAGCAAACCTGTTGTGTTAGAGGACAATGCATAAACAGATGTTCTTGGCATTCCTTTTCATCCAAATGTTACTAAACAAAGCCTGTCACAAATTTTTAAGTACTCACTTATTGTCATTTTGAATTAAATTTTACATTTACTTGTTTATGTTATATGTAAATTCTAGCGTAAACTCTAATTATGGTCTATATGATTTTCCTTAATATTGCGTGTAGGATAAGATTTCACATCTCAATGATCCCCTTATGTTAATTCCACTGCATCTAATCATTTCTCCTTATAGATTTCCAAATTTACAACCTAGACAATCATATGAAACTCATCATTAGGTTTATCTCTATCCCTCTTATCCTCATCTTATCCCTCACCTAGTATTATACTCATTAACATTCCTTCCCTGCCCAATCCCAGATGGTTCCCTAACTCAATAGTCTTGTACCATGCCATCAATAGCTTCAAAAATATTCACCATCATCTACCTTTCAAAGGGCTTACGCATACCTATATTGTCAATGGGCAAGTTTTGCCCAATCTTTTATTTGGTTCCTCTCATTTCTCTTTTCTTGTAACACGACATTTACCTCTAATTTTAGATGAATTACTTTATGACCATTTTGTTACAAAAAAATTTGGATTGTGTTAGAAAGTTTGCAATGGATAATTCACATTACTATGTTTTATCCTAATCAATGTATTGTTAAATTTCAAGTCATTAATGTTCTTCTCCTACAATGATCAGTATGCTTTAGTGGTCTTTATGAGTTCTCCAACATTAAACTCCAGATCTCATGACCAAGTATAGATCCACATACTAATGCTTTTATTTCTTAGTTTACTCCTAATACTAGTATTTCCGACAGGTTGTCACCTAGATCTTATTCTCTATGACACCTAGGATTAGGTCATCCAAATCAAAACACTTTTAATCTTAGCAGGGTACTTAGGAATAACAGCGTTTCCTGTTCTATATCATATTCTCAAAGAGCTGAACCTTCTAAACTCAGACGTGGGCTGATTTATCTTAACAGCAGCTAATTCTTTCTCCCTGTGAAATATTGTGTTATGTTCATAGTATCTCTTCTAGATTATATTATTCTATTGGTTGAATCATCACCATCCATGCCACGTCAAGAGCAACACACAAAATACACAAAGTAAGAGAGTCATCGTATATTTATCAGAAATCTTATAAGTAATGGTTGTAGGAGTTATAAAGTTTTCAACTACTACTATTTCAATCAATGTGATCCACTATCACATTTTTTATTCTGGATCGTAGCTTAAGGTTCAACAGGACCGGTTTGTAATGTTGTTAACATTGGAGAATTTATGGTATTTAAAGTTAATTAAAATGTTAATTATGAAATTCTACAATTTATAGACGATACTATCTTTGTAGGTAAGGGATCATGGAAAAATTTATGGAGCATCATTCTGTGAAAACCACATGTAATCTATATGTAATCTATCTGTCCTGTTAAGCACTTAAGCTGAAATATAAACTTAAACTAATGAGATAAAAATCTCAGTAAGACTTATATGCAAAATATACAAGCCTATTAAAACATTTTCTTAGCTATAACTTTTTTAGTAGTAATGTTATAATTTCCTTTGTGTGATTAATTCTTTTGTCTACAGTGTAGATAGGATTAGAAATTTATAATCCCACTTGAAGTATCTCCAAGCATAACTCACACCCTCTTAGTACAGTCCATAAAGTTTGAAAATATTGCTTCTCTTCTTTGCACAAATCTCACAGTTGATAGGTGCATCTTTTATTCAGTTTCGATAACGTAACACTACTATCCGACTCCTTTTATCTGTTCTACAATCTATTACAATACAAATACCAAATTCCAACATCGTTCTTCCCATACTTTTTTTACCGGATCCGTACTAAGTGTTGCCTTTGACATTTTTACTATCGATGACTGACAATATATGAATGTCTATTAACGATTAATCACACACAAATCATCTAAAAGAGGGAAAAACACAAATGAACACCAACAACTTAAGTACTTGTGAATTTTAAGCTAGTATACACCTAAAATTAGGACCCGTAAATCCAACTTCATTTTCCTAACCCTCTAACATACCCTTAATTAGGAACAATCATGTAGAACATTTCACAAACAGTTAATATGCAATATCTAAAACTAAGAAAAATGAGTAAGAATTCTTACCTCAAACCAAAGAAATGGAAAAAGTGAAATGAACTTTTAGATCTCTCCTCTAACAAGTAACAGCCAACCTTCAAAATCCCTTGGGTTTCGTTCTTGCTAACTGTTGAAGGGTTTTGTAATAACAAGAAACTTTGAGAACGAAACCCTAATTAATGTAATAAAGTAAAGTAGTTAGAGTGGGTGATGATGAATCAATGTTGAGATGAAATTGAATGGGAAAGAAACAACACCTGAATGTAAATTACAGTTTGATGGGTTTTTTGGATGCAAATTACACTTGAATCAAAATTACAGTAGAATCAAACACTCTAGTCACGATGTACACCAAAAACAACAATTACAGAAGCACAAGCTTTAATGATAGGAACACTTACTTGGATTGAAAATTTGAATTAGTCGTGGGCCGAAGATTCGAAGGTGATGGTGCTAGGCGTTTGGAGTTACAACGGAGGAGGCTGCTGGTGTTGGTGATTGTGTCGTTGATGCGAGGCGGGGGGTAATGGTGAGAGGACGACGAAGGGATGAACAGTGGATGGGAAGGGTCGACGAAGGGATGAACAGTGGATGGGAAGGGTCGACGAAGGTTCAAAGGTTGTTATGAAAGTGAGGACGACGAAGGATGAAGAGAGCTTGAATAGGAGCAGACGAATGGAGAAGAAGATGAACAACTGGGTTTCGTTTTTTGTATCAGCTGGGTTTAGAAATCTGATTGTAAATTTAGGGGTTTAGAAATTATTTAACTAACCTATGCCAGCGCTTTTAAACAAGCGCTTTCGTATCCCCCCCTATGCCAGCGCTTTTTAAAAAGCGCCTTCATATCCCCCACCTATGCCAGCGCTTTTATAAAAGCGCTTTCGTATCCCCCACCTATGCCAGCGCTTGTTAAAAAGCGCCTTCATATCCCCCACCTATGCCAGCGCTTTTAAAAAAGCGCTTTCGTATCCCCCACCTATGCCAGCGCTTTTAAAAAAGCGCCTTCGTAGGTTTCCCTTTTTTTTAATTTTGTTTTTTGTGAAGGCTATGGCAGCGCTTTTTCAATAAGCGCTTTCGTATCCCCCACCTATGCCAGCGCTTTTAAAAAAGCGCCTTCGTAGGTTTCCCTTTTTTTTAATTTTGTTTTTTGTGAAGGCTATGGCAGCGCTTTTTCAATAAGCGCTTTAGTAGAGGCGCTGGCAAAAGCAGTTTTTGGCGTAGTGCTACTATTAGGTTATTTATACACAAATATTAGAGTATAATAAAATACTAAAATACCCTCTAACAGACTTAGTCAACAAGACATTCCTAAAATATAAATTATTTCCAACACCATCCCTTAATTTATATTTACACAAAACTCACAACACCAATTTCATCCTTCAAATGAAGAAATTGATCAGTCTTGATAGCCTTTGTTAGAATGTCTGCCATCTACTTCTGAGTGCTACAGTGTACAACTTCTAATATTCTACTCTGAACATGATTCCTCAAAAAGTGATACTTAATCTCAATATGCTTGCTTCACTACGCCAAAAATGATTTTTTGTATCACCTAATTTAATAGCACTTTTAAAAAAAATGCTATTAAAATGGAAAAAACACATTTATAATAGCACTTTTTAATCGGGCGCTATTATATAATACAGACTATGTAATTTTGATAGCACTTTGTACCAGAACGCTATTATTAAACTTCTTTAAGATAGCATTTTGTATAAAACGCTATTATTTGACTACCTATATAATAGCATTTATTAAAAAGCGCTATGTTATATATAATAATGAATTAATTAATTAATTGATAAAAAAAAAACAAAACACAATTAATCGATTCTTCTTTTCAATCCAAGCAGTACGGCGTCGCCGAACTCAAAACCCTAGGTAACGAACTACTCTCATCAGCCTCTAACATCAACAACCTCCCCCTTCTTCTCACCTTCGTCTCACCTTCTTCTCCACCTCGAATCGCTTCTCTCTCTTCATTCTTTCTTCCTCCCTCTCCTCCCTCAACTACCTTCCTCCTCTGCCACTGTCAACACCTCCTCCTCCGACAACGCCGATGCCGACCAGTCTGAGTTCATTTACCTCACTTGGCTCCGTTCGAAGTTCGATGAGTTTCTTAAATCTCTGATAGATGTTCTTGTATCGGATCAATCTGATGAAACTCTGAAGGAAGTTGTGTTGGATACGTTGATGGAGTTTGTGAAGGTTGCTAATGGCGGCACCTTTCATTCTTCGTTGTATAACAGAATTATCAGTAGTATTGTAAGTTTCTCATTCTAATCGTAATTCTACTTTGTTATTTTTATGCTCATAGTTTGATATATGATATTTTTGTTTTGTTTTGCTTCATCAGATTCACTCTGCTAGTTCTGCTGAATTTTTGATTGATTTACTAACATCAAAGTATTTCAAGTATATTGATGTCAGGTATGATTAATGAAGGGTTTTTCTTTGCAAGTTAAATTGATTCGTTTACTCTGTTTTATGAGTTTTTAACTATTGTTTAATTCTTGATTGCTGAACTATTTTGTCACTCGGTGTAGTTATTTTACATTCATAAGTCTAGAAAAGCTAGCTAGAAATTTGCAGGGGAAAGATGTTTCAGGTGATTTTCTAACTTAGCTTTTAATGTTCCAATTTTTGATTTGCAAAATTGCAGATAGGAGATTTATGTGTTCTGTTTCAATTTCTCTAAATATTTGGGTATTCTGATTGGGTAACTCCTTTTCTTATCTTTGTTATTAGATGATAAAACTGCAAGTGTAGATGGCAATGATGAAAGTCAATTGAGCTCAAAGTTAGTAAAATCTATAGACACTGGTTATTTCTACTCTTTGGTCTTAAGTGATTTGTATCTCGCATGTTTTATATACAAAAATGACTTCTATTTTTATCATAAAAAATATACGAAAATGACATGTAATGTCATACAATATGCTATACTATAAGCAATATATTTATCTTTTCAACTCAATGTATAATGAAAGAAAGCAGTTATAATTTTTCTGCCAGGCAAACTTGGTCTTAGTTTTGAAACTAGGAGATGGATAATTTACTTGTAAATGTACTTAATTTGTTCTATAATTCTAATTTTGATTTGAAAATGTATCTTTTGCAGTATTGAGGGTGTCATCCACAATATGTACTATGCCATTTCACATGTCCCCTTTCTTGAAAAACCTGATGATAAATCTGATTTTGAAATGTGGAGTGTATCAGGTGAATGCTTGCTTATCACTTTTAGGCTCTTAAGATTTTCTTTTTACAATGTTTTATTTCACTATTTAGTGCTTCTTCTCTTCATTTTTTCTTCAGTAATTTGCATAAAATACTACTTTTTAGATTAAGTAAAAAGTATCTAGGGACCCAATAAATGAGGGCTTTATGACTTTGAATGATCCATCTAGCCGATAGTGGGAATAGGCTTGGTTATTCTGGTTGTACGAAAAAATTGGTCTGTACATTTATATTTTGTAATCTGGTTTTCCGTAGAGAGTGATCATAAAGTGCTTTCTGGAGATCTGGATGATAAGCAGCTCAAGTCCAAGAAGCATAAAAGTAATGTAACTTACCTCGAAGCACAATTCCATAATTTTAACTGTTGCAGGTTAATGAATTAAGTATTTACCATCTCTATCTCCTTCCGTGAAACTAGCACATGAATTTGTACATTTAAAAACTCGTATCATCTTTTTCGATTTGTATGCATGATTTAAATCGGCATTTTTCTGCTCAGGTTGCTGTATCTACCAACAGAGAAGTTGATACATATATCCCCAATCCAAGCTTACCTCCCCAGCTTATTTGTCAACTTCATAATCTGACAATGCATGTAAGGCTTGTTTATTTTGATTTCCTTGTTTCATATTCTCCCATATGCTTATTCTAACACTCTTATTTATTTGTTCATTTTTGTTTGATTCAGGCAGATACAGAGACTGATGAAGTGTATGCACAGATGACCTTGCAACCTCTAAATCCTGTATGATTCCCTTTCTTAAATGAGCTAGTTTTTCTTTATATAAATTTTATGTCGAAATTCAACTTTTAAATTTTTGGCTACGGTCGTGTTTTCAGGATGAGCAAAAAGAGGCATATCATCCTGCAGAGTTGGGAACTGCAAATAAACAGCCAACAAACTATTTCTGCAAAATTTTGACTGCCAGTGATACAAGCACTCATGGGGGTTTCTCTGTTCCTCGCCGCGCAGCTGAAAAAGTTTTCCCTCCATTGGTAAAATTTTGTCTGTAATTTATAAGTAAATTAACACGTTCATCATATCTTTTAACTCGACTTTGTAATTATGATCTACAGGACTTTTCCCAACAGCCTCCTGCTCAAGAGTTAATTGCCAGGGATTTGCATGATAATGACTGGAAATTCAAACATATCTTCCGCGGTGAGTTATGAATCTGAGTTTGGGCACCTCTTTTTGGTTCTAAGCATAGGATTTTATTATTTCTTTTTAATTTTTATCTGATTAAATTTTTTAGTTTACTTCCCTGAAAAGCTTTTCATGTTTATTACTTGGTGATGAAAATAATTTCACATTCCATTTATAAGGTTTAAATCTGCCGTCTTTTTTTCTCCAGGCCAGCCCAAAAGGCATTTGCTTACAACTGGGTGGAGTGTCTTTGTGAGTGCTAAAAGACTTGTTGCTGGTGATTCAGTGCTGTTTATATGGTATATAATTTTCCGGTTATTGGAAAAGTCTTGTTGTAACACGTTCATGTGTTTATGTTTTTGTTCATATGTTGAGCCAGTGTTCCTTCAATGGGTTGCTATTGAAGTGTGGTTACGATTCATTTTCTTATATAGTTTTTCTAATCCAGGCTTTATGATTTCATGTGAAGCATATTTAACTTCATTAATTACGTGGTATTTTATGATTGGTGTGATTCAGGTGCTTTTTTCTTTGGCAGGAATGAAAAAAACCAGTTGCTTCTAGGCATTCGGCGTGCCAATCGCCCACAACATATGATGCCTTCATCAGTGTTGTCAAGTGACAGCATGCACTTGGGGCTGCTTGCTGCTGCAGCTCACGCCGCTGCAACGAACAGTCGTTTCACCATTTTCTATAACCCACGGTATAATTCATATCATATATTTCTTGATGATTACTTCAATGCAAGAATTTCTGACTTTGGACTAGCCAAGTTGATGAACATGAATCAAAGCAAAACCAACACTGGCATTAGGGGAACAAAAGGGTATGTTGCACTTGAATGGTTTAAGAACATGCCTATCACAGCTCAAGTGGATGTGTATAGTTATGGAGTAGTGCTACTTGAGATTATTTCATGTAGAAGATGTGTTCAAGAAATGGAACAAGAAGATGAAGAGAAAGCAATATTAACTGACTGGGCTTATGATTGCTACAAGGATGGTGCTGTAGATGCATTGGTTGAGGGTGACAATGAGGCATTGGATGACAAAGAAAAGTTGGAGAAATTGGTAATGATTGCAATTTGGTGTGTTCAAGAGGATCCAGTTCTTAGACCAAGCATGAGAAATGTGATACATATGCTTGAAGGTACTGTTGAAGTGCAAGTTCCACCATACCCCTCACAAATTAGTATTCAATATTCTCTAATTTAATAACTTGGTTTGCAAGATTTGCAGATTGTGCTAATCCTTGTTTTATTGTTTTAATTGAAACTGTAAAATTTGAATTTATGTCTGTGTATCAAGCTGTGGTTTTTTGTTCCTTGAACAGTAGTATTTGAGGTTCAAGATTGATTAGTTTACTGGGTATGAATAAACTTGATTACCCAGTTGTCTTGGATAATGTTAGTTTAATTATAAATTATCATATGTTTTCTACAAAATAAAATGCAACGTTAAATAGTTTACATATTATGATTAATCTAATTATATTTTACTAGATAGATTGCATTTCAAATCAATTTCCAGTTTGTGTGTTTGTACAATATTATGATTAATCTAATTATATTTTACTAGATAAAATGCATTTCAAAACAAACTTTCTGTACAAAATTATATTTTATTGGTTTAGAAGATATGGCACAGAAGATATTGTACTGTACTTATTAAAAATATTGTACCAAATATGTACCATTTATTAGCACTTTATTTGAAAGCGCTATCAAACATATGTTATATATTAGCGCTTTTTGTTTAGAGTGCTATAAAAAAACAAACAAAAAACATGCAAAATACTGACTTTGATAGCACTTTAATTAAAACTCTATTATAAATTGGTACTTTAATAGCGCTTTTAAAGTGCTATTAAATAAGAAATATTTACAATAGTGGCGCGGTTAATAGCACTTTTAAGCGCTATCAAAAACAAAAAAAAAGCGCTATTAAATAGCTTATTTGGCGTAGTGCTTCTCCCATGCAACACTGGATTCTTGGCAAGATTGATTGCAGACTTTAAGTAATCATCAACTTCAGAGGCTTGTTTACCTCGATCTTCAGATCTTGCAGCAAGTTCAAAATCCACACAGCTTGACATGCAGTTAGAACGCTTGCAATATATTCAGCTTCACAGGTTGGCAGTGCAACAACGGGTTACTTCTTGGAACACCAAGAAATAAGACCTCCCAGAAATTTGTATAAGTACCCAGAAGTACTTCTTCTGACAACTCTGTCTCCACACCAATCAGAGTCTGAATAACTCAGAAGCTCTGATTCGATCTTTCTTCCAGAAGAAAATAACACTCCATACTTCAGAGTTCTCTTCACATACCTCAGAATCCTGATAGCAGCTTGGTAATGAGACCACTTTGGTTTACTCATAAATCTGCTAACCATTCCAACTTCATAGCAAATATCAGGTATGATATTACACAAATACCTCAGAGAACCAACCAACTGTTTGAGGATTGTAGCATCCACACCCTCTCCATCTGAATCAGAGTCCAATTTCTGATTCGTATCAGTAGGTGTGATAGCAGTTTTGCAATTATCCATCTTAAATATATTCAAAATCTCAAGTTCATACTTTACCTGATGCAAAATGATTCCTTTTTCAGAGTACATAAACTCCTTCCTTAAAAAGTAACTCATTTTCCCAAGATCTGTCATCTCAAACTCATTCATCAGAATCTTCTTGAACTTAGTCATCTCTTGTTTAGAACTTCCTGTTAGCAATATGTCATCAACATACAAACATACCAGAATCATATTTCCTTCTTAAGTATGCTAAACATAAACACCATACTCTATCTCACACTTCTAAAACCCCTGTTCCTTGAAAAATGAATCAATCTTCAGATTCTAGGCTCTTGGCACTTGCTTCAATCCATATAAGGCTTTGTGTAATCTGAACACCATCCCTTCCTGGTTCTTTTTCTTAAATCCAGGAGATTGTGACATGTATACCTCTTATTGTAATGGACCATTCAGAAATTCAGATTTTACATCTAAATGCATGAGAGACCAATTCTTATTAGCAGCTACTGTAATCACTAGTCTGATTTTTTCATGTCTCGCTACAGGTGAAAACACTTTAGAGTAATCCAACCCAGGCTTCTGTAGAAAACCTCTTGCTACTAATCTTGTTTTGTGTTTTCCAATTGATCCATCTAGCTTTAGCTTCTGCTTGAAAACTCATCTGATGTTGATGGCTTTCTTGCCTTTTGGAAGTTCTGTCAGCTTCCAAGTCTTGTTTTTCTCTATAGCATCAAGTTCTTCTTTCTTGGTTTGCAACCAGACTTGCTTCTTAAGAGTCTCTTCCGTACTCACAGGTTCAGAGTCTACTAACATTGCACACATAATAACTTCTCCTTCAGAGTCTACTTCAGTGTCTTGCAGCATGTCAAACTCTGCAAAATCTTCTTGGGATCCTTCTAACTCTTTGTTGCCTCTTGTAATAAGGTGGGAGAACTGACTTGGGTGTTTTGGGTTTTATCGCAATTGTTGCGAATAACAAGAGTCTCCACCGACTTTTCTTTTATCTAATAAAGAAAAGGGTGAAAAGAACAGGAAAAACCTTTTGAGATATTTTCTTGAGTTCGGGGGGTAGGTTATGAAAAGGGAAGGTGTTAGTACCCTTTTCATCGGTAGTTATCTACGGGCTCTTAGTTGCTAGCTGACTTTGAAATGCTTTGTTTAAAATGTGTTTGTGATTGGTTTTGAAAGTATTTTTGAAAGTGCCTTCGCTTAAGCGAACTTTGTAATGATCCTCGTCTCTATAAGAATGTATACAAAACGTTGACTTTTGAAAATATTTAATGGGAAGTGTTAGTGTATTTGAAATATGTTTGGTTTGAAATGTTTATGAGCAAGCAACTACGAACGTTCTACCTACTCAAAAAAATTTGTTCATTTCCTCCTCCTTTAGATATTGCTATCTTACTATTGATTGGTAAGACGCCCTATCATTGGATGTGAAGGGATGGACGTGAGTCTTCGTGTAGTCATAGAAGGCAACATTGTAGGATACCTTGGAAATTTTTTGTAAGGGTCTAAGATTGTTTATTGAAGGCAACATCAAAGGATCATCGAGGGACTAAGATCTTGTATTCTAGGGTCTTTGCTAAAGTATCTCACGTTCGAGGGATATGACTATTTTTCTCAAGGCAACAAGTGAGATTAACCCTATAGGTGCAAGTGTGCAAAGTGTTTGTTTTTCATGCTTTTTTTGTCTTGAATTAGAGTTTTCTATTGGTTGATTTTAGTCTTGCCATACAAACCCCAATTACTAACATTTAAATTTGAAAGCGACAAATTGCAGAATGTAAAGATTCTACGCTATTACATCATTTGGGGATGGGGGTACAAATTTACAAATGGGGAGATGACAAGTAATTAAACCCCAAGTCACTATTACAACCATATTGAATAATGAATAACAATAAAAATGTAAAGAAATATAAAGATATTGTAAAAAAAAAATTGTTTTAAGAAAACTTTTATGTATTGACACATATACTTATGTATTGATACAAGTTTTTTTCATGTATTGACGCATGCACTTATTTATTGATATGAGAACTTTTATGCATTGATACATATCATTCATTGCTCATAGAAGTCAAAATCAGCTCAGTATGAGTCGACACATAAGGGTTTGTATCGACTCATTTCTGTTTTGTATCAACACATGCACGTTTTGTATCGACTCATACTCATTTCTTGCCCCTGGAAGTCAAAAACAACTCCGTATGAGTCAACATATAATGGTTTTTATCGACTCATTTCTATTTTGTATCGACACATGCACATTTTATATCGACTCATAACTTGTTTTGTACATAATATGTGTCGACTCATAGTGTTATGCATCGACTCATACTGTTGTTTTTTACTTCTAACATTATTCTGCTACATGTAAAAGTCAGTTCTCAACACATGGTTAGTGAAAATGAAAAGCAAGCATATGGTTAGCTTCAAGGCAATGCTATCTATATTTTATCTTCACAAATGAACCACTAATGGTGTTTGTATGAAGAGTTCAAAGTCAAAAAAATTTACCTTGAAACTGAAATTTGTGTTTTGATTTTGAGTTAGAGAAGTCAAGTTGCAGGTGGTTATTTTTTGAGTTTGGAAAATAGTGATGTTACATAAGTTCTTCTTGATTTTGGATAACTTCTATATGATTGTCCTACCCCGATGATTTTATTTTTCAAATAAAGAAACGTTTAATTAAGGATGATACAACAATATTTGATGGCTCATTCTTAAAATTTAAGTCAACCGGGGGGTGTATTTTAATTCAGGAAAATGGGGCTTTCTAAATCAGAAAGACTCATAGGCTTATTCGCGAAGCATGTTGGCTTATGGCCCATGTGATTCGAAAATAAAAAATTAGGCAATTAATAATTAAGTTTTTAATTAATAAAACCCATCTTTAGTATTAATGTTATTAGTAAAAGGGGAGGTTGAAATTGCAATTAGTCAGCCCATTAGATTGGCCCATCTAATATTTTTGAAAAAAAGTACTAATATTATAAAACTATTATTTGTCATTATTTTGAGTAAATGAATAATATTATTATTAAAAGGAAGTTATCATTATAAATAAATAAAAAATAATTACCCTTTAAAAAGAAGAGAAATAAGAGTGTAACGTTTGGCTGATAAAACTTTTACAGTAATGTTTAGTCATTAAGTTAAAGCTTGTTTATTTATTAAAAACTTTTTTTTAGTAAAACAACACTGGGTCTGGTTTAAGGAAAACAAATATTTTTTGTTGTCAAGGAAAAAACGGTTTTTTGTTATACGAAATGATTAAGCAGCCCAAGCCCAATTGTTTTTAAAAAATTGTTCGTTTGTTGTAAACAAGAAAAATGCGCAAGCCCAATTATTAAACGATGTTGGCCCAAATTTAATTAGTTAACAACTACTGTTTTAATTTGTCAAAAATCTGCGCGCAATTTGCATAAAACATGTACTGTAGAAATTAAATTAAAAAAATACAAATCAAATCTCAAAAGCTAAAACTCAATCAAATCTATATTTTCCAGAAATAACAATGCAGAAAATCCAATATTAGTGCAATATCAAACATAACAAATCTTACGACCAAATCAAATCCAGGAAATTAAATTCATTACAAGCCAAATCCGGAATTTCAATCAATTACAAATGAATCAAATATTTTTCTCAATCAATTAACGAATAATCAATCCCTAATTTCTATCTCAATCCATAACCTATGCTATCTAAATTGTAACAACGATACATTCAAACCCTAGAACTAAAAAACATATAAATAGAGGGAGAAGAAAATACAAGGGGGGATTTTGACAATGAAGAGACGGACGGAGACAGGGGAGCCGACCGTAATACAGAAACAAAGGGAAAGAGAGGAAAATTGTGAAGTTGGGGAGGACCACAAAGCTTGAATAAGAACCGTAATTACGTTGAGGAAGAAGAACAAGCGGCAATTGGGGTTTCGACATCCGATTTGAGAACCTAACCCATTGCTTAAGACTTCATGCAGCAATATGTTTCTTTATTCTGCGACACAAACTATCACCTAAGACTTCATGCATCGATGTTCAAAAACCAAATTTAGCTTATCACCTCAGACTTCACGCAACTATTTGTGAACCAAACATATTGCCTAAGACTTCATGCAACAATGTGTTTCTTTATTCTGTGACATAGACCATCGCCTAAGACTTCATGCAGCGATGTTCGAAAACCAAATCTAAGCTTATCGCCTCAGACTTCACGCAACGATTTGCAAACCTAACCCATTGCATAAGACTTCATGCAACAATGTGTTTCTTTATTCCGCGACACAGATCATCGCCTCAGACTTCATGCAGTGATGCTCGAAAACCCAAAATCTAGCCTATCGCCTCAGACTTCACGCAGCGATTTGTGAACCTAGACCATTGCCTAAGACTTCATGCAGCAATGTGTTTCCTTATTCCGCAACACAAACCATCGCCTCAGACTTCATGCAGTGATGCTCAAAAAGAAAATCTAGCCTATTGCCTCAGACTTCAGCAGCGAATTGCGAACCTAACCCATTGGCTAAGACTTCATGCAATAATGTGTTTCTTTATTCTATGACACAGACCATCGCCTAGGACTTCATGCAGCGATGTTCGAAAACCAAATTTATCTTATCACCTCAGACTTCACGTAGTGATTTGCGAACCTAACCCATTGCCTAAGTCTTCATGCAGCAATGTGTTTCTTTATTCTGACACAAACCATCGCCTAAGACTTCATGCAGCGATGTTCGAAAATCAAATCTAGCCTATCGCCTCAGACTTCACGCAGCGATTTGTGAACCTAACCCATTTCCTAAGACTTCATGCAGAAATGTGTTTCTTTATTCCGTAACACCGATCATCGCCTCAGACTTCATGCAGCAATGCTCGAAAATACAAAACCCATCCTATCGCCTTAGACTTCACGTAGAGATTTGCGAGCATAACCCATGGCCTCAGTATTCAAGCAGCCATGCACCATCAACTGTTGTTCATCCCCCAAATGGATGAGCAAGATAAAGCAAAACCAAGACATACAAGATTGCGCTCTTAAGCTCAAAACCATTTGTCTTGTTATCAAACCCAGGTAAGCGATACATCATCAGCTTTGCCTACTTCCTTGAGACTCGTAAGGGTATGCTATATCAGTGTAACCTTATGATGGTCAGAAAATTTTTGGGGTATTCCAAGTATTCAATAAACTCCCAATCAGAATGTGTCCGACCCATGTTTTCTCGCGTTATTCGATTAGAAGATAATTGAATAGGGGCAGTTGTCGTACCCCAAATTTGTCCTACCCCGATGATTTTATTTTTCATATAAAGAAACGTTTAATTAAGGATGATACAACAATATCTGATGGCCCATTCTTAAAATTTAAGTCAACCGGGAGGTGTATTTTAATTCAGGAAAATGTGGCTTTCTAAATCAGAAAGACTCATAGACTTATTCGCGAAGCATGTTGGCCTATGGCCCATGCGATTCGAAAATGAAAAATTAGTCAATTAATAATTAAGTTTTTAATTAATAAAACCCATCTTTAGTATTAATGTTATTAGTAAAAGGGGAGGTTGAAATTGCAATTAGCCAGCCCATTAGATTGGCCCATCTAATATTTTTGAAAAGAAGTACTAATATTATAAAAATATTATTTGTCATTATTTTGAGTAAATAAATAATATTATTGTTAAAATGAAGTTATCATTATAAATAAATAAAAAATAATTACCCTTTAAAAAGAAGAGAATAAGAGTGTAACGTTTGGCTGGTAAAACTTTTACAGTAATGTTTAGTCTTTAAATTAAAGCTTGTTTATTTATTAAAAACTTTTTTTAGTAAAACAACATTGGATCTGGTTAAAGGAAAAAAATGTTTTTTGTTGTTAAGAAAAAAAATTGTTTTTTGTTATACGAAATGATTAAGCAGCCCAAGCCCAACTGTTTTAAAAAAATTGTTCGTTTGTTGTAAACAAGAAAAATGCGCAAGCCCAATTATTAAACGATGTTGGCCCAAATTTAATTAGTTAACAACTATTGTTTCAATTTGTCAAAAATCTGCGCGTAATTTGCATAAAACATGTACTGTAGAAATTAAATTAAAAAAAACATACAAATCAAATCTCAAAAGCTAAAACTCAATCAAATCTATATTTTCCAGAAATAACAATGCAGAAAATCCAATATCAGTGCAATATCAAACAGAGCAAATCTTATGACCAAGTCAAATCCAGGAAATTAAATTTATTACAAGCCAAATCCAGAATTTCAATCAATTACAAATGAATCAAATATTTTTCTCAATAAATTAACGAACAATCAATCCCTAACCTATGTTATCTAAATTGTAACAATGATACATTCAAACCCTAGAACTAAAAAACATATAAATAGAGGGAGAAGAAAATACAGAGGGGGGATTTTGACAGTGAAGAGACGAACGGTGACAGGGGAGTCGACCGTAATATAGAAACAAAGGGAAAGAGAGGAAAATCGTGAAGCTGGGGAGGACCGCGAAGCTTGAAGAAGAACCGTAATTCTGTTGAGGAAGAATAACAATCAGCGATTGGGATTTTGACATCCGAAACCCTAATCACCATCTACCACCTCTCCGTCCACCGCGCCTTCAATCTCTCCACCACCATCTCACTGCCGCCTCCACTCTAAATTTCCGAAACCTACAAGCCAAAAGGAGAAGAAGTATTAGCTAGATGGACACTTGAAGAACGCATAAGCTAGAAGCGGAAAGGGGTAAACTAATTCAATTTTATTATTTTATTGTTGTTTGCTTGATTTATGACTAAGGGGTTTGTGGGAGAAAGGGAGCGCCGCCGGGGGGATGTGGTGTTAGGGTTTGGTAAGAAGAAGTGGAAAGGGTTGGTGTTATCGCGAAAGAGAGAAGGAGAGGCTGTAAGTGAAGAAAACATAAAATGTAATAAACAAAATAAAATAAATGTTAATAATTATGTCATGATCCTATATGTATGTGTCTATATTAACTAAAGTATACCCTTTAATCTCATCCCTCTGATCATAATCTGACGGCCGCAGGCCAAGTCATACGGTAACTAGCATGCACCTCGCCCCACATGACCAACCATCCCTCTCAATTTACTGAATGGGCCAGACCCAATTACTTTTTACACACCCTTTGCTGCAAATTATTAAAACAAAAGTTAGCAGCACACCGCCCTTTCTTATTGCGTTTGGGCCTAGCCCATCTACTGTCTGCACCCCCTCTCACCAGATTACTAAACATCAAAACGAATCACCCCCCCCCCCCCCCCCCCCCCCCCGTCAACCTGCGTAATTGGCCTAATTCAGTCTTATTTCTACACCCCCATCTTTTACTACATAACTAATAATACACCCCCCAATCTTAATTAAATTTTATTTTATTTTATACTATTATCTATTTTTTATTTCAATATCTTATTATTATTATCATATTATTATTTATTTTCTATTTTTTTTATAGAATTACTTATATTTGCAATTATTATCATTATTAATATTGATATTAATTTTTATTATTATATTATTATTATTTATTATGTCATGTAAATAAAGTATTTTTATTCAAACTCGTGCATAGTATTTTCTCATATATTGCCTTAAAATAATTTTCATGCATTAATAAGATAGTTCACAGTCAATACGATTAAAAAACATTCAACAAATAACAAACTATTTTTCGCAACAAACTAAGCTAATCAACTGTTTTTTGCAAAAGGGTTTCAAACATATTTTGACTTACCGCGCATTTAGCCAAAATCTCCGCAATCACTACTCCCGACCAAAATGCAAGGTGATTCAAAATACATTTGCAACCCCTAAAAAACACCAACCTCATACGAACTACGAATTGAGACTCTGATTCCTCATAAGAGGATACGTAGGCATACAATCAATAACCATAGCGAGTTCCCCTATAAAAAAATTAAACCCTTACTTTTCCCCTAATAAAGTTTAAATCCAGTTTCCCCAACCAAAACCTAAAACCTAATATCCTTGTGAACAAGGTAGATGAAAGGTGCCTAACACTTTCCTTTCGTCTAATGAAGTCCGAAACCTAGAATCTCTGTCTACGAATTAGGGTTTTCTGTTATATTCCCTTCTCTAGGATAAAAACTAATAGTGGCAGCTCTGGTTAAAAAACCAGTTGCTACAATGATGTATGTGGATGGTTTGTTTGGACATAAATGCAAGGTTTGAGAGATTTAAAGATTTTGGTTTCTAAGCTCAAGAGTGGAGGTTTTATGGACAATTATGGTTTTTTTGAGAGTATGAGGGGTTTTGAGAAACTTGTCTACACAATAAAAACTTCTTCCTTTAGCTTACAAATGGCCTATCTATTTATAGAGAAGGTTTAAAAGGATGAGAGAGTTTGTTTCACAAGCTATGAAATTCTTGTTTGGTTGAGATGAAACAACCAAGTTATGTGAAGTTTGATGTCCCAATGCATGGTACAAAAGGGATCTGAAGTGGCTAAGAGTTTTTAGGAATGTTGCTTCTTGCTTTGACATTGTGTGTGCATAAAAATAGTTCAGAGCCTCAAGGAGATCTGACTTTGTATAAAGCATGCTTTATGTGAATGGCAATGGTGCCTTTGTGCCATAAGTGGAATAATGCAATGGACAATAATTGAATCACTTGGATAATGGTTCAAACAATTATGTAAACATATGATTATGGATATATTTTCAAGTCAAAAGGCCTGCAAAGTAAGATTATGCAGCATGGCATAAGGATTTTTTTATATGTTCTTCAACAAAATGACTTGCAATTCAAGAATGAATGCCCAACTTCAGGCCATTGAATCTCCTAGCTCAAGTATGATAAATTCATGATCTTGGATGTTTTGGAAAGCTTAAAACATCCTCTATAACTTTCATGTTGTCCATTTTGAAAAAATCATCTTGGAACTATATGAAAAAATTCCAAGAATTTGAGATAAAATCCTGACCAAAATCTGTTGAAAATTTCTCTAAGTGTTAGATGAAAATGTCATGACTTCACAGGCTTATATCTTCAAATCTAAGCGTTTTTTTGGACATCAAACCTCTTATACAAAGTTGTAGAATTCATTAAGATCTACAACTTTCATGTTGAAAGTTTCCTTTGAAACATTTTGCATCATGGTGAAAAATTAGTATGAAATAAACATGTATAAAACACTTAGAAAAATTTCTAAGTCTTGAAAAGTTTTGACTTTTCAAATTGACTTTTTACTTTCTTGACTTCTTGATGATCAAGCTTGATATTCTTGAATGTCTTGATGAATTTTGATCTTTAAAACTTAATGTTGACTAAAAAGTCAAAGTTTAACTTTTTAGTGTACAGTTGACTTTTCCATCAATTGACCAAATTTCATCTATTAATCCACTGATCTTGAGAAATGTTTTGAGTCATTAAATTAGGTCAACATGTTGTATTTTAATCCTTGAGATTGTACTTTAAGCCATTAGATCATGTATTAGGTCAAAAAGTCAATGATCAATCGTTCTTAGTTAAAACCCTAATTTGTGGTCTCAGTGTTTCGAAGGTGATTTTGCCTGATCAATTCTTGAGAATCCTTGAGCATTGGAGATCCTTTGTGATTAATGTCTTGAGAAAGAGAGGGAAAATTTTGGGGTACAACAGCTTCCCCTGTTTAATCTTCTTAAACCTGAAGAGTTAGATTGGCGAGTCCGCCATTCGTGACTTGAAGGTGGAAGATGATTGAACAATAGAGTGCCCAGAAATTGGCACTCGAATATGTGTTAGTTGATTGTGTCAGGAATAGGATTAAATATGCCATTTGGAGAAGTGATAAAGAGTTTGTCAGATATGGGCTTATAGATGTCATCTAAAGGTGATTGTTGATAGAAATTAGACTAAGTCTAAACTTGACTATAACTGGGAGAAGTATCAGAATAAATCTTTGGCCGATTTAATCTGAGTCAGAAGATATAGTGGAATGAGTATTAGAATAACATCTATAGCTGGATCATATCTGACTCATATCTGAAAGATATACTGAATGAGTGTCATAATGACATCCGTATCTGGATCATATCTGAACTGTATTTGAGAAATATATTGAATGAGTGTCAGAATGACATTCGTATCTGGATCGTATATGAACTATATTTGAGAAATGAATTGAATGAGTGCCAGAATGATATCCGCATTTGGATCGTATCTGAACTGTATTTGAAATATGTATTGAATGAGTATCAGAATAAATCCGCATCTGAATCGTATCTGAACTGTATTTGAAAGATGTATTGAATGAGTGTCAGAATGATATCTGTATCTGGATCGTATCTGAATTGTTTCTAGAGTGAATCTGGAATAAGTGTCAGAATGACATCCGTATCTGAATCGTATCTAAACTGTATCGAGGGGAAAATCTGGAATAAGTATCAGAATGTCAGTGTCAAAATGACATCCATATCTGGGTCGTATCTGAACTGTATCGAGAGGAAAATCTGGAGTAAGTATCAGAATGTCATTCGTCTTTAGATTGTATCTGAACCATTTCTAGAGTGAATCTGGAATAAGTGTCAGAATTACATCCATACCTAGATCGTATCTGAACTGTATCGAGGGGAAAATTTGGAATAAGCATCAGAATGTCATCCGTCTTTTGGATCGTATCTAAACCGTTTCTAGAAAAGAATCTTTGGCTGATTGTATTTGACAAATAATAGGTTATTGACGAGATCTACCTGTTCGGGAACCGGCCTAAAAAGATAAAGTTAGTTTCATGCAAGGGCATGATGTATGTATTATGTAATGATTCTCTTAGAACGAATGATAATTCTATATGTGTTTCGTATGCATATGCTAAGATGTATGAAATGTGAAATATGGTTGAAGTGTATCTTTATCTGGGAAAATAAATTCTTGACTACTGTTGTACCCTAAAATTTTCCCTCCCATATTTCTCAAGACATTACAAGAATAATCTCCAAGTGGCTCAAGATTGCTCAAGAATTGGACAGCCAAGTCATCTCCTAAGGCAGTCAACCTCAAAATTAGGGTTTTGTGTTGCATCAAGGTACTTACATCCAAATGACCTAAAATTATCCCCAATGTCCTAATATGTTCTCAAGTTCATCCATGTCAAATTTCAAGCCTTGCAGAGAAAGTTTGGTCAGTCAATTGCTCAAAAGGTCCAAAAATCGACTGTGCTAGGGCAAAAGTCAACTGTGACCTACAAATAGTCAGACTTCAATATTTTTTGTCAACATTCTCATTTTGAAGAATATTTCATCATTTTATCAAGGGTTGATCATGATTCATCAAGGATTGCCCAAAATTCATCAAGACTCAAAAGTTGCTAAATTAGGGTTTTGTAGGAAAAGTCAACTCAACTTTGACCAAGCATAACTTTCTCATAATTTATGAGAAATGACCCATCCAAAGCTAATTTTGAAGAGGATTCAATTTCCTACAATCCATATTCACACCCCAAGATCAAGATATGCACTCACAAGAAGTTACAAATTTGGACATTATAGGTCATTTTTGAAAGTCAACAAAAACACCTTTTTTGTCAAAGCTTATAACTTGAGTATGGATTATCAAAATGATATGAGACCAAATGAGTTGGTTAGAGGACATCTCAAGGTTTCTAAAAAGTCATATAACACCTCTAAAAGTTCAAAATTGAAGAAGTTATGCATTGTTGAAGTTGGGAATTTTTCCAAAATTGCCAAAATCAACTATCCCTAAAACTTCAAATTTTGTCAAATGGGCCCACTTTTTTCCACTTGATTTGATCTTGTCACACTACACACGTGTCCTATATTCAGTCTTATGTCCATTCATTAATTTTTATATTTTATTTTATTTTTATTGAATTAATTCATTTTAAATCCAAATAAAATCTAAATATTGATAACTTGGTATATTTTTGATTGATACAGGCCTTAATTGTCATCATGGACAAGATCAAGCTCGTATCAAGCCATATCATGCACAAAATATTGATTTTTGGACAAATTTGGAAGCCTTTTCATGGAGGATCAAATCAAATCCTAAATCATCAATGCATAAGGATTCAAAGCCCAAAATTTGACCTAATTCATTCCATATTACTTATACAAACCAAAGGCACGAGTTTGAGGACCTGGAGGCTGCAAAATCAGAAGAATAAAACTTGGAAATTTGTCAAAAAAGTTGGAAACTGAAATCACACCTAGAGGCCAATTCAGAACCAAAGCTCAACGCTATTCTCTTGCTGGACATCCATTGAGTCAGTAGCAATCAAAAGCAAGGCCATTCACCTCCTAAAAAACACTGTAAGTGACATACGACCTCCCTCTGAACTTGCTTTTGTGTTTCAAGATTTACGTATCATTACCATAAACTAATGGCATATTTGCAATCACCAAAAAATTTCCATGCTTTCCATATCGTTTGATTGCATTTATCTGACCTACAATCCAAAACGCCATTAAAAGGTTTTTTAGGGTTTTTTTAGGGCTTTCCATTACAGGGACAATTGGCTTATGAGAAGGGTACTATCTTACTCAGGGGAACGAGACGAATCCATCCATGGTTTCACCTTCCATTTATATGGCCTGATATGGATTTTGGATTCAACCTACGCTTTTTGCTGCGGATACGAATCCGCAGGTAATCCCTATATAAATCCAAGGACAGGGACGAAGACGTGTCCCCATCCCATATGCTCATTCAAATTTTCGCGCTTATTTTTTATTTTCTGGCATAATTATGTTTTTCCATATATTATAATTAGTTTGTATTCAACTAACAAAAGAAGTGCAGTGGTTGAGTTAGTAAACGCGTTAGTACAAATCCAAATGGGACCTGGGTTCGAATCCCAGGTCCCCCAAATGAATTTGTTTTATTTTTCAACAGGTGATTCCATGCAATATCCAAAACAGTCAGTTCTCTCCTACCGTATCACAGAACTGGCGACTCTGCTGGGGAATTAATAAGTGGGGTGTACCTTAGGACTAGATCATTGTGTTTTCAATTGCTTGCTTTGCATGATTTATATTTGTGGGCTTGTATCGGAATTCTATAGATCCTAACCCGAATCTGGGGATACCCTTTAGGTAAGTAGCAATAAACTGTGAGGGAGCGTTACGGCGTAGACCGATACGGTTGAAGCAGTAGCTACGTTGGTGTGGCACTTTAGATTGTACAGATATCCCTTGTGTTGGAAAGAGGAGAATATGGGTCATCTAAGGGGTCATTAAGCACCAACTGACCTTAGAACCTTTAAATTGACCAACTTGGCCATAGAACAGTAGCAGTATGCTACACTCATTGAGACTAAACTCTCGTGATGATTCCGGCTGCAAGAAAAGGTTGCTAAATTGGAATTATGACCGATTGAGGGTAGTCAGTGATATTGAGATTCTCTAGAACCCGGTTACTATTTTTAGGATAGGTTTAAACCAACTGAACTGAAAGAGGGTAGTACCTAAGCTCCTTGCCAGCCTGAAATTTAAGGGCTCTCTGTGTGACTTGTGTGCCTTTACCATGTTTGCTGTTTGTGGATACTTATGGTGTGCTTTCTATCATGACATCATAACATTGCATACATCTTGCATTGGACTAACCTATTTCAAAGACAGGAGGGATTCATCTTTGTTCTGTTTTGTAGGTCATCATGATGCTCGTGCGTAGGAATACCATCCGGATCAACTTTGTCCAAGTTCCTACCTTGCTTAAAGAGTTGATTGCAAAGATGCCTGATACTACTTCCTTCCTCAGGAGACATGGTTATCTTCTCAGTTTGGTCACCTCTAAATTGGACGAGCAGATGATGAGTGTCCTGGTCCAATTCTATGATCCATTGTACCATTGCTTTACTTTCCAGGACTACCAGTTGGTCCCCACCCTAGAAGAGTTTTCTGATCTACTCGGTATCTCTATTCTGGAGCAGACCCCGTTTACTGGTTGGGAGAAGATTCTTAGGCCCGAAGAGATTGCTGCAGCCCTTCATTTGACCAAGGAAGAGGTAATGACTAATTGGGAGACTAGAAGTGGAGCAAAGGGCTTTCTGACTAAGTTTTTGGTTGGTAAAGCTAACTATTTCCGGGATAGTCTAGACTTCAAGGCATTCGAGGATATTCTGGCTCTTCTGATATACGGCTTGGTATTGTTTCCGAACTCTGACTCATTTGTTGATGTGAATGCGGTGAAAATCTTTATCTCTCGCAATCCTGTACCCACTCTCTTGGGTGACATCCTTCATCAGCTTTATGCTCGTACTGCCCGAAAGCGGGGGACCTTGATGTGCTATGCTCCGTTATTGGCAAGGTGGTTTATTTCGCACCTTCCTGAATCAATGCTGAAGAATAAAGAAGGCATGGGATGGGCTTATAGGGTTATGTCTCTCTCTCATAATGACATTATCTGGACTCTCAAGGGTATGGATGAGGAGGCTATCATTGATCGTTGCAGGGAGTATCCCAATGTTCCACTGTTAGGAACCCATGGAGGAATTTCTTACAATCCGTGCTTGGCCTTACGTCAGTTTGGGCATTCCAGAAGAGAAGGACCTCATGATATGCTAATGCCTAGTATCATCTTTGATTTTCAAGGGGATAGCGATGAGCAACTTCGCAGATTCATAAGGGCTTGGGATAGAGTTCACAGATCTGATCCACACGAGTTAGGCCTAAAGACTTCCCTTCCAATGGAGCCATATCTCAGATGGGTCCGTATCCGTGCCCAGAAGCTGGGCATGCCATATGAAGCTGTCCGACCTATCATTGTTGAAATTGCTAATGAAGAAGGGGTTCTTCCAACCATCCTCCATCCTCATATGCCCACTGACATTGGGGCACTGAAAAGGTCTTGGATGCAACTGAGGGAAGAACGGGATTCTTACCGAGAGAAGTTCAACGAGCAAGAGCAGAAGATCCAGAGGTTGACTAGGCAGTTGGAGAATGAGCAGATTCTTAATGACTATGTCCGCACCGATAAGAAGAGACCATGGGAGCATTGATTGACCTTTGATTGTTTCTTTTGCAGTTTTCATTTACTTTTCAGTATTTCCATTCTTGTAACGCCCTGAGGGCATCAATTGAACAATTCGAATTTTGAAGTTTATCTAATAAAGTGTGTTTCCTTTCTTGTTTACAAATTTGAATCTCCCGATTGTCTTTGAAATAATAATCATACGCATTTCATCCCATGCACTTCATAAACAGGTACCCATTACAGGGCTCTTATCTTCTTTGCTATTTATTTCAGCACTCATCATGTCTGCTGAACCTTCAACTGAGCAAGCCATCAAGGCCCTCCAGGCCCAGAATGCCAAATTCCAAGAGTTGTTCATGAATCTAGCTAAGGGTCAGCAAGATCTGAAGACCCTGATTCTGAAAGAGAAGAAGAAGAAGGAGAAAAGGACAATCCTGTTTAACACAAGGCACATGTTTGGAAACAGGCTACAGAATGAAGTTGATTTGACTACCTCATCTGGAGGGAAAGACAGTCAAGAAGAAAGGAGGGCTCCTAGCCCTGTGGTCTCCGACAACGAGACAGACTTCGATGAAGACTAGTATCCTCTTGCTGAGGATAGATACAAACAACTGGAAGACCGATTGAGTGCTATGGAAGTTCAGAAAGTGCCTGGTCTGGACTTTGGTGATCTGGGTCTATCATCTGGGGTCGTGATTCCCCATAAATTCAAGGCACCAGCCTTTGCTAAGTATGATGGGGTTTCTTGTCCGAAGCTGCACCTCTGGTCATATGTAAGGAAGATTCAGCCGTACACCGCTGATAAGAACCTATGGATCCATTTCTTTCAAGACAGTCTCTCAGGGACTCAGCTTGAGTGGTTCTATCAGTTAGACGGAGCAAGTATCCACAGTTGGGAAGATTTGGCTACTGCTTTCTACATGCAGTACCAGTACAACTCCGACCTCGCTCCCACGCGTACCCAACTCCAGGGTATGTCAATGGGAACGGGTGAAGGATTCAAATATTATGCTCAGAAATGGAGGGACCTCGCCGGAAGAGTACAACCACCCTTGGCTGATCGGGAGCTTGTGGATATGTTTCTGGGGACCCTGTCTGGTCCATTTTCAACCATCTGATTGGAAGCTCTTAGTCTGAGTTTACAGAGCTAATTATGACCGGTGAGAGGATTGAGACTCGTATTAAGGCTGGTAAGATACAGAAGGGTGCCTCATCAAGCACCAAGAAGAAGCCCTTTAAGAAAGAGTCCAGTGCTGTCTACAACTCGAGAAGATAGAATAGACCTGAACACCGCCAAGCTGTTAATGCGGTTGTTATTTCAAAACCTGCTGGTGCTCCTCAGCACAACAATCAACAGAAGGATGAGAGACCTCGAAGGCAATTCACCCGTCTCAACATGACCTTATCTCAGATTCTGCCACAGTTGCTGAAGACCAATCTGGTGATTCCAAAGGAATCCCCAAAGAATCCAAATATCACATCACCGAAGTACAACCCTAATGCTCGCTGTACTTTTCACTCTGATAGCCCGGGGCATAATACAGATGATTATTGGGTTTTGAGGAATAAGGTACAAGACTTGATCGATGCAAAGGAGATTTAGTTCGGAGCACCAGAAAAGCCTAAACAAGATGCAAGGGTGAATGCTATCGGGGATGACGATGATGAAGAGTTTGACATTTACAGATGGATCTACCCAACTGTCGATGGTGGATTAAGCAACTAGACAATGAAGGATTCTATGCTCGTTTCAGTTATTACCCAGTAATGAAACTTTTTGTTTTGAATTTGTAACAGACAATGTTTTAAACTTTATGGCCCGGTGTCTTACCCGGGGAATCGTGGCTTCATTTGTGAGGGATTTATGTGTGTCATTTTCATATATCATTAATAAAAGCATTGGACGTTCTTGCATTTCAAATTTTGCGCTCCTTGTTTTTATTTATTATATATTTCAAAACAGCTATTTTACACACACTCACATATACAGGTCTACATCCACTCTGGATCTCACTGGTAACGACTCTGCTACTACCAGTTATGACTTCGAAAATCCGATCAACTTAGCCGAAGACGAAGGTGAAGATGATTGTGAAGTTCCTGGTGAACTTGCAAGACTGCCACTTCAGGAAGAGAAGGTTATACAGCCACATGAAGAGCCGGTGGAATCAGTGAATTTGGGTACCGAGACAGACAAGAAAGAGGTTAAGATCAGTACAAACCTGGAGCTTAGTGTGAAACAACGGTTGATTTAGATGCTGCATGACTACGTTGAAATCTTCACCTGGTCTTATGAAGATATGTCTGGGTTGGATACTGATATTGTAGTTCATCGCCTGCCTACCAAGGAAGACTGTCCTCCAGTGAAACAGAAGGTCCGCCGAATGCGCCCAGAGATGTCTGAGAAAATCAAGGCTGAAGTTATGAAACAGTTTGACACCAGTTTTCTCGCAGTTACTTCTTACCCTCAGTGGGTGGCCAATGTGGTTCCTGTGCCGAAGAAGGATGGTAAGGTTCGAATGTGTGTTGACTACAGGGATCTGAACAGGGCGAGCCCCAAGGATGACTTCCCTCTACCTCATATTGACATTCTGGTTGACAACACCGCTCAGCACAAGGTATTCTCCTTTATAGATGGTTTCTCCGGTTATAATCAGATCAAAGTGGCTCCCGAAGACATGGAGAAGACAACTTTTATTACTCAATGGGGTACCTTTTGCTACAAGGTCATGCCTTTTGGACTGAAGAATGCTGGGGCAATATATCAGCGTGCCATGGTTGCTTTGTTTCATGACATGATCCATCATGAGATTGAAGTATACGTCGACGATATGATTGTAAGGTCCCAAACTAAGGAAGAACACCTTGACCATCTACAGAAGCTGTTTGACAGGCTGAAGTTGTACAAGCTGAGGTTAAACCCGAACAAGTGCACCTTCGGGATGAGATCTGGTAAGTTATTGGGTTTCGTCGAAAGCGACAAAGGTATTCAAGTGGATCTTGCAAAAGTGAAAACCATACAGGAGATTCCAGCTCCTAGAACATAGAAAGAAGTCAGAGGCTTCCTGGGACGACTGAACTACATTGCCCGATTCATCTCGCACCTGACTGCTACTTGTGAACCAATCTTCAAGTTACTGAAGAAAGATCAAGTGGTACGTTGGAACGATGAATTCCAGGCCGCTTTCGAAAGGATCAAAGAGTATCTCCAAGAGCCACCCATTATGATGCCTCTGGTGGAAGGGAGACCTCTGATCTTATACTTGACAGTACTCGATAACTCAATGGGGTGTGTGCTGGGTCAACGTGACGAGTCTGGCCGAAAAGAGCCCGCTATTTATTACCTTAGCAAAAAGTTTACCGACTGTGAGACCCGATACTCACTGCTCGAGAAAACTTGTTGCACTTTGGCATGGGCTGCTCGCCGGCTGAGACAGTATATGTTGACTCACACTACTCTGTTGATATCAAAGATGGATCCAATCAAGTATATCTTCGAGAAGCCTGCCTTGTCCGAAAGAATAGCAAGATGGCAGATGATCTTGACTGAGTATGACATCCAATATACGACCCAAAAGGCAATCAAGGGAAGTGTGTTAGAAGACCATTTGGCACATCAGGAAGTGGATGATTTCCAGTCTATGAACTTTGAATTTCCGGACGAGAATATCTTGTTGGTAACTGATTGTGAGACACCTGGACCAGATGAAGGACCTGAGGAAGGATCCCGATGGTCAATGTACTTTGATGGAGCTTCAAACAATTTGGGTAATGGTATTGACACCGTGATCATATCTCCTAAAGGCTCTCATACCCCGTTCACCGCCCGACTATGTTTCCACTGCACCAACAACATGGCAGAGTATGAAGTGTGCATCATGGGTCTTCGAGCAGCAATTGACCTAAGGATTAAGTTTCTAAGTGTCTTTGGAGATTCTGCTCTCGTGATCAGTCAGATCAAAGGCGAGTGGGATACGAAACCCCCAAATCTTATTCCTTATAAGGAGTATGTATTGACGTTGCTTCCCCATTTCGAAGAGATAACCTTTGAACACTTCCCTAGAGAGGAGAATCAGTTGGAGGACGCGCTGGCTACGATGTCTTCTATGTTCAAAGTCAATTGGGACAACGAAGCTCCCCAGATCATCATCATTGAAAAATTGGACGAACCTGCACATTGCTATGACATTGAGACTGAAGGGGTAACAGAAAAGCCCTGGTTCCATGAGGTGAAGAGGTATCTGGAAGCCCAAGAATACCCCGAGGGTGCATCTGTTAATGACAAGAAGTTCTTGAGGAGGTTCGCAGCAAAGTTCTTCATTAACAATGGCATTCTTTACAAGCGTAACCATGATTCGACCTTACTGCGTTGTGTGGATAAGAATGAAGCAGAAAGGATCATGGAGGAGTTACATGAAGGTACTTTCGGAACTCATTCCAGTGGACACACCATGGCAAAGAGAATCCTTTGGGCAGGATATTATTGGTCCACGGTGGAAGATGACTGTTATCAGCATTCTCGGACATGTCGCAAGTGTCAAGTCTATGCCGATAAGGTGCACATACCTCCAGTACCTCTGAACGTCTTGACGGCACCTTGGCCTTTTGCAATATGGTGCATTGATATGATCGGCGAGATCAAACCTACGGCATCCAACGGGCATCGTTTCCTTCTAGTAGCTATTGATTACTTTACGAAGTGGGTTGAAGCAGCTTCATTTGCTACTGTAACCAAGAACGTCGTGGCACGGTTTATTCAACACAATCTGATCTGTCGATACGGTGTACCAGAGAAGATCATTACGGACAATGGTACCGATCTCAACAACAAGATGATCATTGAGCTTTGCGAGCAATTCAAGATACAGCATCATAATTCTTCTCCCTACCGACCGAAGATGAATGGGGTTGTCGAAGCGGCTAATAAGAACATTAAGAAGATTGTGCAGAAGATGACAGTGACATACAAAGACTGGCACGAGATGTTACCATTTGCTCTTCATGGGTACCGTACCTCAGCACGGACGTCAACAGAGGCAACACCCTATTCCTTGGTATATGGCACGGAGGCAGTCTTGCCCATTGAAGTTCAGATACCCTCTCTCCAAATCATGAAGGATGCAGGTTTGAGCAAAGATGACTGGATTCAGACCCGACTTGATCAACTAAACCTAATCGATGAAAAGAGACTTACTGCTATTTGTCATGGTCAGACGTACCAAAAATGCATGATCAAGGCATTTAACAAGAAAGTTAGACGACAAGAGTATCAAGTTGGGGATCTGGTAATCAAGCGCATAATTCTACCTCAAGGTGATCCCAGGGGAAAATGGACCCCTACTTACGAAGGGCCATTTGTGGTTAAGAACATTTTCTCAGGCGGAGCTATTATTCTAACCACCATGGATGGTGACGACCTTCCTCACCCCGTTAATGCGGACATAGTGAAAAGATACTACGCATAATCAAAGACCCGCTAGGTTGACTGGCCTAGGCAAAAATAAGGGCTTCCCGGCGAACCAAAAGGGTTCAGGCAAAAATAAGGGATGAAAATTAAAAAAATATGTACACCCGGCAAGTCGAAAACCTGAAAAGGCGGCTTGGGCAAAAAAGGGTATCCCGGTAGACTGAAAACCCGAAAGGGCGGTCCAGGCAAAAGTTAGGGATTAAAGCGTAACACTATGTCTCATTGGATCACCTTCCATTTCCTTCAAGTTGCAAGACCAGAGCTATGGGCAGGCTCAATAAAACTTCAGCAATCTGCTGAAGGAAATGGAAGGCCCAGTTCTGAGCAAGCTGCTGAAGGAAGAAGCTCTCCCTCTGGACATTGAGCCTTGGTCTGAAAAGCGTCCAGCATCTATAGTTCAAGCTGCAGAAGAATAGGTTATTCAAGCTGAAGACTTGGGTCAAGCAGAAGAAGCTACAGAAAGCTCTGAGAAGCAGTCTGTATCTGAAGATCCTCAAGCTTCCTCTCTTGACAGGCAGGCTCTGAAGGATTTGAAGAGATCAGATATGCTGATGAACGAAAGGATGGACAAGCAGGATATCAAGATTGATTCTATAGCAAACATGGTATCTAAGCAACAGGAAACCAGCGAGCAAATCAAGAGCATGTTGGAAGCTCTGTTCACACGACTTCCTCCTTCTTCTTAGATTTTTTTATGTTTTCCTTGTTCTGATTACATGTTTGTCTGTAATATTTCTACTTTTTCTAAACTCTCATTGCTTCTGTTTTAATACAAACGTGTTTTTACTCTGATCATTTTAAACTCTGATTATTTATGCTTTTTGATCGCTGACAAAAAGGGGGAGAAAGAATGATATTTTTCAATGACGGTTTACTGAGACAAAAGTCTTAGACATTCTAACATCATTATATACTTGTTGTTCTGAAAAGCTTACAGGTACAAGAGTCTGATGAACTCTGATGAAGTAACACTCTGATGCTTAAAGAAAGTTCAATAAAGTTCTGATGCTCAAGGTCTCAAGGAATCAAAGGGAATAATCAACTCAAGGGGAGTTTTTCTCATCCTTACTCTGATACTTTTTATTACTTACCCTCTTAGCTCTGATACCTTTTACTCAGTTTCTGACTATCTCTGATACCGTTTCCTCTCTATTCTTAAACTTTGATACCTTTATCATTTTATTTTAATTGAAAAAATCTAGTTTTTGTCATCATAAAAAAGGGGGAGATTGTTAGAACATAGTTTGATTCTACAACCCTCAGTTAGAGTTTTGATGATAACAAAATACAAGATTAAATGAATTATGAGTTTTATATAAGACATAGATGCTACTTAAAAATTATGTTGTGTATTTACAGGAAACTCTGATGCAATCAGCAGCAGAACATCAGTATCAACATCAGCATCAGAAGATCAATCATGTGCTACGCTGAAGTCTGATGAACATAATCTGCGCTTAACATACTCTGATTCTGATCAAGTTCCTAATCATGTCATCAGCACTCAGAAACGCCAGAATAAGCTAAAGCCAAGAACGCTCTGATCTTCAGTACGCAGAACATTCTGAAGTATCAACGTTACTGCATTCAAGGCAGATTAATTACCAACGACTTTATTCCAAGACAAAGATCTTCTCAATATGGAAAGAACGTAATGAGCATTGAAATGGAATTATGGACTGCAACGTATCTATTCCAAGAAGTATTTAAACATATCAGTGAGAAGTGAAATGGCTAATGCTCTACAATACTCTACACGCCTAAAGCCAATAATCATCTTTGTTCTCACTCAATCAGTTTGCTAAAGCTCTCAACCGCTTACTCTATAGCATTAGCAATCTAGTTTCATATAAGCTTCATTTTTGTGTATTATCACAGTTGTGATATATAGTTTTTTCTAGAAACATCAAACACACATTTGTTCATTTATCTGTAATAGAATTTCCTTGAGAAACCGGTCTGTGGTTTAGACTCAAGAAGGCTTTAGCAGTTGTTAAAGCAGTCTTGTATTTAGTTGAATATAGTGGATTAAGACCTCGTTGGAGAGAGGCGAAATCACCTTGACGGGTGGACTGGAGTAGTTTGAGATCAAACGAACCAGGATAAAAATAACGTGTTGTCTGCATTTGATTTCAAGTTTTAACAATTCAACCCCCCTTCTTGTGTTTTTCACATCTTCAGTTCGCAGCAAAGTTCTTCATCAACAATGGCATTCTTTACAAGCGCAACCATGATTCGACCTTACTGCATTGTGTGGATAAGAATGAAGCAGAAAGGATCATGGCAGAGTTACATGAAGGTACTTTTGGAACTCATTCCAGTGGACACACCATGGCAAAGAGAATCCTTCGGGCAGAATATTATTGGTCCACGATGGAAGCTGACTGTTATCAGCATTCTCGGACATGTCACAAGTGTCAAGTCTATGCCGATAAGGTGCACATACCTCCAGTACCTCTGAACGTCTTGACGGCACCTTGGCCTTTTGCAACGTGGGGCATTGATATGATCGGCGATATCAGACCTACGGCATCCAATGGGCATCGTTTCATTCTAGTAGCTATTGATTACTTTACAAAGTGGATTGAAGCAGCTTCATTTGCTATTGTAACCAAGAACGTCGTGGCACGGTTTATTCAACACAATCTGATCTGTCGATACGGTGTACCAGAGAGGATCATTATGGACAATGGTACCAATCTAAACAACAAGATGATCACTGAGCTTTGCGAGCAATTCAAGATACAGCATCACAATTCTTCTCCCTACCGACCGAAGATGAATGGGGCTGTCGAAGCGGCTAATAAGAACATTAAGAAGATTGTGCAGAAGATGACAGTGACATACAAAGATTGGCACGAGATGTTACCATTTTCTCTTCATGGGTACCGTACCTCAGCACGGACGTCAACAGAGGCAACACCCTATTCCTTGGTATATGGCACGGAGGCAGTCTTGCCCATTGAAGTTCAGATACCCTCTCTCCAAATCATGAAGGATGCAGGTTTGAGCGAAGATGACTGGATTCAGACCCGACTTGATCAACTAAACCTAATCGATGAAAAGAGACTTACTGCTATTTGTCATGGTCAGACGTACCAAAAACGCATGATCAAGGCATTTAATAAGAAAGTTAGATGACAAGAGTATCAAGTTGGGGATCTGGTAATCAACCACATCATTCTACCTCAAGGTGATCCTAGGGGCAAATGGACCCCTACTTACGAAGGGCCATTTATGGTTAAGAACATTTTCTCAGGCGAAGCTATTATTCTAACCACCATGGATGGTGACGACCTTCCTCACCCCGTTAATGCGGACATAGTGAAAAGATACTACGCATAATCAAAGACCCGCTAGGTTGACTGGCCTAGGCAAAAACAAGGGCTTCCCGGCGAACCAAAAGGGTTCGGGCAAAAATAAGGGATGAAAATTAAAAAAATCTGTACACCCGGCAAGTCGAAAACCTGAAAAGGCGGCTTGGGCAAAAAAGGGTATCCCGGTGGACTGAAAACCCGAAAGGGCGGTCCAGGAAAAAGTTAGGGATTAAAGCGTAACACTATGTCTCATTGGATCACCTTGCATCCAGACTTTGGTGTCGACTATCAAGCTCAGACGACACTAATCAATCAGATCTACCTTCAACCAGTAGCGAAGTGATGAGATGCTCGAGGATATAAAGGCAATAGTAGAGTTGGAACCCAGTGGGATTATTCACATGGCTATTTTGTTTAGTTTTTCACAAATTGTGTAAATTCTATTATTCGACGGTGTTCTCTTACTAGGACGTCAGACTCTTGTACAAAAAACGCCTATTTACAGGCCAAACTTCAAAAATCAATACAAATTCATTTTCATACAAATTTCAAACTGTTTTTCCTTTATCTGTTTTGTTTTGCAAAGAACGTCCAATATTCATTTTTGATATATGCATTTGACATTAATTGCTGCTCATAAATATTTACATGCAAACAAAAGATGAATTACTGGTAATATCAGAAACAGAGGCAATAAGAATTATCCAAGTTGTATAGTTGCTCTGTCCACTAGGTACAAAGGTAGATTCAGCTGAAGAATATGGCTAGGATACCTTCACTCCTCGCAGAGTAAGGAAGTAATGGTAGCTCTCCCCCGGCTGAAACTTGCAACTGGGAATGAATGAGTCGGCAATATTCTCCCCAAGCAGAGTTTATCTACCATCAGCCCTAAAAAGGCTTGATATCCCCGACAGTCTTAATACTCCCCAACGGAGTATAAGAATGTTCCCCGGCAGAATACAAGATACCCCTGGTGGAGTCAATATTTCCCCAGCACGGTCTGAAAAAGCTTCCCCAACGGAGTTGGAGCATCATCCCCAGTAGACTCTGGAAGTTCATCCCCAGCGGAGTACAAACAATAAACCTCCCCAACCAAGTTCAAAGGATCGTTCCTAGCAGAATTCAGAGGAGTATCCCCATAAAAGTCTAACAGGATTATCCCCAGCAAGTTGCAACTGAAAGTTCATCTCCAGCGAAGTTCTTTCCTTTCACAAACTGGAATTCAATCCTCAATAGATTCAATGTCACTAGCAACGGTAATCCATCCCCAGCGGAGCTTATCAGTGGAATCCTCAGCAGAGCATCTCTTCCCCACGGAGTAGTCTCCTCATCAGTTTATTCCCCAATGGAGTTATCCTCTCCCGCAAGTTTATTCTCGCAATCACCTTCGTTCACCATCCCCAGCAGAAATGAAGAATTCAACTCTATTCTCCAGCAGCTATCCGGGATTTATTTTCCCCAGCCAAAGCGTTATATTTCCATACATCATGATACATGCATATGCGCATCATACCATACAATCTCATTTATGTTGAGAACATCATTGCTTGATGCATATCATGCATTGCATATGACTGACCTTTACCTTTCAAGAAAGATACAGTTAAATTCTCAGCTATGTCCAAGACCTTCTCTGGTCCAGTTGAATCGATTCCTAAATATTTTGCTGATGCCGATCCAGTTGAAGATTCCAAGACCTTGCCTGGTCCAGTTAAATCGATTCCTAAAGATTTTTCTGATGCCGATCCAATCAAAGGCCTTCTCTGGTCCAATTAAATCGATTCCTAAAGATTTTTCTGATGCCAATCCAGTCAAAGAAGACAAAACCTCCTCTGGTCCAATTAAATCGATTCCTAAAGATTTTTCTGATGCCAATCCAGTCAAAGAAGACAAAACCTCCTCTGGTCCAGTTAAATTGATTCCTAAAGATTTTTTTGATGCCAATCCAGTCAAAGAAGACAAAACCTCCTCTGGTCCAGTTAAATCAATTCCTAAAGATTTTTCTGATGCCAATCCAGTCAAAGAAGATAAAACCTCCTCTGGTCCAGTTAAATCGATTCCTAAAGATTTTTCTGATGCCGATCCGGTTGAAGATTCCAAGACCTTTCCTGGTCCAGTTAAATCAATTCCTAAAGATTTTTCTGATGTCGATCCAGTCAAAGGCCTTCTCTGGTCCAGTTAAATCGATTCCTAAAGATTTTTCGGATGCCAATTCAGTCAAAGAAGACAAAACCTCCTATGGTCCAGTTAAATCGATTCTGTGATCGGTGGGAATGAGAACTGACTGTTTTGGAATGCTGGTTCGCGTTTGTGTTTGTTTTCGCAAAATGTCGCGGTAAGCAAGAGTCGCCACCGTCTTTTATTTTATCCAACAAGGAAAGGACAAAAGCACAGAAAAATTCCTTTTCGAGATGTTTCTCGGGTTCGGGAGGTAGATTATAGAAAGGGAAGGTGTTAGCACCCTTTCTATCCGTGGTTATCCACGGGCTCTTAGGTACTTGCTCACTATGTTTTCAAAAATTTGCTTTTTCTTTGTGCTTGTGGATTTGAAGAGAGTTTTGTTTTTGAAGAGAGTGTAAGTGCGAAAAGTTTTTGTTTCTGTTTTCAAAAGGAGCAAGTACTTAAGAACATCTACCTACTAAAAAAGGATTTAGACTGTGCAAGTGTGCTTTAGACAATGCTATCCCACTATTGAGGAGTAGGTAGCACCGTCGTTGGAGTTTTTGGGTTAATTCGATTTAAGGGACGTGTGGCCACTAAAGCAATGTTAGGACGCCTTAGCGGTAACCCTAATGTCTTAGATCATTTTTTCGAGGCAACCGTTTCGCGGCAACTTTGATCTTTGGACAGGAGGGCGACCTCTAAGACTTCCTATACTCAATGACCACGTTCGAGGCAACCAAGTGAGGTGTACCCTAAGAGTGGCATGTGCGAGTGTGTCAATTTTCAGTTTATATTATCTTTGTATATTTAGGTGTTCTACTGTTTGTTTTCAGATCTTGTCATGCAATCCTAGTTAGCATACATCTAAACAGTCAATATATGTATAGGAATTTAAAGTGCGGGAATTGTAAATCCTACGCTATTACAAGGTTTCAGGGAGGGGGATTATTTACATGTCCAAAATTGGGGGAATAAAGCAGTAAAGTGTAAAAGTCTTAGTTAAGCTATTACAAACCAGTAGGCAGTTACAATAAAATAAACGCGCGCGAATCTGAAAATAACCTCTAAAAATCCTAAGAATAAAATCTTTTTGTTGTTTTATTTTATTTTGGGAAAATGATCTAAATCTTCTTAATTTTAATTTTTGAGAAAATGTTAAGATAATTAAATGATTAATTAACAAAGTTAATTTAATAGAAAAAAACTAGCCTAATGTTTTTGTGGTTTTTTTTAATTGATTTTATGTTGATTTAAAAAAAGAAATAAAATAGTCAAAACAAAGATGAAATTGAAGGAACAGGCAGTAAATCAAGAAATGTATAATTCTGGAGGCCTGGATCGAAAGAGGCGTGGGCTGTCTTTCGATCCAGTGAAGAGGCTTGATCGAAGGTGCCTGAGGGGCTGCACTTTGGGGGTGTTCGATCTGGATATGTCATCCTTCGATCCGGGAACCCTGGATCCAGTTCGAAGCTAAGCTGCTAAACTTCGAAGCTCTGAACAAGATTCTGAGAAGATATTTCCTGCAAAACGAAACAAATGTTAAAGATCCAGGGGGACTTTACCCCCCTGATTCGAATCTCCTCCCAATTCGAATCCTTCCTCAATTTAAATCTGCTGAATGTGGGCCTGGGTTTGTTTTATCCTGAGATTCGAAGGAGAAGCTTAGATCGTGCCCCAGCAATGGCACGATCTCATCTTTGCGCTTCAGCTTACATGCAACATAATCAGTAATAACAAGAATACATATGGAATGTGTATTTAAATGTCATGAAGGTGCAATTTTGGTTTTGCAAACCCTTACCAATTAAAGATGTATGATCTGTGGCTCTGGGTGTGAAGATGTTCGCTGAATGGCTGCTTTGGCTTGGATTACTTATGAAAATGCTGATAACCTTTGGTGGGTTTATGGGCAGCGTATCTCCAAATCCTCCCTATTTCTTTTTCTCCTTTTTCCGTTTTTTTTGTTCCTTTTTTGTTCCCCTCTTTGCACTGTATGCTAGCCCTTGTATTTATAGGAGTATGATGGTCTAGTAACGGCAAGAGACAACCAATTAAACTGGCCTTTAAAGCCATGAGACAAGAATCAAACATATTAAAAGATTTCCTTTTTTTGAAATATTCATGTCTCTTTGGAATCTTGAATGAACCTGGACACCTTTGATTTTCAAATGCCTCCAGGCCATGCTCTTCGATTGGTCCTTCGAATGGACTTCTTATGTGCCTTTCGAATGGGCCATCTGAATGCTTCTTCGAATGGACCTTTTGAATGTTCTTCAAATTGACCCTTTGAATGCTTCTTCAAATGGACCTTTACATGTTCTTCGAATGAGTCATTTACATGTTCTTCGAATGAGCCTCTTTCCTGGTGTGTTGGCAAGTTGAGAGGCCTTTTCCTTTGTGAATCGAAACAAACTTGTAGGATATTATTGCCTCTTAAGTCGAAGGTAAGCCTGAAGTAGTTAATGCATAGTCGAAGCATTGTGAAATTGACTTGATCGAAGGGGGTCCAGCGCTCAATCGAAGACTTGCGAACCAAAGCTTGATCGAAGGGTTCCAAACACCTAATCGAAGCTTACTAATCAAAACCTGATCAAAGAGTGCCAAATTCCCAATCGAAGACTGGTGAACCAAGCCTGTATCGAAGGATTTTGGATACCCAATCGAAGACTTTTCCCAGATGCCAATCGAAAGACACTTTGTACATCTTCAAAAAACTTTATTTTCGTTAGGCAAGGGTTTGTGACCAACCATGTAAGGGAAGACCTTTGAAAACATGAGAGGGAAAATTTTGGGGTACAACAGTTGCCCCTGTTCAATTTTCTTAAACCTGAGGATATAGATTGGCTTTCGAGCCTTTCGTGATCCGAAGGTGGAAGATAATTGAACACTAGAGTGCCTAGAAATTTGCACTCGCATGGTGCAGTATCAACATTGTGACGTCGGGAATGGGCTTACAGATGCCACTTGGAGATTGTTGGTAGGAGGATGGGCTTATAGATGCCATATGCAGGAGTGTCGATCGCATAAGAGATTCCTTAGCGAGAACTTGCATACCTGTTGTTGTAGAAGATTCCGCTGGGGAAGTCTAACTTTGTTGAGATTTAGGAACCTGTCTGTACTTCAACTGAGAGAATGCTTCAGCTAAGTTTTAAGAACCTGTTCATAATTCAATTGGGGGGAAACATCTTCATCAAGATCTAGGAACTGTCTCGTGCCCACCGGGAGTATACCGCTGAGGTTATAGAACTTGTCCACATTATGATAGAGGAGAACATCAAGATCTAGGAACTGACTCGTGCTCAATGGAGTATACCGTTGAGGTTATACTACTCGTCCACACTATGACGTAGGGAAACATCTTCATCAAGATCTAGGAACTGTCTCGTGCTCAATGGAGTATACCGCTGAGGTTATAGAACTTGTCCACACTACGACGGAGGAGAACATCAAGATCTAGGAACTGACTCGTGCTCAATGGAGTATACCGTTGAGGTTATAGTACTCGTCCACACTATGACGTAGGGAAACATCTTCATCAAGATCTAGGAACTGTCTCGTCAAGGGATCTGGAATAAATATCAGAATGTCAGCTATATCTGGATCGCATCTAAACTGTCTCGTCAAGGGATCTGGAATAAATATCAGAATGTCAGCCATATCTAGATCACATCTGAACTGTCTCTAGAAGGAATCTGGAACAAGTGTCAGAATGTCAGCCATATCTGGATCGCATCTGAACTGTCTCTAGAAGGAGTCTAGAATAAGTATCAGAATATCAGCCATATCTGGATCGCATCTGAACTGTCTCTAGAAGGAATCTGGAATAAGTGTCAGAATGTCAGCCATATCTGGATCGCATTTGAACTGTCTCTAGAAGGAATCTGGAATATCTGTCAGAATGTCAGCCATATCTGGATCGCATCTGAACTGTCTCTAGAAGGAGTCTGGAATAAGTATCAGAATGTCAGCCATATCTGGATCGCATTTGAACTGCCTCTAGAAGGAATCTGGAATAAGTATCAGAATGTTAGCCATATCTGGATCGCATCTGAACTGTCTCTAGAAGGAATTTGGAATAAGTATCAGAATGTCAGCCATATCTGGATCGCATCTGAACTGTCTCTAGAAGGAATCTGGAATAAGTATCAGAATGTCAGCCATATCTGGATCGCATATGAACTGTCTCTAGACGGAATCTGGAATAAGTATCAGAATGTCAGCCATATCTGGATCACATCTGAATTGTCTCTAGAAGGAATCTGGAATAAGTATCAGAATGTCAGCCATATCTGAATCGCATCTGAACTGTCTCTAGAAGGAATCTGGAATAAGTATCAGAATGTCAGCCATATCTGGATCGCATCTGAACTGTCTCTAGAAGGAATCTGGAATAAGTATCAGAATGTCAGCTGTGATCGGTGGAAATAGAACTGACTGTTTTTTAAGCTGGTTCGCGAAATGTCGCGGTAAGCAAGAGTCGCCACCGTCTTTTATGTTCTCCAACATGGAAAGGACAAAAGCACAGCAAAATTCCTTATTCGAGATGTCTCTCGGTTCGGGAGGTAGATTTATAGAAAGGGAAGGTGTTAGCACCCTTTCTATCCGTGGTTATCCACGGGCTCTTAGGTACTTGCTCTTATGTTTTCAAAAATTGTTTGCTTTTCAAGTGTGTGTGTGGGTTTTGAAAAAGTTCGTTTTGGAAAACTTCTAAGTAACTCTTGTATCAGTCCTCAAGAGTGTATGAAGTATTGTTTGAAAATTTTTAGAAAGTGTGAGGTGTGAAAAGTATTTTGTTTGTTTTGAAAAGAGCAAGTACCCATGAGTCATCTACCTACCCTAAGGAATTAAGCTGTGTAAGTGTCCTTTAGATAGTGCTATCCCACCATTGAGAGGTAGGTAGCACAATCGTTGGAGGTGTTCGGGTCAATTCGATTATCGGGACAGTGTGGTCACCGAAGCAATGGTAGGACACCTTAGAAGTAACCCTAATGTCCTAGATCCTTTTATCCGAGGCAACCGTTTCGAGGAAACTGGATCTTTAGACAAAGGGCGACCTCTAAGACACCCTATACTTGATGACCACGTTTCGAGGCAACGAGTGAAGCGTACCCTAGGAGTGGCATGTGCTTTGTGTGTTGTTTTTCAGTTAATGTTTTTGTACATGTTATTTTGTGAGCTACGGGTTGGTTTTATTTACCATACATTCTTTCATGCATTTAACAGTTAGGGGGTGCGGAAAGTAAATTGCGGAAACATAAATCCTACGCTATTACAAGGCGCGGGTCTATACATCGCCAAAAATACAAAGACCCGTTTTGGTAAATAGGTACGAGAAATTAAAATAAAGCAGTAAAATCCTAATTACTATTACATCCGGAGGCAGTTACAGAAATAATCAAAATAAAGAATTAAAACCAAAATGCGCGCGAAAGAAAGAATCGGGAATGTCTTAAGGGTGTTGACCCTTTTAAGAAAAGAAATTGATTTTTTTTGTCTTTTTGAATTAAATGCAATTAATTAAATAAAGCCTAATCTAATTAATTAATTTATTAAAGAAAATATTTTTTGTGTTTTATGTTTTATGAAAATAAAATAAAAGAATTAAAATTCTAAGTTAACCTAATTCTAAATTATTTTTGTTATTTAAAAAAAGAAGTTAAGATTGCCTAATTAAAACTAGTTCAATTATTCAATATTTATTTACAAAAATAATATGAAAATAATAATAATAATAATAATGTTAATTCTATTTTTTGATTTTTTATGAAAAAACATTAATTGGTTAATTGTTAATAATAGAAATAATTAAAAGGGTTAATAATTAAATTGGAAACTATAAAAAGAAAAGAAAAGAATAAACCAAGGGCAGGGGGTATGGGCCAAATAGGAGGTGCATTGTTGAATCCTGGCCCATTTGAATCTTCAGCTCGTTTGACTTCTTGGATTGCCTACGCCCACGTTGACTCCAGAGCACCATGGTCCTCATGCTTTGGCCACTGGATCTGCACTGATGGACACTTGGAGCGTTGGGATGTGAGGTCTATGGTGGAAGCTATTTGAGAATCTGCACAAGAACACATTGAAAAAAATAATATTGGAATTATGGGGGGCCTGGGAATCGAACCCAGGTCCCAGAGATTACCAAACACATAGCCAACCACTGAACCAAACGCGTTTGTTTGTAAACCTAATAAACAATAAATATTATATAAAACAAATACGTTATATGCTGGAAAAACACAAAAAGGCGCGCCATGTTTGAATGGCCCACTCCCTGGTTGCCACGCCATCTCCTTCTTCGTTTGCCCTGTAAAAAGAAAACAAGATAGCGGGGGTTTTAAACCCCCACTAACCACAAACACGAATAATAGCGACTAGAGTTAGGATTGATATAATTTGAGCGCGATAGTGTCAATGATTTCGTCTCGTCCTGACGTATTTCTCCATATAGGCTTTGAGGTTTAATTTTACAGTATATAAAACCCCCCAACTTGAGAGCTCTGAAACCCTAATGTTCTTCAATGGTGGATTTCTATTCAGGACACTACAACCAAATTGGATTATGCCAATAGCATCAGAATGTCCCTATTAACATAAATCAATTCAAAAGAATGGTTAAAAACACATGAATGATGATATGTAATTCTGGAAAATAATTCAGACCGTGGGACTTGTATGGCACGAGTTCTTGAGGTTTTGCGCTTAGTTCTGATTGCAAAAGGTCCCTAGAAGGGTCAGGAGTGTGTTTGGATCGAAGGAGAGGTTTGAATTATGCTGGAAAGTGGTTTTCAGTTTGTGACTTTTCTCTTGAAAAAATGAAATTGCTTATGCTGTATGGGAGTGTTCTAGCTCGTGTATTGAGTATGGAAGGCTTGCATATATGTTTTATAATGAGAATCAATCAGTATAATGAACATTAAACCAATGCAATGAAGTTTTTGATTTTGCCATAAACTCCATTGAAGAAAACTTGACTTTTGTGTCCAATTTTGAATTCCATGCTCATAATAGGATGTACACGAATTTGGAAGGTGTTTCATGATGCATCAAAGCAATTCAAGCCACAAAATATCTCCTAATTAATTTTTTTGATTTTCATTTGAATTTTAAAGATTTAAAATGAATTAAATCAAATAAAATTAAATAAAAATGGAAAAATTAATTTTTAATCTTGAAATAAATTGTGGGACACGTGGGAGGCATGACAAGGATGAATTAAGTGGAAAAAGTGGGCCCTTTTGTCAAAATATGAAGTTTCAAGGATAGTTGACTTTGGCCATTTTACAAAAATTTCCCAACTTCTCCAATGCATATCTTCCTCAATTATGATCATATGAATATGTTCTTGGACATTTTGGAAAGGTCTTGAAGTCCTCTAACCAATGTCTTTGGTCCCATGTCATTTTGATTTACCAATCTCAAGTTATGGTCTTTGACTTAAAGTGCCTTTTTGTTGACTTTTGAAAATGACCTATAATGTTGAAATTGATAACTTTTTGTGAGAGCATTTCTTGGACTTGGAATGTGAAGATGAGTTGTAGGAAATGTCATCCCCTTAAAAATGAGCATTGGATGGGTTTTTTTGATGAACCATGAAAAAGTTATGCTTTGGTCAAGTTACAGTTGACTTTTCAGCTGTCCAAAAATAGAAACTTTTGACACCTTGATGATTTTTGAGCCATTCTTGTGGAATCATGGTCAAGACTTGACCAAATGACGATTGTGGCTTCAAAATAAGATGTTGACCAAAAATTTTGACTTTTGACTGCCAAATGACCATTTTGCCCCTACAGTGGACTATTGAGCAAATGGGACTTTTGACTGTGCAACTTGACCTTGTGAGCCTTGAAACTTGACATGTGGATGCTTGACAATGTGTATGAGCATATGGGACTTGATTAAGCCCTTGAAAACTTCAACTTCCTTGCAAGAACCAAAACCCTAATTTGACTGGCTTAGGAGGATGGTTGACTGTGCAACCCTTGAGTAGACTTGAGCAAGTTGAGATGATGCTTGTCAAACTTTGAAGAATATAGGAGGGCAAATTTTGGGGTACAACAGTTGCCCCTGTTCAATCTTCTTAGACCTGAGGATGTAGATTGGCTTGTGTGCCTTTCGTGATCCGAAGGTGGAAGATGATTGAACACTAAAGTGCCCAGAAATTTGCACTCACATAGTAGAATATCAGCAGTGTGATGGCGGGAATGGGCTTATAGATGCCATTAGGAGAGATGGTGGATAGGAGGATGGGCTTATAGATGCCATCTGGAGGTGTGACAGAACCTTGTCGGGAATGGGCTTATAGATGCCATTTGGAACTGTAATGGGAGGATGGGCTTATGGATGCCATCTAGGTGTCGATCGCGTAAGAGATTCCTTAGCGAGAACTTGCGTACCTGAGAAAGAAACATAATCACCTGGCCTGTTACATGGGTTGATCTTCAAACTCTTCATGCAAACATGCCCTGGCTGGATACAGGTATCGAATCTACAATTGGTTGCTCACAGATGTGCCCTGGCTGGATACAGGAATCGAATCTGGAATATTAGTCTTCAACAGATATGCCCTGGCTGGATACATGAATCAAATCTTCAAACTCTTCAGACGTGCCCTGAATGGATACAAGAATCGAATCTGGAAATAGTCGTCAACAGATATGCCCTGGCTGGATACAGGAATCGAATCTTCAAACTCTTCAGACGTGCCCTGGCTGGATACAGGAATCGAATCTGGAAATAGTCGTCAACAGATATGCCCTGGCTGGATACAGGAATCGAATCTTCAAACTCTTTAGATGTGCCCTGGCTGGATACAGGAATCGAATCTAGAATTAGTCGTCAACAGATATGCCCTGGCTGGATACAGGAATCGGATCTTCAAACTCTTCAGACGTGCCCTGGCTGGATACAGGAATCGAATCTTCAAACTCTTCAGACGTGCCCTGGATGGATACAGGAATCAAATCTGGAATTAGTCGTCAACAGATATGCCCTGGCTGGATACAGGAATCGAATCTTCAAACTCTTCAGACGTGCCCTGGCTGGATACAGGAATCGAATCTGGAAATAGTCGTCAACAGATATGCCCTGGCTGGATACAGGAATCGAATCTTCAAACTCTTCAGACGTGCCCTGGCTGGATACAGGAATCGAATCTGGAATTGATCGCTCACAGACATGCCCTGGCTAGATACAGGTATCGAATCTGGAATTGCGACAGTTGATAGTAATTATCTTTGGATTGACTTTTTTCCTGAAAAGGCAAAACATCAGTTATATGCAATGTCATGATGTATGAAATGCATGATGTTATGATGTTCTAAAAAATAAATGAGATTGTGTGTTTATGATGCGTATATGCATGCGTCATGGTGTATGATAATGTAATGTCTATGAATGTATTCTCGTATAGGAAAGTAAATCCTTGACGAATGCCGGGAACTTGAATCCTGGGCTGATGTTTGAAGAGGAGAGTTCTTCGTTTCTGCTGGGGATGATGAGTGCAAGAATAAACTGGTAGGAGAAGATGACTCCGTTGGGGAATGAACTTGTTGGAGAGATTACTCTGCGGGGAATACTCTGTGGGAAGAGATACTTCGCTGAGGTTTGATGATAACTCCGCTGGGTATACCGTTGATGAGCTATGTTGGGGAGTTGATGAACTCCGCTGGAGGGATAGGAAGAGCTTCGCCGAGGACGATCTTTCCGTGGCAATTAGCTGAGGATAACCCAGTTATACCCTGGTGGGGAGATAACCTTCGAATAATGCCGGGGAGACGCGTTCGCTTGCAGGGGATAAGCTTCCAGAATCTACTGGGGATAAGCTTCCAGAATCTACTGGGGAGATTGTTCAACTCTCCTGGGGAGACTTTTGAGACTGTACTGGGGAATAGCTCCACTAGGGTTTCTTGTATTCCGCCGGGGAACAATCTTATATCAAGACTGTCGGGGATGCTTGCTTAGGAACATCTGTATACTCCGCTAGGGAATATTGAGATTTTCTGGGGATACCCATCTTCCTTAAGGCTGACAGTAGGCTAACTCTGCTTGGGGGAGAGTGTCGCTGACTTGCTAGAGATACTGTGCCTTTTCGGGGCTGATGAGAGACCAACTCTGCTCGGGGGAGAGTGTTGTTGAGTTTTGACTTACTCTACAGGGAGTGAAGGTATCTTGGTTACATTCTTCAGCCGAACTTACCTTGGTACCTTGGTGGACAGAGCAACTAGATTGCTTAGACAACTCATTATTGCCCCTGTTTATGATGTCACCTGTAATTAATCCTTTGTTTCGTATTCAAATATTTATGAGTTAGCAATTAGTGTCAAATGCATATATCAAGAGTTGAACATTGGACGTTCTTTATAAAACAAAACAGAAAAAGGAAAAACAATTGGCAATTGGTCTGAAAAGTGAATTTGTATTGATTTTTGAATTTGCCTGTAAATAGGCGTTTATGTACAAGAGGCTGGCGTCCTAGTAAGAGAACGCCGCCGAACAGAATAGAGTTTATACAATTTGTACAAAGGTAAACAAAACAGCCATGTGAAAGGAATAACCCCACTGGGTCCCAACTCTGCTATCGCCTTTATGTCTTCAAACATGTCATCACTTTACTGCTTAGTTGAAGATGAAGCTGATTGATTGATGCCGTCTGAACCTGATAGTTGATACCAGATTCTGGATGCAAGGTGATCCAATGAGACATAGTATTACGCTTTAATCCCTAACTTTTGCCTGGACCGCCCTTTCGGGTTTTCAGTCCACCAGGATACCCATTTTTGGCCAAGCCGCCTTTTTAGGTTTTCGACTTGCCGGGTGTACAGATTTTTTCCATTTCATCCCTTATTTTTGCCCGAACCCTTTTGGTTCGCCGGGAAGCCCTTATTTTTGCCTAGGTATGTCAACCTAGCGGGTCTTTAGTTCATGCGTAGTATCTTTTTACCATGTCTGCGTTGGCGGGGTGAGGAAGGTCGTCACCATCCATGGTGGTTAGAATCATGGCTCCTCCTGAGAAGACATGCTTAACCACAAATGGCCCTTCGTACGTAGGGGTCCATTTGCCCCTGGGATCACTTTGAGGAAGAATGATGCGCTTGATTACTAGGTCCCCAACTTGATACTCTTGTGGTCTGACTTTCTTGTTAAATTCCCTGATCATCCGTTTTTGATACGTTTGACCATGACAAATAGCAGTGAGTCTCTTTTTGTCAATTAGATTTAATTGATTAAGTCGAGTCTGGATCCAGTCATCTTTGCTCAGATCTGCATCCTTCATTATCCATAGAGAGGGTATCTGGACTTCAATAGGCAAGACTGCCTCCATGCCATAGACCAAGGAAAAGGGTGTTGCCCCTGTTGACGTCTGTGCTGAGGTACGGTACCCATGAAGAGCAAATGGTAACATCTCGTGCCAATCTTTGTAGGTCACTGTCATTTTCTGCACAATCTTTTTGATATTTTTATTAGCTGCTTCTACAGCCCCATTCATCTTCGGTCGGTAAGGAGAAGAGTTATGATGCTGTATCTTGAATTGCTCGCAGAGCTCAGTGATTATCTTGTTGTTAAGATTGGTACCATTATCCGTAATGATCCTTTCCGGGACGCCGTATCGACAGATCAGGTTATGCCGAATGAACCCTGCCACGACGTTCTTGGTTACCGTAGCGTAGGAAGCTGCCTCAACCCACTTTGTGAAGTAATCAATCGCTACAAGGATGAAGCGATGCCCGTTGGATGCCGTAGGTCTGATCTCGCCAATCATATCAATGCCTTTTGTACCCCAAAATTTGCCCTCCCATATTCTTCAAAGTTTTTGACAAGCATCACCTCAAAGGGTTCAAAGTCTACTCAAAGGCTACACAGTCAACCATCCTCCTAAGCCAGTCAAAATTAGGGTTTTGGTTCTTGCAAAGAAGTTGAAGTTTTCAAGGGCTCAATCAAGTCCCATATGCTCATACACATTGTCAAGCACCTACATGTCAAGTTTCAAGGCTCACAAGGTCAAGTTGCACAGTCAAAAACCCTAATTGCTCCACAGTCAACTGTAGGGGCAAAATGGTCATTTGGCAGTCAAAAGTCAAATATTTTGGTCAACATCTTATTTTGAAGCCACAATCATAATTTGATCAATTCTTGATCATGATTCCTCAAGAATGGCTCAAAAATCATCAAGGTGTCAAAAGTTTCTATTTTTGGACAGTTGAAAAGTCAACTGTAACTTGACCAAGGCATAACTTTTTCATGGTTCATCAGAAAAATCCCATCCAATTCTCATCTTGAAGGGGAAGACATTTCCTACAAGTCATCTTCACATTCCAAGTCCAAGAAATGCTCTCACAAAAAGTTATCAATTTCAACATTATAGGTCATTTTCAAAAGTCAACAAAAAGGCACTTTAAGTCAAAGACCATAACTTGAGATTGTTAAATCAAAATGACATGGGACCAAAGACATTGGTTAGAGGACTTCAAGACCTTTCCAAAATGTCCAAGAACATGTTCATAACTTCAAAATTGAGCAAGATATGCATTGGAGAAGTTGGGAAGTTTTTGTGAAATGGCCAAAATCATTTATCCTTGAAATTTCATTTTTGACAAAAGGGGCCCACTTTTTCCGCTTGATTCAGCTTGGCCATGCTTCCCACGTGTCCCACAAATTATTTCAAAATTTAAAATTAATTTTTTCATTTTTATTTAATTTTATTTGATTTAATTCATTTTAAATCATTTAAAATCAAATAAAATCAAAGAAGTTAATTAAGGGGATATTTCTTGTATTGAATTGCTATGATACATCATCATTGACATTCCAATTTCGTGCAAGGGGCTAAAAGAAGCAAGAATTCAAATTTTGGCTTAAGAATGGAAAGTGCTTCAATGGAGTTTATGGAAAATCCCAAGCATGAATGCATTGCATTATTGGCCATAATTTTGATCAAAACTCATTACATAACATGGATGCAAGCCAACACAAGAGAGAGAACTCTCTAAAATGAAAAAACAAAAACTTCCACAAAAAAAACCTCATATTCTCTTATACAAAATCCTGTACGGAGGCCACTCGATGGAAACACCCACTTTTCTTCTTGTTGCACTGTAAATTCACTTTTCACGTGCAATTTCCCATGAACCAACTTTAACAAAAATCTCATCAACCAAAATAGAAACCTTACACAAGCTCATGTTCATACCGTTGACACGAGCTCAAAACTGATGCAACCACAAATCATCATCCTCTTGACAGCACCACAACAACATCATTGAGTCATGATAAAGCAACACAAAATTCTAACATTTTCAATTTCATTTATTCTATTTAATTTTCTTTTTGATTGTTTGAACTTTATCCATAAAATTCTTTGTGAAGATCATGACTGGAATTTGGCTCTCTGAATCAGAAACAGAAGAACGAGAAGCGTCCAAATCGCAGTTCCGCCGCGCAACCGCGGACTCAACCGCCGCTTCCAGATCCGCTTCTGCCGCGACTTCGTGCTCCCTCCTATTTGGCCCAAAACCCCCCATGGGTTTGCATTATTTTCTTTTTATATCTATTTGTTTTATTTTATTTTTCTCTCTAAATTAACCATTAACACAATTAATCAATTAACATTTTCATAAAAAACCCAAAAAAATATAATCATCATTTTTATTATTATTATTTTTATTTTGTAAATAAACCATAATTGAATTAGTTTTTAATTAGGCCATCTTAACATTCTTTTAATAATTAAAATAGATTTAGATTTAGGTTAACCTTGAATTTTATTTCTTTTTCTATTTTATTTCATAAAAAAAACATAAAAAACAAAAAATATTTTCTTTTAATTAAATTAAATTAATTAGTTATTAATTAGTTTCCATTTCATTTAATATAAAAATCCAAAAAAATCAGAAAAAATCATAAAACAAAAAAAAATGTTTTATTAATATTAATTTCTATTAATTTTGTAAATAAATTTTAATAATCAAATTAGTTTAAATTTAGGTTTTCAATTTTAATATTTTCTTAATAACTAAAAAATATAGAAATTAGGGTTTTAGTATTTTTATTCTTTTTCCTTTTTATTCTTATCATTATTAATTATTAATTATTTTTGTAAATACTCTTGTAATTAAACAATTACTAAATTAGGTTTAAAATTAAATATTTTCTTTAATAATTAAAAATAATTTAGAACTAGGTTTTTTATTTAATTTCAAAATCCAATTAATTTTCTTTATGTCCATTAAATACAAAAACAACAAAAAAAAACTTCTTTTCTTATTAAGTCAATTAATTAATTTGTAATTCCAATTTAATTTCTTTAAAGGGTCTAACGCCCTCGCACCTTCGATTATAATTCCTTTTCGCGCGTTTGCTTCTATTTTTATTTTTGTAATCTTATGTAATTGCCCCAAGGCCTTGTAATAGATAATTAGGACATTTACTTTCCGCATTTTATTTATTCAAATCGGGTTTTTGTTTAATTTGGCGATGTAGACCCGCGCCTTGTAATAGCGTAGGACCTTTATTTTCCGCATTTTTATTCTCCGCACCCTTTTAACTGCTAATCACATGAAAGAATGAATGCCCAAATAAAATCAAAGCGTAGCTCACCCAATGCATGACAAGACAAATAATAACTGAAAATGACACACAATTCACACACCACTCTTAGGGTACGCCTCACTGTTGCCTTGCCCCTCGAAACGTGGTCGTCGAGTACAGGACGTCTTAGTAAGTCCTTATGTCCATGAACATGGTATAAGGGTAGCTTCTAAGGTGTCCCACTGTTGCTCTGGTGATCACACTGTTGCCTTGCCCCTCGAAACGTGGTCGTCGAGTATAGGACGTCTTAGTGAGTCCTTATGTTCCATTGATCTAGTTGCCTCGAAACGGTTGCCTCGAAACAAGTTGCCTCGAAACGGTTGCCTCGGAATAAAAAGATCAATGGCATAAGGGTAGCTTCTAAGGTATCTTACTATTGCTCGGTGACCACACTGTCCCTACAAACTTGAATTGACCCGAACACCTCCAACGGTGGTGCTACCTACCTCTCAATGGTGGGATGGCACTACCTTAAGGACATTTACACAGACTAATTCCTTAGGGTAGGTAGATGACTCGTAGATACTTGCTCTAATTCAAAACAAATCAAAAACTCTTTTCACACTGACACTTTTTTCAAAAAGCTTTCAAAACAACTTTTCAAACACTCTTGAGGACTGATACAAGAGTCGATCTGAAACTTTCAAAGAAACTTTTTCAAAACCCACACACTTTTGAAAAGCAAACAAACATTTTGAAAACACAAATGAGCAAGTATCTAAGAGCCCATGGATAACCATGGATAGAAAGGGTGCTAACACCTTCCCTTTCTATAAATCTACCTCCCGAACCGAGAACCAATCTCAAAAGGAATTTTTCTGTGCTTTTGTCCTGTCCATGTTTGGAGAAAATAAAAGACGGTGGCGACTCTTGCTTCCGCGACATTTCGCGAACCAGCGTTAAACAGTCAGTTCCAGATCCACCGATCACAGAACTGGCGACTCTGCTGGGGAAATTTACTTTTAAAGTGAGGTGTACCTTAGGATAGTTCATAACTGTGTTTTCAATTGCTTTGACTTGTTTGCTTTAAATTGTGGGTACTGTCTTGGGAGTTCTATAGATCCTAACCCGGATCTGGGGATACCTTCTTAGAAAGTAGCAACAAGGCTGTGAGGGAACTGTACGGGGTATACCGACATGGTTGAAACAGTCTGCTACGTTGATGTGGCACTTTGGTGTGTACCGGTAACCCTTGAGTTCAGTCAAGGAGAGTACGGGGCCGCCGCGTGGTGTCGTGAAGCATCAACTGACCTTAGGAACCTTAATTGAACCATCTTGGCCTCTTTAGGGTAGTGAGATAACTGACTTTGGTGCAGTCCGAGGTTGGTTGATACTCGATACTACACTCAATTGAGGGTTGTTTTCTTGGAATATTTCGGTCGCCAGTTCAGTGGCTAAATCGAAACGATGAACAATGAAAGCAATCCAGTGATATTGGGATCCTCTAGAACCCGGTTACTTCTGATAGGACATGTCTTAACCAACAAACTGAAAGAGGGTAATACCTAGACCCCATGCTGGCCTAAACTCTAAGGGCTTCTCTTGTGTGACTTGTGTGCCTTCCAACTTGACCATTTGCATGCTTGTTATCTGACACTTAAGTTTCTTGCAGGTTTTGTTTATAGTCCTTAATTGGGACTCATAACAGGGTTTACTGAGTTTCTTGCAGGTTTTGTTTACAGTCCTTAATTGGGACTCATAACAAGGTTTACCTACGTTACCCCATGCATAGCATAACATCATACCATTGCATACATCCCGCATAAGGACTAATCCGTTTCAAGGATCTCAAGGGCTTGTGATGCAGGTCATGATGAATCAACTATCCAACAAGGGGCAAAGAGGATTTATTTTCCTCTAGACAAGGTTGTCAGGGGCTATGACCCACTCGATATGGTGAGCCTTGACCCTTGAAGAAGGACTCTCAACAACATGAAGTGCCTTCCATCAAGCTACAAAATGCAAACTCTAACAAATTTCTTGTTTACACCACGAGATCCTTGAAAACATTGTATGCATACATACATATCATCACATTACAGGTACCCTTGTTACAGGTCACTTACTTGCCTCGCTGTTTATTTCAGCCATGGCTTGCCAACAAGACAACCAGGACCTTCATGCTCAAGAGACTCGGTTCGGGGAAATCCTCCTGAATCTATCCAAGGGGCAGGAAGAGCTGAGGACACTTCTCATGGGGACTTTGGTCAGGAACAGTGCTGAAGATGAACGGCTGAAACACCTGCAAGCTGAAATGGATACAATGAAAGCCCAGATGCTGGGGCAGATGACTATCATTCAAGGCTTAGCTCAAAGACAAGAAGAGCTCGGGGTTCTCGTCAACAAACTGCTTCGGGGTAACCAACTGGGGCAAACATCTAAGGGTAAAGAGCCAGTCATCATTCAACCACCTTTGAGACAAGAAGATAAGGGGAGAGCTCCTCAATTGGCTTCAATGTCACAAATTCAGCATCAACCTCACCAGCTTCAGACAGACAAGCCCAAAAGGAAATTCACCAAGCTCAACGTGTCGCTGCCTCAAGCTTTACAACAACTGTTGAGGTTGAATTTGGTAACTCTAAGGGACCCTCCTAAGAATCCCAACATGACACCTTCAAGGTATAACCCCAACGCCCGCTGCGCTTATCATTCTAACAGCCCGGGACATGTTACAGATGATTGTTGGACCTTGAAGAATAAGATCCAGGACCTGATTGATGAATGAGCTGTGGAATTCACCCAAGATGGCCAGGCTGAGTGCTTCTACCATCCCTACAGGATTCACCAGTTGAAGTAACAAGCCCTGAGATGAAAAGACTTTTGTTCATTAGGATTTTCAAGTTGTAATTTTCTTTTGTTCAAACATTTACTCATGTTAAACGTTGTTATTTCATTAATGCATCGCATGTGTCTGTTTTGAAGCAATATATTCGTATTCACTATATGCAAATTATTTTCATATTTTTTCTAATGATCAACGCTCGATTAATAATTCTAAGCCTCTTGAGGGAGGATGACGAAAACGATACCACAATCTACAGTATGCTTTTGAACAGACCTCGCTGATGAGGTACAGACATTGTTTCAATTCCTAAACACTGGAGTTATAAGGATGATAATCCCTCGTCACCCCCTTGGAGCCAAAGAAGTAGGAGTTTTCTTTAAAAAAATTAAACCCTTAATCATAACCTGGGGCAGGGTAGTTCTCTCAGTTGATCCAAGCGCCCAACGAATGGCACCAAAAAAGTCCTTACAAAACAAAAGACAGTGATGGTTCCAATAATCATAAGGACGAGCAGTCATTATCTCCCAAAAATAAAAGCCCATTAAGTCAAAACCTATGAAGAAGACTTACAAAACTGGGGCATCCCGCTGACTGTGATCATGAAAGAAACAGTTCAGGCAAAAAACAGGGATAACGAAATCAAAAAAAAGAAAGAGGTCCTACAAACCCTCAACCAAAAAAGGAATGACTGCCTATTCCCTATAAACTGTCAATATCCGAACCATCACTGGAATATCCGAGCAAAGACTCAAACAAGGTCTAACGCACGATCAACTGAGTTTAGGTTTGAAGAACATCACGAAGAGCGGGTGGGTACAAATATAATTTGAGCCTTTTCCTTTGTTTCTTAAACCGTGAACCAGGCCACGTTACAACCCTTAAAAGTCCTAGCTGAAGCATGGGTTAGTTCGAAAGCATATTGTTACGAAAGGTATCCTGACTCCTTAAGGGTTCCGGTAAAATAACGAGTTGACATCACAGTTTACAAAATTCACTTGTTTTTACTGAAAAATACATTTGCAAAAAAAAAACTTCGAGACAGACATACGCTTTGCATTCTTAAAATAATATTGTTTGCATATGACTATTTGTTCAACAACATAGAAATTCGCACGAAGAATATCTAATGAACAAAAGCACCTCCAAGCAAGGGGCATGGCATGATAATTGTCCATTATCTGGGGCAGTTAAGTTAAGATTCGGAGAATCTCTCAAAAGGCCAACCAGCTTGGGGCAAATCTCTGTCTGGATCACTTGGGGCATTGGACGATCAAACGAAGATCTTCTGGTGGCATGGTAACACTGCACTACTGACAGTGACAACTCCCGGCATCCTGAGAGCACGGACATAGTCGAAAAATACTGCGTATAATCAAAGACCCGCTAGGTTGACACACCTAGGAAAAAATAAGGGCTTCCCGGCGAACCAAAAGGGTCGGACAAAATAAGGGATGAAATAAATAAAAAATCTGTACACCCGGCAAGTCGAAAACCTGAAAAGGCGGCTTGGGCAAAAACGGGTATCCCGGTGGACCGAAAACCCGAAAGGGCGGTCCAGGCAAAAGTTAGGGATCAAAAGCGTATGACTATGTCCCGGCATCCCGTCACTTGCCTACCAGAAGAAGATTTGTCAGTCGGTAGTCATCAAGCACCTCCACGGGTATCTTCTCCCGCAGAAACTGGGGCAATAAGAATTGTCTAAGCGATCTGGTTGCTCTGTCCACTGAGGTACCAAGGAAAGTTCAGCTGAAGAACATGACCAAGTTACCTCCACTCCCCGCAGAGTAAGACAGGAGTCAGCAGTACTCTTCCCCGAGCAGAGTTTGGTCTCCCAATCAGCCCTAAAAAGACACAGTATCTCCAGCAAGTCGGCAACACTCTCCCCAAGCAGAGTTAACATACTGCCAGCCTTAAGGAAGTTGAGTATCCCCAGCAGATCTCAACATTCCTCAACGGAGTCTACAAACACCCTCAACAAGCATCCCCGACAGTCTTGATCTAAGATTGTTCCCCGGCGGAATCTAGACATCCAGCGGAGCCCTTCCCAGTACAGTCCAAAGTCTCCCCAGGAGAGTTAAATCATCTCCCCAGTAGGAAGCTTATCCCCAGTAGATTCTGGAAGCTTATCCTTTGCAGAGCATATCTCTCCCCGTCTTTATTCAGAAGGTTATTCCTCGCCAGAGCTTATAACTGGGTTATTCTCAGCTAATTGCCACGGAAAGATCGTCCTCGGCGAAGTATTCCTATCCCCAGCGGAGTTCCTCAAACCTCCCAAACGTAACTCAACAACGGTATCCCCAGCGGAGTTATCATCAAACCTCAGCGAAGTATCTCTTCCCCGCAGAGTAATTCCCCGCAGAGTAATCTCTCCAACAAGTTTATTCCCCAACGGAGTCATCTTCTCCTACCGGTTTATTCTTGCAACCATCATCCCCAGCAGAAACGAAGAACTCTGTTCTTCAACATCAGCCCAGGATTCAACTTCCCGGCATTCGTCAAGGGTTTATTTTCCTAGGCGAAAATACATTCATAAACATATCACCTTTCATACATCTTGCTTACATACACAATGCATGCACATACGCATCATATCACACAATCTCATTTCTCCCTGAGAGCATCATGACATCATGCATTGCACAACTGATGTTTTGCCATTTTCAAGAAAAAGGTCAATCCAAAGACGATTACTATCAACTGTTGCAATTCCAGATTCGATACCTGCATCTAGCCAGGGCATATCTGTGAGCGATTGATTGTGGATTCGATACCTGTATCTAGCCAGGGCATATCTACATTAAAGAGATTAAAGAGATAGCTGGGAAATGCTCCAGATATGGATGCTGTTCTTTTGCTTATTCATATTTTCTCTTCAGAGATGGCTTAGAAATGCTCTAGAGATGGACGCTATTCTGTTGCTTATTCAGAGTTACTTGTTCAGAAATAGTTCAGAGATGCTCCAGATGGACTCTATTCTGTTGCTTATTCAGGGCTTCTTTTCAGAGATAACTTAGAGATGCTCCAACCACGGATGCTATTTGTTGTACCCCAAAATTTGCCCTCCCTTTTCTCATTAAATTCTCATCACAAAGCCCTTGGAGATCAAGACCCAGTTAGGGTTTCATCTGCTCAAGACCTCTCCTTGCACTGGTTGACCCAAATTAGGGTTTGTGTTTGCACAAAGATGTTTTGACCTAAAATGCCTAAGATGACTTTCATGCTTCATATGGGACTCCCAAGTTTATCCATACCAAGTTTCAATCCTTGATTCCAAGTTTTGCCCAGTCAATTGGACAGTTGACCTAGAAATCAGCTGTATTGGGGAAAAAGTCAACTGTGGCCAATTGACAGTCAAACCTCATGGAAATTGACCCACATCAACATTTTGAACTCATATGAACCATTTGATCAAGTTTGGATCACAATTCCACAAGAAATTTGATCAAATCACCAAAAGGGCAAAATGGTCCTTTTTAGGGTTTTGACTACACAAAGGCAATTTTTGACTGTTTGACCCAACCAATGGAAAACCAAGCTCACATATGGACTCAAGGACCCCATGGAATTATCTTGACATGCTCAACAAACTCAAAAGATCCCAAGTACACAAGATTGACAGTTGATTTTCCCAGTCAATTGATCAATTTTGACTGTATATTGAAAAGTCAAACTTTGACTTTTTGGTCAAAATCAAGAGTCAAGATTCATTTTTCATCAAAACATGCCAAATCATGAAACTTGTTCACCAAGAAATCACAAAATGCGAATTAGGGTTAGAAATTAGAATTTTTCATAACTTAGAATTTTTCTAAGTTATGAAAAACCCTAATTTTTTCCCAACTTTTCCCCACTTTCTCACCAAGATCCATTTGGATTCAAATAAAAGTCAAAACATGAAAGTTGTAGCTTGTTGCATAATCTACAACTTTGATTCACAAAGTTTTCCCATTTGAGGCTTGTATCTCAAGTTACAATTTTTTGAATAAGGGCACTAAACCATTCTTAACTTAGTGAAATTTTAACCTATTTTGACAAGGTTTTCTACCCAACTTCAAGGCCATTTTCCATACACTTCCACTTGGAATTTCAATTTTCATTTCAAAGATGGATTGTAGTACACATTCCAAGCTTTCCAAAATGTCCAAGAACTTCTCAAACAACCTCATAACTTGAGAGAATCGAATTTCACAATATGGCAAAAATTCATTTTTGTTCTTGACCAAAGCATGTTCATAACTTAAGCCATTTTCAAGTCAGCATAGTTTGTGCTAAATTACAGGTCCTAAAACTCTTTGACACTCAATAATTCAATGCAAAACCTTTGTTCCAAGGTCTTATTTCATGAGTTCAAGCATTGCCTAAAGGATTAATCCCAAAATAGATAAAGCATTTCTTCCATTTTTGCAAAAGTTAACTTTATGTCCAATTGAAAATCCAAGCAGTACAAAGGAGATCTAATTGGCACAAGATTATGGGCAAAACACTCTGATCAAGGAGGGATTATGCAGCTCATTAGGGGGCCTCTACTGACCTAGAACACAACTTGGGCATTAGTTGCTTAAAGTGTAAGAAACATGGCATTTTGTCAAGATAACTCTCATATCAGCCTACAAACCCTTAAGTGAACTTGTGAAACACACTCAAGACATCTCAACCAAGCTATTGCACGACCCTAACACCTCTCATACACTCCCAATCTCAGAATCACCTTCAAACTGCAAAAACAGGGCCAGGCCTGCAGTTTGAGTGCCATCTTCCATTTCCCTCGAGCTCTCTTGCCCAAACCAGTTCACATACATTCCCTAGCATCTATGCAAGCTAACCATGACTTGAAACACGATCTGTAATCCCTCTAACCAGTTCCACCATTTTCAGTTTCTTGTTTTGCAGGTGAAGTGCTCTAGCACGATTCAAAAGCTTTCAAGACAAAGTAAACATTGGAATAGCATCCCTGGACCTCAAGGAAGCTTTTCCAATCATCACCTTGCACTAAAAGCTTCCTCATTGCCAAATAGAACTTCAACTGAACAGGTATTTTGGTGAACTTCTATCTCTCTTATTAAGCATCATTAGCTCTAAGTTTGTGAATAAACAATGTTCTACTCATGCCACTGAACATGTACATGTTTTTACTTTTCATTTCTTTTGCTTGAGCTGTGAGAATTTAAGGTTTGAAAATGGCAGAAAATCTAGGTTAGGATTTGGGGGAGAAGAAATTCTCCCTCATCTTAGAGAGTTAGATCAAGTTCTGCATATGGTTGGATTCGTCTCTTGATGCTGAACATTTTTTATGTTATGAGTTTTCATTAATAAGCCAGGAATCAGGAGTTAGAAGATTGAGAAGAAGGGCGCGCGTTTTTGAACTGGTTTTGTCTGAAGGTTGAAGACAATGTCTTCTTGGGCTGGGCCTGAGTGATTTTCTTGTTCACACCACCTTTTTGGTTTTACACCCCCTGAGCCCATTTGCTTTATTTTTAATGTTTTTTGACTTTTTCTTTTTTTAATTGACTCATTTATTTTTTCTCAGCATATTAAAAATTTAAAAATATTTTTTCTCATCATTTTTGAATTTATTAGGTTTTTATTTGATTTTTCTCTTAGTTTGAACATAAATGAATAAATATATATGTTTTGTTTAAAATATTAAAATATTGGAAATACATTTTTTACACACTTTTATTTTGTTCTACTTTCTGAGAATATTTTATAGAAAAAAAATACTTTTTTTATTATTATTAAATATTAAATATTATTAATTAATATGTATAATACATCTTTTGTAAATAATATAAATAAATAGGTATATATTAATACACTTAGGATATAAATACCAAAAAAGGTACATATTTTATTTTTTAATATTTAATACTAAAAAAATACTTTTTTTTATATAAATATACTACATTTTATTTTTGTATATAAATAGTAAATATTATATATATTAAATAATTAATCCCCCTTTTTGATTAAAATTAGGGTTTGCCCTAAAATATGAAAATACTTCAAAAATATTTTTTTTTTATTTCTTTTTTTATTTTACATAAATAATACTTTTTTTCATACACATAAAAATTCTTTTTACATTTTGCATATTTATTTCATTCCCATTTAATTATGCAATTATTTATCTTGTAAATATCCAAAGAAAATGATGTAATAGCTAGGTTTAATTTCTTGTCTAAATAATCCCCATTTGAACATTTGTACCCCCTCCCCATATTATTGTGTTGTAATAGCGTAGGAATTTAAATTTCGCATTTTATCGCTTTCTAAATATACTATGCTAGAGTTAGGGTTTGTATGCGAATAAAACGAATAAATTAGTTTGACCTAATACAAGACAAAAAGGCATGAAAAATGGACAACACATTTCACACTTGCACCCCTAGGGTATTCCACTTTGTTGCCTTCAAATAATTGGGCCATATTGTATGTTGAATTTCTTTGGGTAAAGCAAATAATCAGATGATCATAAGTCCCTCGATGACGCTTTCGAAAAGTTGCCTAAAATGATCAAGTCCCTTTCAAAGAGAAATTACCCAAAGACATTTAACACTATTGCAATTATGGTCTAAACGATGACCCGCGCCCGTCCCTTTCACCTCCTAATACAAGATTGTCCACCAAATGCAATGGTGGAACAAAATTGTCAAAAGGTTTAAAACATGACAAAAATCTTTGAGAAAACTTTAGGGTAGATAACTCTTAAGTACTTGTCAACTTGCAAAGAAAACACTCGCCTAATTTCAAACTACACTTCACAAACACTTTCAAAACAAACTTTCAAAAAACCTTGAAACATCTTTTCAAAAGACAAACACCTCTTATAAAACATTCGAGTAAAGAATTGTTACAAGGGTAGCCTATACAAGGCATCTTTTCAAAACATTTTCAAAACCACACACCAAGCACCATTTCAAACAATTGAAAACCAAGGCAAGTTGATCTAAGCAAGTACCTAAGAGCCCATGGATAACCATGGATAGAAAGGGTGCTAATACCTTCCCTTTCTATAATCTACTCCCCGAACCCAAGAAAAAATCTCAAAGGTTTTTGCTGTGCTTTTTAAACCTTTCCTTAGGATAAAATAAAAAGTCGGTGGCGACTCTTGCTCAACCGAAACATTTGCGAATACAAACGCAAAACCATAGTCAGTTCTCCCACCGTATCACACTATTCTATTATTTATTCAGAGATTCCTTCTAGATATAGTTCAGATGTGACCCAGGCATGGCGACGTTCTGATACTTATTCCAGATTTCCTTTCAGAGATAGCTTGGAAATGCTCCAGATATAGATGCTGTTCTTTTGCTTATTCAAGACTCCTTCTAGAGATAGTTCAGATGTGACCCAGGCATGGCGACATTCTGATACTCATTCCAAATTTCCTTTAAGAGATAGCTTGGAAATGCTCCAGATATGGATGCTGTTCTTTTGCTTATTCAAGACCCCTTCTAGATATAGTTCAAATGTGACCCAGGCATGGCGACGTTCTGATACTTATTCCAGATTTCCTTTCAGAGATAGCTTGGAAATGCTCCAGATATGGATGCTATTCTTTTGCTTATTCAAGACCCCTTCTAGATATAGTTCAGATGTGACCCAGGCATGGCGATGTTCTGATACTTATTCCAGATTTCCTTTCAGAGATAGCTTGGAAATGCTCCAGATATGGATGCTGTTCTTTTGCTTATTCAAGACTCCTTCTAGAGATAGTTCAGATGTGACCCAGGCATGGCGACGTTCTGATGCTTATTCCAGATTTCCTTTCAGATATAGCTGGGAAATGCTCCAGATATGGATGCTGTGCTTTTTCTTATTCAAGACTCCTTCTAGAGATAGTTCAGATGTGACCCAGGCATGGCGACGTTCTGATACTTAGGGCTTAGATCACCTTCTTGCATGACAAATTGTTTGAATTGTTTGCTTTACATTTTGGCTCTCTTGTTTGGGTTTGCAATCCCACACCCGGATTTTGGGAAACATTCATAGATGGCAATACGTTGTGGAAACTGTGCAGGGTATACCGACACGGTCGAAGCAATAGCTATATTAGTGCGACATATTTGTAAGTACCGGTAACCCTTGAGTTCAATCAAGGAGAGTACGGGGCCGCTGAGTGATGTCACTAAGCACTAACGACCTAGAACCTTAATTGACTATCTTGGCCTTTTATTAGGGGTAGTGAGATGACCGGCTTTGGTGCAGTCCAAAGTTGGTAGATACTCGATACTACACTCATTGAGGTTTGTTTTCTTGGTATATTTTGGTCGCTAGTTAAGTGGCTAAACCAAAACAATGAACAATGAAAATAATCCAGTGATATTGAGCTCCTTAGAACCCGGTTACTATTTATAGGACAGGTTTTTAAGCCAACTACACTCAAAAGGGTACTCACCTATGAAACCCCATACAAGCCTGAAACTAGGGTTTGGTGTGATTTGCTTGTACATATGTTTTGTGCATACATCATAAACATCATGAAACATCATATGCATTCACTAACCATTTCAAGGGTTTTGGATCTTCATCTTTGTTCTTGTTTTGTAGGACATGGAAATTCCTCGCAGAAATACCATTCAAGTCAACCTTGTGAGAATCTCTCCTCAACTCAAGGAGATCACTTCAAGAATTCCGGAAAATTCATCCTTCAGTGAAAGACATGGTAGACTGCTCAGCCTAGTCAACACCAACGTTGAAGAAGACATGATGAAAGTGCTATTCCAGTTCTTTGACCCTCTTCACCACTGTTTCACTTTCCCTGATTATCAGTTGGTACCCACTTTGGAGGAGTTTTCTCAACTCCTAAGAATCCCTATCCTTAATCAACTACCATTCAACGGTACGGAGAAGGAACCAAAGCCGGAAGATGTTGCTCGAGCATTACATCTACAACCATCCGACATCAAGGGGCATTGGGAAACCAGAAGCGGCGTCAAAGGATTCTTAGCAAAATTCTTGTTCGAGAAGGCACAAGAATGTTGGAATTCATTGGACCTACAAGCCTTTGAAGAGATTGTGGCACTCCTTATCTATGGGTTGGTCTTGTTCCCAAATCCTGACCAATTGGTAGATGTCAACACCGTCAAAATCTTCTTGTCCAGAAATCCAATACCAACATTGCTTGGGGACATCCTTCACTCATTTTACACACGAACAATGAGAAAGAGGGGTGTTCTCATGTGCTGTACTCCTATCCTTGCAAGGTGGTTTATTTCGCACCTTCCACAATCTGTCCTAAAGAATGACCAAGGCTCAAGGTGGTCCCAACGGTTGATGACTCTCACTCATTCTGATGTGCATTGGTGTTCTCAGTCCAGAGAAAATGTCATCATTGTCTATCATTGCGGAGAATTTCCTAATGTTCCTTTACTTGAAATTAGAGGAGGTATCACCTACAACCCTTGCCTAGCTTTGAGGCAATTTGGATATGCACGGAGGGATGGCCCTCATGATATGCTGATTCCTGACCTAGTTTTTGACTTCGACAACGATGCGCAAGGACTTCGCCAAAGATTCATCAGAGCTTGGGGAAAACTCAATAACGTTGATAGCAAGACTTTGGGACACAAGAACTCCATCCCTCTTGAGCCCTATCTCAAGTGGGTACGAGCCCGAGCCCAAAGTCTAATGATGCCTTATCCTCATGTACTCCCAGTGATTAAAGAGCCCGTCAATGAAGGAGAGGTTCCCTACACCATCCTACATCCAGACATGCCTACATCGTGGGAGGAAATGTAGAAAAGTTGGATTCAGCTCAAGGAGGAACAGAATACTTTTGAAGCTAGCTTCTACGCCAGTGAGAAGAAGGTTCTAGAGCTTACCCGCCGACTCCATGAGCAAGAGGCCCTCAACACCTACATCGCACCAAAGAGGATGCACAATGTCTTTTTGCCTTGAGAAGTTATTTTGTAATATTTGGCACATTGGGCATTTATGTACTAACAAATCTCTTCTTATTAATATGACGTGCGTTCTTCTTTGTCTGAAACAAGTTTGAATGTTCTAAATCCTTGAATGCATTGCATACATAAGCATACCATTCATCATGTGCATAAGCAGGTCTCACTCCAGGTTTCCTTATCTGTCTGCTGTTTATTTCAGTAGGATGGATCTCGAGCAAACAGTCAAAGATCTACAAGCTCAGAATGCACAGTTCCAGCAACTCCTGTTGACCTTGGCTAAGGGTCAGGAGGATATCAAAACTCAATTGGGGAACAAAGACCCAGTGAAGAAGAAGAAAAAGAGACTCGGGGTGGCTACTTTGGGTAGAAGATTTGATGGAGAAGCTCGGAGAGTGCTTGAATTTCCTCCTACCTCTGATGAAGGGACCAGTAAAAGAGATGGAGCTGCGGTGCCTTCCGAGTCTGATGCAGAGGAGGAAGAGGTTGAAGAGGATGAAGATTATTCTGACCAGCAATACCCTCCAGCTGATGATAAATACAAAGGGTTAGAAGACAGATTGGCCGCCATGGAATTACAAAGAGTATCGGGCTTGGATTTTGAAGACTTGGGCTTGGTTGCCGGGATTGTGATTCCCCCAAAATTCAAGGTGCCAGTGTTTGTGAGGTATGATGGGCTGTCCTGCCCCAAAATGCATCTCCGGTCTTACGTGAGAAAGATTCAACCCTATACGGCAGATTAAAACCTCTGGGTTCATTTCTTTCAAGACAGCCTTTCGGGAGCTCAGTTGGAGTGGTTTTATCAGCTAGAAGGAACCAGTGTCAGAAATTGGGAAGATTTGGCCACCGCTTTTTACAAACAATACCAATACAATTCTGATCTTGCTCCTACTCGTACCCAACTTCAGGGTATGTCACTAGGAACAAGTGAGGGATTCAAAGAATATGCACAAAAATGGAGGGATTTGGCTGGCAGGGTGCAGCCTCCTTTAACCGATCGCGAGCTCGTTGATATGTTTCTTGGGACCCTATCTGGGCCATTCTTCAATCATCTAATTGGTAACTCTTCCAAGGGGTTTACCGATTTGATCTTAACAGGCGAAAGAATAGAAGCCGACATCAAGTCAGGAAAGATTTAGAAGGGTGTTGCTGCAAGTGTTGAGAAGAAGCCTTTTAAGAAGGAAACAGCTATGGTATATTCTCAGAGAAGAGCAGGGAAGATGGAGCGTCGGCCAACTGTGGGGGCCGTAATGATTCAAAACACTCCTAGTGAGCAGCCTCGCTATAACCAGTCCAGACCAAATCAACAACGGGTGGAACGGCCACAACGGCAGTTCACCCGCATTAATATGACTCCAGCGCAAGTGCTTCCTCATCTACTGAAGTTGAACCTCGCCACCATCAAGGAGGCACCAAAGAATGTGAATACGTCCTCTCCGCATTATCATGCCAATGCTAAATGCGCCTACCATTCAGACAGTGTTGGACACGACACCAATGATTGCTGGGCACTCAAGCATAAAATCCAATACCTGATAGAGGCTAAGGAGGTGGAGTTTGACGCTCCAGAGAATCCTAATGTGATATCTGCACCCATGCCGAAGCACGGCCGAAACGTCAACGCCATTGAAGAAGATTTGTATGTTGCTGATGTCAGTGATCTGACTACTCCACTGCTAACCATTAAGTTGAATCTGTTGAGGGCCGGGATCTTCCCGGGATGTAAGGAAGACTGCTATTGTTGTTACTCTCTGTCGTTTGATTATCTGTTACTGAAAAAAGGCATCCAAGGCCTTATGGATAGTCGACAAATTTTGTTCGAAAAAGTTCCTGCTGTTCCAGTTCATACTGAAGATGTCTCAATCATAACCATTCACGCCAATCTTTCCAAGGCCGTCAAAAAGCCTGTTAAGATTACACCAGCTGCGAAATCTGTTCCTTTGAAGATAACAATGCCAGGGCCTGTTCCCTATGTTTCTGAGAAGTCGATACCTTGGAACTATGGCGGTGACGTCTACTACCATGGTATCAAGCAAATCGAGGTAATTGAAGAAAGCTCGGATGATGATGAAGCCAGCATTAGTAGCATTGCAGGCACTAGCAAAATCACCAGGAGCGGGAGAATATTTTCTCCAGAGATTGCCCCTCCAAGAGCAGTCTTTGGACCCTCATCAGCTAACGAGGTCATCCCTGCACTAATAAAGCTCTCTACTAGAACTCCCCTGATTGAAGACATTGTTGTTCCTAGTACTGTCTCTCCTACTGCTGCTGACAAAGGTAAGGGAATCCAAGATGAGTCCGTCAAGACGAGGGCTCAACCCTTGGTAATCCCAGAGACCTCCAAGAAGGAAATGGACGAGATTTTGAGGATAATCAAAAGAAGTGATTACGATGTGGTGGAGCAGTTGGGGCAAACCCCCTCCAAGATCTCCATGCTGGCACTACTACTTTGCTCAGAAGCGCACGCTAAAGCCCTGATAAAATTCCTGAAGGCAGCTCATGTGCCCCAGGAAACCTCTGCGGATCAATTTCAGAATTGCGTGGCTAGCCTGACTGCGGACAATGGGTTAGGTTTTTCTGATGCTGACCTAACTCCTAAAGGTAGGAATCACAATGATGCTTTGCACATTTCAGTCGAGTGTCGAGGAACTACTCTCGCACATGTCTTGGTTGATACTGGTTCGTCGCTGAATGTATTGCCTAAGAAGGCCTTGGACCGACTAGATTGTGAAGGGTTGGATTTGAAGCCGAGTGATATTGTTGTCAGAGCTTTCGATGGTTCGAAGAGAATGGTCCATGGAGAGGTTGAAATTCCCATCAAGATAGGCACTGAGGTGTTTAAATCCACTTTCTATGTGATGGACATTCGTCCATCATACTCTTGCCTACTGGGTAGACCTTGGATACACCATGCTGGGGCAGTCACCTCCTCCTTACATCAGATGTTGAAGTATCCTGTTAAGGGAAAGATCATTACCGTCCATGGCGAAGAAGAGTACATGATTAGCCACTTAAATTCTTTCCGGTATGTGGAGGTTGAAGGAGAGTTCATTGAGACACCGTTTCAACATTTCGAAGAAGTCCATCCTGAAATAGCAGTAGCGAAGTTGGCAGCTGAGACACCGAGGCAGATGGCCAGGATGGCATCTCTGGAAGACGCAAGGGCCGCAATAAAGGAAGGGAAGAATTCAGCATGGGGGCAGTTACCCGACATTCAACATAAGACAGACAAATTTGGATTAGGGTTCACAGCCGCTGGCCAGAAAGCTATGCGCCGGTCAAAGATTGAAAGGGCGCCAGTCAAAATTTCTCCCTACGGAATCAACGCTTTGGAGGACGAAGACAAAGAGAGCAACATTGAAGAGTGGATTTATCCAACTGTCAAAGGAGGATTGAGCAACTGGGAGGCAAAAGACTTTGTCCCCATCACTTTTATTCATCAGTAATTTATCTGTTAAACATTTCTTATTTGGTCTATAATATTTATTTTCAAACAATCCGTACACTATCTTTTCACCTCATGCCTTGCCCGGGGCATGTAGGTCCACTTGTAAGGGTTTAATTATTTTTCATATCCATATGCCATGTTTAATGACTCATTGGACGTTTTTCATTTGATAAACTGCTTATGTTCATTTTCTTTCCTTTTGCATTTTTTTAAGGATGGCTATCCCTTACACACACCCACACTCACCAATGCAGGTACCCATCCATTCCAGATTCCATGGGTGACTATTCTGCTATATCTTTCAATAACTCTGAGGATCTGGTCAATCTAGCCGAGTATGAAGATGACGAAGGTTGTGAAGTACCCGGGGAACTAGCCAGACTTCTGCAACAAGAGGAAAGGGCCATCTTACCGCATGAAGAACCATTGGAAACTGTTAACTTGGGAACCGAGGAGGACCGGAAGGAGGTGCAAGTGGGTGCCAATCTGGAACCGAGTGTCAAGGAACGCCTGATACAGTTGTTGAATGAGTATGTTGAAATCTTTGCTTGGTCTTATGAAGACATGCCGGGTTTAGACACAGACATCGTGGTTCATCGTTTCCCCACAAGAGAGGATTGTCCGCCGATCAAGCAAAAAGTTCGTCGAATGAGACCTGACATGTCTGAAAAGATCAAAGCATAAGTAATGAAGCAATTCGACGCTGGCTTTCTGGCTGTTACGTCCTATCCTCAATGGGTCGCTAACATCGTGCCAGTACCTAAGAAAGATGGCAAAGTCAGGATGTGTGTGGACTACCGGGATTTGAATAGGGCCAGCCCTAAAGATGATTTCCCGCTACCTCACATTGACATCTTGATCGACAATACAGCTCAGCATAAAGTGTTTTCCTTCATGGATGGATTCTCGGGCTACAATCAAATCAAAATGGCCCCCGAGGATATGGAGAAAACAACTTTTGTCACGCAATGGGGCACTTTCTGTTACAAGGTGATGCCGTTCGGGATGAAGAACGCAGGGGCAACTTATCAACGCGCCATGGTGGCTTTATTTCATGATATGATACATCATGAGATTGAAGTTTACGTAGACGATATGATAGCTCGGTCACAAACAGAGGAAGAGCACCTTGAACATCTGGAGAAGCTGTTTGCTAGGTTAAAAGAATACAAGCTCAGGCTGAATCCAAGTAAATGCCCTTTTGGAGTAAGGTCTGGTAAACTCCTGGGATTCATTGTAAGCAACAAAGGCATTGAAGTCGATCCCGCAAAAGTGAAAGCAATACAAGAAATGCCTGCTCCCCGTACTGAGAAGGAAGTTAGAGGATTCTTGGGGCGCTTAAACTATATTGCTAGATTCATCTCACATCTGACTTCTACCTGTGAGCCAATTTTCAAACTCTTGAAAAAGGATCAGGTAGTCGAGTGGAACGACGATTGTCAAGCTGCTTTTGATAGAATCAAGGAGTATTTGCTAGAACCTCCTATTCTGATGCCACCCGTCGAAGGAAGACCATTGATCATGTATTTGACCGTCTTGGATAACTCAATGGGGTGTGTTTTGGGCCAGCATGACAAGTCTGGTCGAAAAGAGCATGCTATTTATTACCTTAGCAAAAAGTTTACCGACTGTGAGACTCGCTACTCACTGCTCGAGAAAACTTGCTGCGCTTTGGTATGGGCTGCTCGCCGACTAAGACAGTATATGTTGACTCATACTACCTTGTTGATTTCCAAAATGGATCCTATCAAGTATATCTTCGAAAAGCCCGCTTTATCTGGAAGGATAGCTAGATGGCAAATGATCTTAACTGAGTATGACATCCAGTACACCACCCAAAAAGCTATAAAAGGGAGTGTACTAGCTGACCATCTGGCTCATCAGGCTATCGAAGATTATCAACCCATGAGATTTGACTTCCCGGACGAGGACATCATGAATTTGGACAACATTGAAGGTAACGGACCGTATGACGGACCCGAAAAGGGATCCCGATGGACCCTGTACTTCGATGGTGCTTCAAATGCACTTGGAAACGGTATCGGCGCGGTACTCATTTCTCCGGAAGGTTGTCACACGCCTTTCACGGCCCGACTTTGCTTCAGCTGCACAAACAACATGGCTGAGTATGAAGCCTGCATCTTTGGTCTCAAGGCTGCTATAGACTTGGGGATCAAATCTTTGATCGTATTTGGGGACTCGACTTTGGTTATCAGTCAAATCAAAGGAGAATGGGATACCAAACATCCTAATCTCATCCCATACAAAGAACACGTCCTGACATTGTTGCTGCATTTCGAGCAAATTACCTTCGAGCATTTCCCGCGAGAAGAGAATCAGCTAGCAGATGCTCTGGCCACAATGTCCTCCATGTTTAAACTCAACTGGGATAACGAGGCTCCCCAAATCACCATCGAGCGAATGGATGAACCTGCGCATTGTCATGAGATTAATACCGAAGAGGTAGTGGAACAACCCTGGTTCCATGAAATCAAAAGGTATCTCGAGACTCGAGATTATCCTGAAGGAGCTTCCGTGAATGACAAGAAGTTCTTAAGGAAATTTGCTGCTAAGTTCTTCCTGAGCAACGACATCCTTTACAAACGAAGCCATGATTGTGTATTACTCCGATGCGTAGATAAAGCTGAAGCAGAGTTGATCATGACCGATATACACAGCGGCACATTTGGCACTCACTTGAGCGGGCATACAATGGCTAAGAAGATCCTAAGGGCAGGCTATTACTGGTCTACCATGGAAGCTGACTGCCATCAACATTCCCGTACTTTCCACAAGTGTCAAGTCTATGCTGACAAAGTTCATATCCCTCCGGTTCCTCTCAACGTCCTGACTGCTCCGTGGCCCTTCGTAATGTGGGGCATTGATATGATTGGAGAGATCAAACCCACGGCCTCCAACGAACATCGTTTCATCCTGGTTGCCATTGACTACTTCACTAAATGGGTCGAAGCAGCTTCCTTCGCCTCTGTCACTGAAAATGTGGTTGCCCGCTTTATCAAGCAAAATCTCATATGTCGGTATGGTGTTCCAGACAAGATCATCATAGACAACGGTACAAATCTGAATAACACAATGATCACTGCATTGTGCGAACAGTTCAAGATTTATCATCACAATTCATCTCCCTATCGGCCGAAGATGAACGGTGCTGTTGAAGCTGCGAACAAAAACATTAAGAAAATCATTCAGAAAATGACAGTCACTTACAAAGACTGGCATGAGATGTTACCGTTTGCTCTGCATGGATACCGTACGACGGTACGCACTTCAACTGGGGCAACCCCATTTTCTTTGGTTTATGGCATGGAAGCTGTTTTGCCTATGGAAGTTCAGATTCCTTCTCTAAGGATTATGAAGGATGCAGGTTTGAATGAAGATGATTGGATGCAGACCCGACTTGACCAACTCAATCTGATCGACGAAAAGCGACTTCCTGCTATATGCCATGGTCAGACGTATCAAAAGCGGATGATCAAGGCCTTCAATAAGAAAGTCAGACGTCAAGTGTATTAAGTCGGAGACCTCGTAATCAAGCGGATTATCTTGCCGCAAAGTGATCCCAGGGGCAAATGGACTCCTACATATGAAGGACCATTTGTGATCAAGAGCATATTTTCTGGTGGTGCAATGATTCTGACCACCATGGACGGCGACGATTTGCCGCACCCTGCGAACGCAGACATATGCAAAAGATACTACGCATAAAATAACCCGACAAGTCGAAAACCCGAAAGGGCGGCTTGGGCAAAAATGGGTATCCCGGTGAACTGAAAACCCGAAAGGGTGGTTCAGGCAAAAATTAGGGATAAAAACAAAAAAATCTGTACACCCGGCAAGTCGAAAATCCGAAAGGGCGGCTTGGGCAAAAAGGGGTTTCCCGGTGGATCGAAAACCCGAAAGGGCGATTCAGGCAAACATTAGGGAATTAAAGCATATGACTATGTCTCGTCGGATCACTTCAAGGACAATCTCTTCATCAACCGGTTCCAGGCTTCTGATCAATCCAGTCATCGTCAAGCGAAGCAGTGAATGAACAGATATTCAGAGTTGTGGAAGCTATAGCGGAATGGAATCCCATGGAATTATTTCACATAGCCATCTTTATTTTGTATAAATCTTTCAATATTTACGACAAAATCCTCTTACTAGGATGATTGTCTCCTTTGTACAAATATACTCATAGAAAATCAATACAAATTCTTTTCCCAGAAATTTGTGTCATTTCCTTTTCTTTTCTCTTGCACTGTTTGTTTTATTTTGAGAAACGTCCAATGTTTTGTTAAATAGGCATATGCATTTGAACATAATCATTTCCTTATCAAGAAAGAGGATTACTGATAGGTCGAAGGTACAGTTCAATAACCCGATACCCTTTTAAAGGAAACCCCCGGGAGATTTGGAATCCATATCCCTAGCAAGTCTTGAAGCTCATCCCCAGTAGATTCTGGAAGCTTACCCCCCCCCCCCCCCCCCCCCCCCCCCGCAGAGTACGGACGTCTCTCCCGAGTTTTATTCAAAGTTATTCCTCACAAGGCCTTATAACTGGGTTATCCTCAGCTAACAACCACGGAAGACCGCACTCGCCAAAATCCTTCCTATCCCCAGCGGAGTTCATCGAAGTTCCCCAGCAGTAACTTATCCTTACAATCCCCCAGCCAGTGGATCCTCGGGAATCCAATTTCCCTCAGAATTTAAGTTTCAATATCCCCAGCAGAGCCAGACTAATGAACCTTTTCCCCACGGAGTTTTGGGAAAGCAAATCTTGAACTCCCCAGTGAAGTCGCCAGAGATACTTCCCTCCAAGTTGAAGATTCTCAGTCTTACCTCCCCAGCATGAATCTATTAGGATTGGTACTCCCCAGTAGAAGTCATCAGGATTTCCCCAGAGGTTTGGTATACAACCCAAGCTCTTTGTTCCCCAGCAACAGCCAAGGAATTTTTTCTTCCCGGCAGCAGTCAAGATGCTTTTATCTTCAGTCATCCAGGATTCATCTATCCCCAGCAAGATAGCTCATCAGCTTACATGCGCATTCGCTACATTCATATCATAAACATTGATATAACATATATTGCATCATACATTTCATGCAACATAATTTTGTGCTAGCTATCATTTTTGTCCTTTTCAGGATAAGAACAAAAAGCTATCATTAACAGTTTCAGATGCAGTTTTACACAGGCTCATCATCAGGCAACCCTACACCGGTTCCTCCTCAAATTTCAAGATTTCTGAAAACAGTTTACGGGTTCTCCAAGTAACGGATGTTGACCTATCACTTGTTTAGGTTCTTCTCAAGACTTCTGAAAACAATTTACGGATTCTTCCCAACAACGGATGTTAATCTATCACTTGTTCAGATGCAACCTTTTGAAAACAGTTTACGGACGCTTCCCAACAACGGATGCTGCTCTATTGCTTATTCAACTCCAAGACTTTTGAAAACAGTTTACGGGTTCTCCAAGTAACGGATGTTAACCTATCGCTTGTTCAGACTCTTCTCAAACTTCTGAAAACAGTTCACGGATTCCTCCCAACAACGGATGTCAATCTATCGCTTATTCAGACCCCCAGTTCGGAAATGGTCCAAAGCATGGACACATCTCTGATGCTCAGTCCAGATGGCATCTCTAAGCCCATCCCCGACAAGTTTCTGTCACTCTTCCAGATGGCATCATTAATCCCATCTCCAAATGGCATCTCTAAGCTCATTCCCGCATCCATTGCTTTGACGAGTGCAAATTTCCGGGCACTCTAGTGTCCAATCTCCTTTTACCCTCGAGTCACGAAAGGCAAACTTGCCAATCTGACTCTTCGGATTCAAGAAGATTGAACAGGGGCAACTGTTGTACCCCAAAATTTTCCCTCCCTTTTCTCATTAAATTCTCATTACAAAGCCCTTGGAGATCAAGACCTAGTTAGGGTTTCATCTGCTCAAGACCTCTCCTTGCACTGGTTGGCCCAAATTAGGGTTTGTGTTTGCACAAAGATGTTTTGACCTAAAATTCCTAAGATGACTTTCATGCTTCATATGGGACTCCCAAGTTTATCCATACCAAGTTTCAATCCTTGATTCCAAGTTTTGCCCAGTCAATTGGACAGTTGACCTAGAAATCAGCTGTATTGGGGAAAAAGTCAATTGTGGCCAATTGACAGTCAAACCTCATGGAAATTGACCCACATCAACATTTTGAACTCATATGAACCATTTGATCAAGTTTGGATCACAATTCCACAAGAAATTTGATCAAATCACCAAAAGGGCAAAATGGTCATTTTTAGGGTTTTGACTACACAAAGGCAATTTTTGACTGTTTGACCCAACCAATGGCAAACCAAGCTCACATATCGACTCAAGGACCCCATGGAATTATCTTGACATGCTTAACAAACTCAAATGATCCCAAGTACACAAGATTGACAGTTGAATTTCCCAGTCAATTGATCAATTTTGACTGTATACTGAAAAGTCAAACTTTGACTTTTTGGTCAAAATCAAGAGTCAAGATTCATTTTTCATCAAAACATGCCAAATCATGAAACTTGTTCACCAAGAAATCACAAAATGCAAATTAGGGTTAGAAATTAGAATTTTTCATAACTTAGAATTTTTCTAAGTTATGAAAAACCCTAATTTTTTCCCAACTTTGCCCCACTTTCTAACCAAGATCCATTTGGATTCAAACAAAAGTCAAAACATGAAAGTTGTAGCTTGTTGCATAATCTACAACTTTGATTCACAAAGTTTTCCCATTTGAGGCTTGTATCTCAAGTTACAATTTTTTGAATAAGGGCACTAAACCATTCTTAACTTAGTGAAATTTTAACCTATTTTGACAAGGTTTTCTACCCAACTTCAAGGACATTTTCCATATACTTCCACTTGGAATTTCAATTTTCATTTCAAAGATGGATTGTAGTACACATTCCAAGCTTTCCAAAATGTCCAAGAACTTCTCAAACAACCTCATAACTTGAGAGAATCGAATTTCACAATATGGCAAAAATTCATTTTTGTTCTTGACCAAAGCATGTTCATAACTTAAGCCATTTTCAAGTCAGCATAGTTTGTGCTAAATTACAAGTCTTAAAACTATTTGACACTCAATAATTCAATGCAAAACCTTTGTGCCAAGGCCTTATTTCATGAGTTCAAGCATTGCCTAAAGGATTAATCCCAAAATAGATAAAGCATTTCTTCCATTTTTGCAAAAGTTAACTTTATGTCCAATTGAAAATCCAAGCAGTACAAAGGAGATCTAATTGGCACAAGATTATGGGTAAAACACTCTGATCAAGGAGGGATTATGCAGCTCATTAGGGGGCCTCTACTGACCTAAAACACAACTTGGGCATTAGTTGCTTAAAGTGTAAGAAACATGGCATTTTGTCAAGATAACTCTCATATCAGCCTACAAACCCTTAAGTGAACTTGTGAAACACACTCAAGACATCTCAACCAAGCTATTGCACGACCCTAACACCTCTCATACACTCCCAATCTCAGAATCACCTTCAAACTGCAAAAACAGGGCCAGGCCTGCAGTTTGAGTGCCATCTTCCATTTCCCTCGAGCTCTCTTGCCCAAACCAGTTCACATACATTCCCTAGCATCTATGCAAGCTAACCATGAATTGAAACACGATCTGTAATCCCTCTAACCAGTTCCACCATTTTCAGTTTCTTGTTTTGCAGGTGAAGTGCTCTAGCACGATTCAAAAGCTTTCAAGACAAAGTAAACATTGGAATAGCATCCCTGGACCTCAAGGAAGCTTTTCCAATCATCACCTTGCACTGAAAGCTTCCTCATTGCCAGATAGAACTTCAACTGAACAGGTATTTTGGTGAACTTCTATCTCTCTTATTAAGCATCATTAGCTCTAAGTTTGTGAATAAACAATGTTCTACTCATGCCACTGAACATGTACATGTTTTTACTTTTCATTTCTTTTGCTTGAGCTGTGAGAATTTAAGGTTTGAAAATGGCAGAAAATCTAGGTTAGGATTTGGGGGAGAAGAAATTCTCCCTCATATTAGAGAGTTAGATCAAGTTCTGCATATGGTTGGATTCGTCTCTTGATGCTGAACATTTTTTATGTTATGAGTTTTCATTAATAAGCCAGGAATCAGGAGTTAGAAGATTGAGAAGAAGGGCGCGCGTTTTTGAACTGGTTTTGTCTGAAGGTTGAAGACAATGTCTTCTTGGGCTGGGCCTGAGTGATTTTCTTGTTCACACCACCTTTTTGGTTTTACACCCCCTGAGCCCATTTGCTTTATTTTTAATGTTTTTTGACTTTTTCTTTTTTTAATTGACTCATTTATTTTTTCTCAGCATATTAAAAATTTAAAAATATTTTTTCTCATCATTTTTGAATTTTATTAGGTTTTTATTTGATTTTTCTCTTAGTTTGAACATAAATGAATAAATATATATGTTTTGTTTAAAATATTAAAATATTGGAAATACATTTTTTACACACTTTTATTTTGTTCTACTTTCTGAGAATATTTTATAGAAAAAAATACTTTTTTTATTATTATTAAATATTAAATATTATTAATTAATATGTATAATACATCTTTTGTAAATAATATAAATAAATAGGTATATATTAATACACTTAGGATATAAATACCAAAAAAGGTACATATTTTATTTTTTAATATTTAATACTAAAAAAATACTTTTTTTTATATAAATATACTACATTTTATTTTTGTATATAAATAGTAAATATTATATATATTAAATAATTAATCCCCCTTTTTGATTAAAATTAGGGTTTGCCCTAAAATATGAAAATACTTCAAAAATATTTTTTTTTATTTCTTTTTTTATTTTACATAAATAATACTTTTTTTCATACACATAAAAATTCTTTTTACATTTTGCATATTTATTTCATTCCCATTTAATTATGCAATTATTTATCTTGTAAATATCCAAAGAAAATGATGTAATAGCTAGGTTTAATTTCTTGTCTAAATAATCCCCATTTGAACATTTGTACCCCCTCCCCATATTATTGTGTTGTAATAGCGTAGGAATTTAAATTTCGCATTTTATCGCTTTCTAAATATACTATGCTAGAGTTAGGGTTTGTATGCGAATAAAACAAATAAATTAGTTTGACCTAATACAAGACAAAAAGGCATGAAAAATGGACAACACATTTCACACTTGCACCCCTAGGGTATTCCACTTTGTTGCCTTCAAATAATTGGGCCATATTGTATGTTGAATTTCTTTGGGTAAAGCAAATAATCAGATGATCATAAGTCCCTCGATGACGCTTTCGAAAAGTTGCCTAAAATGATCAAGTCCCTTTCAAAGAGAAATTACCCAAAGACATTTAACACTATTGCAATTATGGTCTAAACGATGACCCGCGCCCGTCCCTTTCACCTCCTAATACAAGATTGTCCACCAAATGCAATGGTGGAACAAAATTGTCAAAAGGTTTATAACATGACAAAAATCTTTGAGAAAACTTTAGGGTAGATAACTCTTAAGTACTTGTCAACTTGCAAAGAAAACACTCGCCTAATTTCAAACTACACTTCACAAACACTTTCAAAACAAACTTTCAAAAAACCTTGAAACATCTTTTCAAAAGACAAACACCTCTTGTAAAACATTCGAGTAAAGAATTGTTACAAGGGTAGCCTATACAAGGCATCTTTTCAAAACATTTTCAAAACCACACACCAAGCACCATTTCAAACAATTGAAAACCAAGGCAAGTTGATCTAAGCAAGTACCTAAGAGCCCATGGATAACCATGGATAGAAAGGGTGCTAATACCTTCCCTTTCTATAATCTACTCCCCGAACCCAAGAAAAAATCTCAAAGGTTTTTGCTGTGCTTTTTAAACCTTTCCTTAGGATAAAATAAAAAGTCGGTGGCGACTCTTGCTCAACCGAAACATTTGCGAATACAAACGCAAAACCATAGTCAGTTCTCCCACCGTATCACACTATTCTATTATTTATTCATAGATTCCTTCTAGATATAGTTCAGATGTGACCCAGGCATGGCAACGTTCTGATACTTATTCCAGATTTCCTTTCAGAGATAGCTTGGAAATGCTCCAGATATGGATGCTGTTCTTTTGCTTATTCAAGACTCCTTCTAGAGATAGTTCAGATGTGACCCAGGCATGGCGACGTTCTGATACTCATTCCAAATTTCCTTTAAGAGATAGCTTGGAAATGCTCCAGATATGGATGTTGTTCTTTTGCTTATTCAAGACTCCTTCTAGATATAGTTCAAATGTGACCCAGGCATGGCGACGTTCTGATACTTATTCCAGATTTCCTTTCAGAGATAGCTTGGAAATGCTCCAGATATGGATGCTATTCTTTTGCTTATTCAAGACCCCTTCTAGATATAGTTCAGATGTGACCCAGGCATGGCGACGTTCTGATACTTATTCCAGATTTCCTTTCAGAGATAGCTTGGAAATGCTCCAGATATGGATGTTGTTCTTTTGCTTATTCAAGACTCCTTCTAGAGATAGTTCAGATGTGACCCAGGCATGGCGACGTTCTGATGCTTATTCCAGATTTCCTTTCAGATATAGCTGGGAAATGCTCCAGATATGGATGCCGTGCTTTTTCTTATTCAAGACTCCTTCTAGAGATAGTTCAGATGTGACCCAGGCATGGCGACGTTCTGATACTTATTCCAGATTTCCATTCAGAGATAGCTTGGAAATGTTCCAGATATGGATGCTGTTCTTTTGCTTATTCAAGACTCCTTCTAGATATAGTTCAGATGTGACCCAGGCATGGCGACGTTCTGATACTCATTCCAGATTTCCTTTCAGAGATAGCTGGGAAATGCTCCAGATATGGATGCTGTTCTTTTGCTTATTCAAGACTCCTTCTAGAGATAGTTCAGATGTGACCCAGGCATGGCGACGTTCTGATATTCAGTCCAGATTTCCTTTCAGAGATAGCTTGGAAATGCTCCAGATATGGATGCTGTTCTTTTGCTTATTCAAGACTCCTTCTAGAGATAGTTCAGATGTGACCCAGGCATGGCGACGTTCTGATACTTATTCAGATTTCCTTTCAGATATAGCCTAGAGATGCTCCAGATCCAGACGCTATTCTATTTCTTATTCAGATTCAAACTTCTAAAAGACAACTTAGAGATGCTCCATCCCGGATGCTATTCTATTGTTAGTCCAGATACGATCCAGATTCGGATGACATTGTGTTACTCATGCAGTATGGATATACCCCAGACACGGCGGTCATTCTACCATTTATTCAGACGTCAGCAATCAAGCACAAACTAGATATGCTCCAGACACGGAAGCTATTCTATTTCTTATTCAGATTCACCTATCCACCATTTTTCCAAATGGCATCTATAAGCCCATTCCCGACAAGGTTCTGTCACACTTTCAGATGGCATCTTTAAGTCCATCCTCCCATCCATCATCTCTCCAAATGGCATCTGTAAGCCCATTCCCGTTGTCACACTGCTGATACTCTACTATGTGAGTGCAAATTTCTAGGCACTCTAGTGTTCAATCATCTTCCACCCTCGGATCACGAAAGGCACACAAGCCAATCTACATCCTCAGGTCTAAGAAGATTGAACAGGGGCAATTGTTGTACCCCAAAATTTGCCCTCCCATATTCTTCAAAGTTTTTGACAAGCATCACCTCAAAGGGTTCAAAGTCTACTCAAAGGCTACACAGTCAACCATCCTCCTAAGCCAGTCAAAATTAGGGTTTTGGTTCTTGCAAAGAAGTTGAAGTTTTTAAGGGCTCAATCAAGTCCCATATGCTCATACACATTGTCAAGCACCTACATGTCAAGTTTCAAGGCTCACAAGGTCAAGTTGCACAGTCAAAAACCCTAATTGCTCCACAGTCAACTGTAGGGGCAAAATGGTCATTTGGCAGTCAAAAGTCAAATTTTTTGGTCAACATCTTATTTTGAAGCCACAATCATAATTTGATCAATTCTTGATCATGATTCCTCAAGAATGGCTCAAAAATCATCAAGGTGTCAAAAGTTTCTATTTTTGGACAGTTGAAAAGTCAACTGTAACTTGACCAAGGCATAACTTTTTCATGGTTCATCAGAAAAATCCCATCCAATGCTCATCTTGAAGGGGAAGACATTTCCTACAACTGATCTTCACAGTCCAAGTCCAAGAAATGCTCTCACAAAAAGTTATAAATTTCAACATTATAGGTCATTTTCAAAAGTCAACAAAAAGACACTTTAAGTCAAAGACCATAACTTGAGATTGGTAAATCAAAATGACATGGGACCAAAGGCATTGGTTAGAGGACTTCAAGATCTTTCCAAAATGTCCAAGAACATGTTCATAACTTCACAATTGAGCAAGATATGCATTGGAGAAGTTGGGAAATTTTTGTGAAATGGCCAAAATCATTTATCCTTGAAATTTCATTTTTGACAAAAGGGCCCCACTTTTTCCGCTTGATTCAGCTTGGCCATGCTTCCCACGTGTCCCACAAATTATTTCAAAATTTAAAATTAATTTTTTCATTTTTATTTAATTTTATTTGATTTAATTCATATTAAATCATTTAAAATCAAATAAAATCAAAGAAGTTAATTAAGGGGATATTTCTTGTATTGAATTGCTTTGATACATCATCATTGACATTCCAATTTCGTGCAAGGGGCTAAAAGAAGCAAGAATTCAAATTTTGGCTTAAGAATGGAAAGTGCTTCAATGGAGTTTATGGAAAATCCCAAGCATGAATGCATTGCATTATTGGCCATAATTTTGATCAAAACTCATTACATAACATGAATGCAAGCCAACACAAGAGAGAGAACTCTCTAAAACGAAAAAACAAAAAATTCCACAAAAAAACCCCTCATATTCTCTTATACAAAATCCTGTACGGAGGCCACTCGATGGAAACACCCACTTTTCTTCTTGTTGCACTGTAAATTCACTTTTCACGTGCAATTTCCCATGAACCAACTTTAACAAAAATCTCATCAACCAAAACAGAAACCTTACACAAGCTCATGTTCATACCATTGACACGAGCTCAAAACTGATGCAACCACAAATCATCATCCTCTTGACAGCAACACAACAACATCATTAGGTCATGATAAAGCAACACAAAATTCTAACATTTTCAATTTCATTTATTCTATTTAATTTTCTTTTTGATTGTTTGAACTTTATCCATACAATTCTTTGTGAAGATCATGACTGGAATTTGGCTCTCTGAATCAGAAACAGAAGAACGAGAAGCATCCAAATCGCAGTTCCGCCGCGCAACCGCGGACTCAACCGCCGCTTCCAGATCCGCTTCTGCCGCGACTTCGTGCTCCCTACTATTTGGCCCAAAACCCCCCATGGGTTTGCATTATTTTCTTTTTATATCTATTTGTTTTATTTTATTTTTCTCTCTAAATTAACCATTAACACAATTAATCAATTAACATTTTCATAAAAAACCCAAAAAAATATAATCATCATTTTTATTATTATTATTTTTATTTTGTAAATAAACCATAATCGAATTAGTTTTTAATTAGGCCATCTTAACATTCTTTTAATAATTAAAATAGATTTAGATTTAGGTTAACCTTGAATTTTATTTCTTTTTCTATTTTATTTCATAAAAAAAAACATAAAAAACAAAAAATATTTTCTTTTAATTAAATTAAATTAATTAGTTATTAATTAGTTTCCATTTCATTTAATATAAAAATCCAAAAAAATCAGAAAAAATCATAAAACAAAAAAAATATGTTTTATTAATATTAATTTCTATTAATTTTGTAAATAAATTTTAATTATCAAATTAGTTTAAATTTAGGTTTTCAATTTTAATATTTTCTTAATAACTAAAAAATATAGAAATTAGGGTTTTAGTATTTTTATTCTTTTTCCTTTTTATTCTTATCATTATTAATTATTAATTATTTTTGTAAATACTCTTGTAATTAAACAATTAGTAAATTAGGTTTAAAATTAAATATTTTCTTTAATAATTAAAAATAATTTAGAACTAGGTTTTTTATTTAATTTCAAAATCCAATTAATTTTCTTTATGTCCATTAAATACAAAAACAACAAAAAAAAAACTTCTTTTCTTATTAAGTCAATTAATTAATTTGTAATTCCAATTTAATTTCTTTAAAGGGTCTAACGCCCTCGCACCTTCGATTATAATTCCTTTTCGCGCGTTTGCTTCTATTTTTCTTTTTGTAATCTTATGTAATTTCCCCAAGGCCTTGTAATAGATAATTAGGACATTTACTTTCCGCATTTTATTTATTCAAATCGGGTTTTTGTTTAATTTGGCGATGTAGACCCGCGCCTTGTAATAGCGTAGGACCTTTATTTTCCGCATTGTTATTCTCCGCACCCTTTTAACTGCTAATCACATGAAAGAATGAATGCCCAAATAAAATCAAAGCGTAGCTCACCCAATGCATGACAAGACAAATAATAACTGAAAATGACACACAATTCACACACCACTCTTAGGGTACGCCTCACTGTTGCCTTGCCCCTCGAAACGTGGTCGTCGAGTACAGGACGTCTTAGTAAGTCCTTATGTCCATGAACATGGCATAAGGGTAGCTTCTTAGGTGTCATACTGTTGCTCTGGTGATCACACTGTTGCCTTGCCCCTCGAAACGTGGTCGTCGAGTATAGGACGTCTTAGTGAGTCCTTATGTTCCATTGATCTAGTTGCCTCGAAACGGTTGCCTCGAAACAAGTTGCCTCGAAACGGTTGCCTCAGAATAAAAAGATCAATGGCATAAGGGTAGCTTCTAAGGTATCTTACTATTGCTCGGTGACCACACTGTCCCTACAAACTCGAATTGACCCGAACACCTCCAACGGTGGTGCTACCTACCTCTCAATGGTGGGATGGCACTACCTTAAGGACATTTACACAGACTAATTCCTTAGGGTAGGTAGATGACTCGTAGATACTTGCTCTAATTCAAAACAAATCAAAAACTCTTTTCACACTGACACTTTTTTCAAAAAGCTTTCAAAACAACTTTTCAAACACTCTTGAGGACTGATACAAGAGTCGATCTGAAACTTTCAAAGAAACTTTTTCAAAACCCACACACTTTTGAAAAGCAAACAAACATTTTGAAAACACAAATGAGCAAGTATCTAAGAGCCCATGGATAACCATGGATAGAAAGGGTGCTAACACCTTCCCTTTCTATAAATCTACCTCCCGAACCGAGAACCAATCTCAAAAGGAATTTTTCTGTGCTTTTATCCTGTCCATGTTTGGAGAAAATAAAAGACGGTGGCGACTCTTGCTTCCGCGACATTTCGCGAACCAGCGTTAAACAGTCAGTTCCAGATCCACCGATCACAGAACTGGCGACTCTGCTGGGGAAATTTACTTTTAAAGTGAGGTGTACCTTAGGATAGTTCATAACTGTGTTTTCAATTGCTTTGACTTGTTTGCTTTAAATTGTGGGTACTGTCTTGGGAGTTCTATAGATCCTAACCCGGATATGGGGATACCTTCTTAGAAAGTAGCAACAAGGCTGTGAGGGAACTGTGCGGGGTATACCGACATGGTTGAAATAGTCTGCTACGTTGATGTGGCACTTTGGTGTGTACCGGTAACCCTTGAGTTCAGTCAAGGAGAGTACGGGGCCGCCGCGTGGTGTCGTGAAGCATCAACTGACCTTAGGAACCTTAATTGAACCATCTTGGCCTCTTTAGGGTAGTGAGATAACTGACTTTGGTGCAGTCCGAGGTTGGTTGATACTCGATACTACACTCAATTGAGGGTTGTTTTCTTGGAATATTTCGGTCGCCAGTTCAGTGGCTAAATCGAAACGATGAACAATGAAAGCAATCCAGTGATATTGGGATCCTCTAGAACCCGATTACTTCTGATAGGACAGGTCTTAACCAACAAACTGAAAGAGGGTAATACCTATACCCCATGCTGGCCTAAACTCTAAGGGCTTCTCTTGTGTGACTTGTGTGCCTTCCAACTTGACCATTTGCATGCTTGTTATCTGACACTTAAGTTTCTTGCAGGTTTTGTTTATAGTCCTTAATTGGGACTCATAACAGGGTTTACTGAGTTTCTTGCAGGTTTTGTTTACAGTCCTTAATTGGGACTCACAACAAGGTTTACCTACGTTACCCCATGCATAGCATAACATCATACCATTGCATACATCCCGCATAAGGACTAATCCGTTTCAAGGATCTCAAGGGCTTGTGATGCAGGTCATGATGAATCAACTATCCAGCAAGGGGAAAAGAGGATTTATTTTCCTCTAGACAAGGTTGTCAGGGGCTATGACCCACTCGATATGGTGAGCCTTGACCCTTGAAGAAGGACTCTCAACAACATGAAGTGCCTTCCATAAAGCTACAAAATGCAAACTCTAACAAATTTCTTGTTTACCCCGCGAGATCCTTGAAAACATTGCATGCATACATACATATCATCACATTACAGGTACCCTTGTTACATGTCACTTACTTGCCTCGCTGTTTATTTCAGCCATGGCTTGCCAACAAGACAACCAGGACCTTCATGCTCAAGAGACTCGGTTTGGGGAAATCCTCCTGAATCTATCCAAGGGGCAGGAAGAGCTGAGGACACTTCTCATGGGGACTTTGGTCAGGAACAGTGTTGAAGATGAACGGCTGAAACACCTGCAAGCTGAAATGGATACAATGAAAGCCCAGATGCTGGGGCAGATGACTATCATTCAAGGCTTAGCTCAAAGACAAGAAGAGCTCGGGGTTCTCGTCAACCAACTGCTTCGGGGTAACCAACTGGGGCAAACATCTAAGGGTAAAGAGCCAGTCATCATTCAACCACCTTTGAGACAAGAAGATAAGGGGAGAGCTCCTCAATTGGCTTCAGTGTCACAAATTCAGCATCAACCTCACCAGCTTCAGACAGACAAGCCCAAAAGGCAATTCACCAAGCTCAACGTGTCGCTGCCTCAAGCTTTACAACAACTGTTGAGGTTGAATTTGGTAACTCTAAGGGACCCTCCTAAGAATCCCAATAGGACACCTTCAAGGTATAACCCCAACGCCCGCTGCGCTTATCATTCTAACAGCCCGGGACATGTTACAGATGATTGTTGGACCTTGAAGAATAAGATCCAGGACCTGATTGATGAATGAGCTGTGGAATTCACCCAAGATGGCCAGGCTGAGTGCTTCTACCATCCCTACAAGATTCACCAGTTGAAGTAACAAGCCCTGAGATGAAAAGACTTTTGTTCATTAGGATTTTCAAGTTGTAATTTTCTTTTGTTCAAACATTTACTCATGTTAAACGTTGTTATTTCATTAATGCATCGCATGTGTCTGTTTTGAAGCAATATATTCGTATTCACTATATGCAAATTATTTTCATATTTTTTCTAATGATCAACGCTCGATTAATAATTCTAAGCCTCTTGAGGGAGGATGACGAAAACGATACCACAATCTACAGTATGCTTTTGAACAGACCTCGCTGATGAGGTACATGCATTGTTTCAATTCCTAAACACTGGAGTTATAAGGATGATAATCCCTCGTCACCCCCTTGGAGCCAAAGAAGTAGGAGTTTTCTTTAAAAAAATTAAACCCTTAATCATAACTTGGGGCAGGGTAGTTCTCTCAGTTGATCCAAGCGCCCAACGAATGGCACCAAAAAAGTCCTTACAAAACAAAAGACAGTGATGGTTCCAATAATCATAAGGACGAGCAGTCATTATCTCCCAAAAATAAAAGCCCATTAAGTCAAAACCTATGAAGAAGACTTACAAAACTGGGGCATCCCGCTGACTGTGATCATGAAAGAAACAGTTCAGGCAAAAAACAGGGATAACGAAATCAAAAAAAAATAAAGAGGTCCTACAAACCCTCAACCAAAAAAGGAATGACTGCCTATTCCCTATAAACTGTCAATATCCGAACCATCACTGGAATATCCGAGCAAAGACTCAAACAAGGTCTAACGCACGATCAACTGAGTTTAGGTTTGAAGAACATCACGAAGAGCGGGTGGGTACAAATATAATTTGAGCCTTTTCCTTTGTTTCTTAAACCGTGAACCAGGCCACGTTACAACCCTTAAAAGTCCTAGCTGAAGCATGTGTTAGTTCGAAAGCATACTGTTACGAAAGGTATCCTGACTCCTTAAGGCTTCCGGTAAAATAACGAGTTGACATCACAGTTTACAAAATTCACTTGTTTTTACTGAAAAATACATTTGCAAAAAAAAAAACTTCGAGACACACATACGCTTTGCATTCTTAAAATAATATTGTTTGCATATGACTATTTGTTCAACAGCAGAGAAATTCGCACGAAGAATATTTAATGAACAAAAGCACCTCCAAGCAAGGGGCATGGCATGATCATTGTCCATTATCTGGGGCAGTTAAGTCAAGATTCGGAGAATCTCTCAAAAGGCCAACCAGCTTGGGGCAAATTTCTGCCTGGATCACTTGGGGCATTGGACGATCAAACGAAGATCTTCTGGTGGCATGGTAACACTGCACTACTGACAGTGACAACTCCCGGCATCCTGAGAGCACGGACATAGTCGAAAAATACTGCGTATAATCAAAGACCCGCTAGGTTGACACACCTAGGCAAAAATAAGGGCTTCCCGGCGAACCAAAAGGGTCGGACAAAATAAGGGATGAAATAAATAAAAAATCTGTACACCCGGCAAGTCGAAAACCTGAAAAGGCGGCTTGGGCAAAAACGGGTATCCCGGTGGACCGAAAACCCGAAAGGGCGGTCCAGGAAAAAGTTAGGGATCAAAAGCGTATGACTATGTCCCGGCATCCCGTCACTTGCCTACCAGAAGAAGATTTGTCAGTCGGTAGTCATCAAGCACCTCCACGGGTATCTTCTCCCGCAGAAACTGGGGCAATAAGAATTGTCTAAGCGATCTGGTTGCTCTGTCCACTGAGGTACCAAGGAAAGTTCAGCTGAAGAACATGACCAAGTTACCTCCACTCCCCGTAAAGTAAGACAGGAGTCAGAAGTACTCTTCCCCGAGCGAATCTTCTCAAGAACTTCTTGTCGTTAACAGATGCACCCTCGGGGTATTCTTGAGCTTCCAAGTACCTCTTCACTTCATGATACCAAGGTTTTTCAGTTACCTCTTCAGCCTCAAGATCACATCAATGTGCAGGTTCATCTAACTTCCAGATAATGATTCGGGGAGCCTCGTTGTCCCATTTGACTTTGAACATGGAAGACATCGTAGCTAACGCGTCCGCCAACTGATTCTCCTCTCTTGGGAAGTGTTCAAAAGTTATCTCCGTGAAATGGGGGATCAACGTCAACACTAACTCCTTGTAAGGAATAAGGTTTGGGTGTTTCGTATCCCACTCGCCTTTGATCTGATTGATCACGAGAGCGGAATCTCCGAAGACACTTAGAAACTTGATCCTTAAGTCAATTGCAGCTTGAAGACCCATAATGCATGCCCCATACTCCACCATGTTGTTGGTGCAGTTGAAACATAGCCGGGAAGTGAGTGGAGTATGGGTGCCTTTGGGAGATATGATCACAACGCCAATACCGTTACCCAAAGCGTTTGAGGCTCCGTCAAAGTGCATAGACCATCGGGATCCTTCCTCAGGTCATTCATCCGGTCCAGGTACTTCACAATCAGTCACTACCATGATGTTCTCGTCTGGAAATTCAAAATTCATGGACTGGTAGTCATCCACTGCCTGATGTGCCAAATGGTCTGCCAATACACTTCCCTTAATTGCTTTCTGAGTCGTGTATTGGATGTCATACTCTGTCAAGATCATTTGCCATCTTGCTATTCTTCCGGACAAGGCAGGCTTTTCGAATATGTACTTGATTGGATCTATCTTTGATATTAACAGAGTAGTGTGAGTCAACATATACTGTCTCAGCCGGCGAGCAGCCCATACCAAAGCGCAGCAAGTTTTCTCGAGCAGTGAGTATCGGGTCTCACAGTCGGTAAACTTTTTGCTAAGGTAATAAATAGCATGCTCTTTTCGGCCAAACTCGTCATGCTGCCCCAGCACACACCCCATTGAGTTGTCAAGTACTGTCAAGTATAGTATTAGAGGTCTCCCTTCAACCGGTGGCATAAGAATGGGTGGTTCTTGGAGATACTCTTTGATTCTGTCGAAAGCGGCCTGACATTCATCGTTCCAACATACTACTTGATCTTTCTTCAGCAGCTTGAAGATTGGTTCACAGGTAGCAGTTAGATGTGAGATGAATCGGGCAATATAGTTCAACCATCTTAGAAAGCCTCTGACTTCTTTCTCTGTCTTGGGAGCTGGCATCTCTTGTATGGCTTTCACCTTTGTAGGGTCCACTTGAATACCTTTGTCGCTCACGACGTAGCCTAGCAATTTTCCAGATCTTACCCCGAAGGTGCACTTATTTGGGTTCAACCTCAGTTTATACAACTTCAGACGGTCAAATAGCTTCTGTAGATGGTCAAGGTGTTCCTCCTCAGTTTGGGACCTTGCGATCATATCGTCGACATACACTTCGATCTCGTGGTGGATCATATCATGAAATAAAGCAACCATGGCACGTTGGTAGGTTGCCCCAACATTTTTCAACCCGAAAGGCATGACCTTGTAGCAAAAGGTGCCCCACTGAGTAACAAAAGTGGTCTTCTCCATGTCTTCAGGAGCCATTTTGATTTGATTATATCCGAAGAAACCGTCCATGAAGGAGAACACCTTATGCTGAGCAGTGTTGTCAACCAGAACGTCGATGTGAGGCAGAGGGAAATCATCCTTGGGGCTCGCCCTGTTCAAATCCCGGTAATCAACACACATTCGGACCTTACCATCCTTCTTTGGCACTGGAACCACGTTGGCGACCCACTGAGGGTAAGAAGTCACTGCAAGAAAACCGGCGTCAAATTGCTTCATAACCTCAACTTTGATTTTCTAGGACATCTCTGGATGCATACGGCGGACCTTCTGTTTTACGGGCGGGCAGTCTTCTTTGGTAGGCAGGTGATGAACCACAATGTCGGTATCCAACCCAGGCATGTCTTCGTAGGACCAGGAAAAGATTTCCACATAGTCATGCAGCATCTGAATCAACCGTTGCTTCACGCTGAGCTCTAGATTGGAACCAATCTTGACTTCCTTTTTGTCTGTCTCAGTGCCCAGATTTACCGTTTCCACTGGCTCTTCATGTGGCTGAATGGCCCTCTCTTCCTGGAGTAACAGTCTTGCAAGCTCACTAGGCACCTCGCAATCATCTTCACCTTCGTCTTCGGCTAAGTTGATCGGATTTTCGAAGTCATAACTGGCGGTAGCAGAGTTGTTACCAGTGAGATCCGGAGTGGATTGGAACCTGTATAAGTGAGTGTGTGTAAATATAGCTGTTTTACAATATGTAAAGAAAGAAAGGGAGCACAAGATTTGAAATGTAAAAAACGTCCAATGCTTTTATTCATGATATATGGAAGTGACAAATAACAAGCCCTCACAAATGACGCCACGACGCCCCGGGTAAGACACCGGGCCATAAAGTTTCAAATTATTGTTTGTTACAAATTCAAAACAAAGAAGTTCATTACTGGGTGACAAAAGTAATAGGTGTAAAGTCTTTTGCAGTCCAGTTGCTAGGTCTACCGTTGGTCGTTGGGTAGATCCAGCTGTCAAATTCAGATTCGTCCGCTTCGTCCTCAATAGCATTCACTCCCGGGTTGGTGATGAATACGGGAGGTCTTCCAATCCTTGCCTTACGCACAGCCTTCTGAGCTTCTGCAGTGAAACCCAAGCCAAATTTGTCAGTATTTGGAGTGAAATTAGGAAGTCTGCCCCAGTTTGCACACTCACCCTTCTCAATCACAACCCGGGCATCCTTCAAGGAAGCCATCTTCAAAGGAGAGCCTTCTGCAGTGACTGTCTCTGCTGCTTCCAATGTTTGAGGCACCTCTTCAAAGTGTTGAAAGGGGGTCTCAATGAACTCCCCATCCATTTCCACGTACCTAAAGGAGTTGAGGTGGCTGACCATGTATTCCTCTTCCCCTTGCACTGTTACGATCTTCCCTCTGACCGGGTACTTCAGCTTCTGATGCAATGTGGAGGTCACAGCTCCAGCTTTGTGGATCCAAGGACGACCCAGCAAACAAGAGTAGGACGGTCGGATATCCATCACATAGAATTTTGAATCAAAGACTTGTGAACCAACCCTGATTGGGATGTCGACCTCACCATGTACCATCCTTTTGGACCCGTCAAAGGCCCGGACAACAATGTTACTTGGTTTGAGCTCTAAACCCTCACAGTCCAGCCTGTCTAGAGCTTTCTTGGGTAGTACGTTTAGTGAAGAACCAGTGTCAACCAACACATGAGCAAGAGTGGTGCCCCTGCATTCAATGGAGACATGCAGGGCATCATTATGGTTCTTCCCCTTGGCCGTCAGATCAGCGTCAGAGAAACCCAGACCATTATCAGCAGTTAAGTTGGCCACACAGTCGGTGAATTGATCAGCAGACGTTTCTTGTGGCACGTGGGTCGTCTTCAGGAAAGCAGTCAGGGCCTTGGCATGGGCCTTTGAACACAGCAACAGTGATAGCATAGAGATTTTAGAGGGGGTGTGCCCCAGCTGTTCAACGACGTTGAAACCACTCTTCTTGATAATTTTGAGGATCTCTTCCATCTCTTGCTTGGAAGCCTCAACAGCGGTCTTCGGTGCCTCCATCCGGGCAGGCACATCAGTAGCAATCCCCTTGCCCCGAGCGTTAGATGACTCGGCAGCAGGGGTAGGAACTTGATCAGGAGGGGAAACAGGCACACTGGCAGGTGTGATGACCAGAGGTCTCTGAATTACTGGAGGTGCAATGTCTGGTGAGAACAGTCTTCCACTACGAGTGACCTTAGCAGGCCCGGTGATGTTGGTGACACCGGTACTAGTATTGAACTCTTGTTTCACTCCCAGAACATAAACATCTGCCCCATAGTGCCACGGGACAGCTTTATCAGACTTGTAGGGGATGGGTCCCGGAACAGTAATGGTTATAGGAGCAATCTTGTGAACAGGCATAATCTGGACAGGCTTCTTTGAAGGAGCCTTGGAAGGGTTGTTGAAAATGGTGACAATTGAAACTTCTTCAACAGGGGCAGCAGGAACGGCAATCTTCTTGAACAGGATCTCTTTACTGTCCATCAGGTTTTAGACGCCTGACTTCAGCAAAGGACAACCGGCAGGTGAAGCAGCACACAGATGGCAACCTTTACTACATCCCGGAAATAAACCGGCTAGCAACAGGTTCCTCTTGACGGTTAACAGCGGAGTAGCAACATCATCCACAGAAGCTACATACAGATCCTCCTCAACAACATTCACTCCATGCTGGGGCATGGGAGCGGTCACAACATTTGGCCTTTCGGGCGCCTCAAACTGTATTTCCTTAGCATCAATAAGGTCCTGAACCTTATTCCTTAGGGCCCAACAATCATCAGTAGAATGTCCCGAGCTATCAGAGTGATAAGCGCAACAGGCGTTGGGATTGTACTTCAGAGAGGTTGTGTTTACCACCTTCGGAGCCTCCCTGACAGTTACCAGGCTAGTTGACAGCAATTGCGGTAATATTTGAGAGAGAGTCATGCTGAGCCGAGTATACTGCCTTTTGGGCCTCACAGCTCTGGGCTGGTTGTATTGCTGAGGAGCAGCAGCAGGCTTAGAAATAACCACCGCGTTGACAGCTTGGCGGCGTTCCGGTTTGTTCTGTCTCCTGGGACCATACACAACACTGGCCTCCTTCTTGAAGGGCTTCTTTTCAGTACTTGAGGAGGCACCCTTCTGTATCTTCCCCGATTTAATACCAGCTTCGATCCTCTCACCAGTCAGGATCAGGTCTGTAAACCCAGCAGAGGAATTACCAATGAGATGGTTGAAGAATGGACTAGATAGGGTCCCCAAAAACATGTCCACTAGTTCACGATCCGTCAACGGTGGCTGCACCCTGCCAGCCAGGTCTCTCCATTTCTGATAGAACCATTCGAGATGAGTCCCTGACAGACTCTCCTGGAAGAAATGGATCCATAAGTTCTTGTCTGCAGTGTAAGGCTGGATCTTCCTTACATAAGAGTGGAGGTGCATTTTAGGACAGGAAGCCCCGTCATACTTCACAAAGGCAGGCGCCTTGAACTTGTGTGGGATCACCACCCCAGAAGATAACCCCAAGTCTCCGAAATCCAACCCAGGCACACGTTGAATCTCCATAGCATTTAACCTGTCCTCCAGCTGTTTGTACCGGTCCTCAGCAGGAGGGTACTGTTCATCATTGAAGTCTGTCTCGGTGTCAGAGACCACAGGACTAGGAACCTCTCTCCCTTGGTGACTGCCTTCCCCAACAGATGGAGTAGTCCTCTCAGCTTCATTCTGTAGTGTATTCCCGAGTCTGCGTCCAGTATTGAATAGCACAATCCTCTTCTTCTTCTTCTTCTTCTTCAGGAGCAAAGCCTTCAACTCCTGTTGTCCCTGGGCCAAGTTCATGACCATCTCCTGAAATTGGGCGTTTTGGGCCTGGAGGGCCTTGATAGCTTGCTCGGTAGTGAGTTCAGGATTCATGATGCTTGAGTGCTGAAATAAACAGCGAAGAAGATTAAGCAACCTGTAGAAAAAGGGTACCTGTGATGCATATGATGAATGAAATGCGTATGAATTATGTTTTCAAAGACAATCGGGAATCAACTTTGTAGACAAAAGGAACACACTTTATTAGATTTAAACTTTGGAATTTAAATTGTTCAACAAATTGCCCTTAGGCGTTACAGGAATGAAAATACTGAAAAGGAAATAAAAGCTGTAAAGGAAACATCCAAAGCCCATCAGTGCTCCCATGGCCTCCTCTTCTCAGTACGGATATAGTCATTCATGATCCGCTCGTTCTCCAATTGCTTGGTCAGCTTCTGGATCTTCTGTTCCTGTTCGTTGAACTTTTCCCGATAATAATCCCGCTCTTCCTGTAGTTGCGCCCAAGACCTCTTTAGGGTATCAACATCAGTGGGTATCTGAGGAGGGAGTATGGTTGGAGGAACCCCGTCTCCATCAAGACTTTCAAGAATGATAGGCCTGACAGCTTCATATGGCATACCTAACTTCTGAGCACGGATGCGGACCCATCTGTAATAGGGTTCCATTGGCAGAGAAGTCTTCGGTCCCAACTCATGTGGGTCAGCTTTGTGAATTCCGTCCCAAGCTTTGATGAATCTACGGTGCAGTTCGTCACTATCTACCTGAAACTCAAAACTGATGTGAGGCACCAACATCTCATGAGGCCCTGCTCTTCTGGCTCTTCCAAATTGACGGAGAGCTAAACATGGATTGTAAGAGATTCCTCCTTGGGTACCAATCAATGGAACATTAGGATATTCTCCACAACGATCAATAACAGCCACCTCATCTAAACCTCGGAGAGTCCAAATGATGTCATTATCAGTGAGAGACATTAACCTATGAGCCCAGCCTTTTCCTTCTTGGTTCTTCAGCACGAACTTGGGGAGGTGCAAAATAAACCACCTCACTAACAAAGGAGCACAACACCACAGAGTTCCTCGTCTTCGGGCAGTACGAGCATAAAGTTGTTGCAGGACATCACCCAAGAGAGTGGGTACAGGGTTCCGAGACATGAAGATCCTTATGGCATTGATATTAACAAAGTTATCAGGATTTGGAAACAATATTAGACCATAGATTAAGAGAGCCAGGATGTCTTCGTACGCCCTGAAGTCTAAGTCATTCCAAAAACTGTTAGCTTTACCAATCAGAAACTTAGCCAAGAAGCCCTTATATCCGCTTCTAGTCACCCAGTTGTCCATTACCTCCTTGTTAGTCAAAGGAAGGGCTGCTGCAATCTCCTCAGGTCTAAGAGCCTTCTCCCAACCAGTGAAGGGAGTCTGATCCAAGATAGGGATGCCAAGCAAATCAGAGAATTCTTCCAGGGTAGGGACCAGCTGGAAGTCTTGAAAGGTGAAGCAACTGTACAAGGGATCATAAAACTGGGTCAAGACACTCATCAGTTGTTGGTCCCACTTTGAAGTGACTAAACCGAGAAGTGAACCATGCCTCTGGATGAAGGAAGCAGTGTTTGGAATTCTGTCAACCAACTCTTTAAGCGAATCATGTGGGTGAACAAAGTTGAGCCGGATAGTGTTCCTTCGCACAGGCATCATGATGTCCTACAAAATAGAGCAAAGGTGAAACCCTCTTGTCTTTGAAATAGGTCAGTCCTTATGCAGGATGCATGCAATGATATGATGGTATGATGTTATGATAAAGCACACCACAAATATTCACAAAGGCAAACATGATAAGGCACACAAGTCACACCAGACAACCCTTAGAGTTTAGGCCAGCATGAAGTTCAGGTACTACCCTCTTTCAGTTTATTGGTTAAGACCTGTCCTATCAAAAGTAACCGGGTTCTAGAGGATCCCAATATCACTGACTACCCTCAATCGGTCATAACTCCAACATCGCAATATTTTCTTGCGGCCAGAACCATCGCGAGAGTTTAGCCTCAATGGGTGTAGCATACTGCTACTGTTCTATGGCCAAGTTGTGTCAATTTAGGGTTCTAAGGTCGGTTGGTGCTTAATGACTCCTCAGAAGACCCATATTCTCCTCGTTGCAACACAAGGGATATCGGTACAGACCAAGGTGCCACACCAACGTAGCCACTGCTTCACCCGTGTCGGTCTACGCCGGACAGGTCCCTCACAGCTTATGCTACCTAAAAGGGTATCCCCAGATCCGGGTTAGGATCTATGAAACTCCGATGCAAAGCCCACAAATATAAAGCAATCAAAGCAAAGCAATTGAAAACATAAGTATGATCTAATCCTAAGGTACACCTCACTTTTTTAGTCCCCAGCAGAGTCGCCAGTTCTGTGATCGGTGGAAATAGAATTGACTGTTTTTTAAGCTGGTTCGCGAAATGTCGCGGTAAGAAAGAGTCGCCACCGTCTTTTATGTTCTTCAACATGGAAAGGACAAAAGCACTGCAAAATTCCTTATTCGAGATGTCTCTCGGTTCGGGAGGTAGATTTATAGAAAGGGAAGGTGTTAGCACCCTTTCTATCCGTGGTTATCCACGGGCTCTTAGGTACTTGCTCTTATGTTTTCAAAAATTGTTTTCTTTTCAAGTGTGTGTGTGGGTTTTGAAAAAGTTCGTTTTGGAAAACTTTTAAGTAACTCTTGTATCAGTCCTCAAGAGTGTATGAAGTATTGTTTGAAAACTTTTTAGAAAGTGTGAGGTGTGAAAAGTATTTTGTTTGTTTTGAAAAGAGCAAGTACCCATGAGTCATCTACCTACCCTAAGGAATTAAGCTGTGTAAGTGTCCTTTAGATAGTGCTATCCCACCATTGAGAGGTAGGTAGCACCATCGTTGGAGGTGTTCGGGTCAATTCGATTATCGGGACAATGTGGTCACCGAAGCAATGGTAGGACACCTTAGAAGTAACCCTAATGTCCTAGATCCTTTTATCCGAGGCAACCGTTTCGAGGCAACTGGATCTTTAGACAAAGGGCGACCTCTAAGACACCCTATACTTGATGACCACGTTTCGAGGCAACGAGTGAAGCGTACCCTAGGAGTGGCATGTGCTTTGTGTGTTGTTTTTCAGTTAATGTTTTTGTACATGTTATTTTGTGAGCTACGGGTTGGTTTTATTTACCATACATTCTTTCATGCATTTAACAGTTAGGGGGTGCGGAAAGTAAATTGCGGAAACATAAATCCTACGCTATTACAAGGCGCGGGTCTATACATCGCCAAAAATACAAAGACCCGTTTTGGTAAATAAGTACGAGAAATTAAAATAAAGCAGTAAAATCCTAATTACTATTACATCCGGAGGCAGTTACAGAAATAATCAAAATAAAGAATTAAAACCAAAATGTGCGCGAAAGAAAGAATCGGGAATGTCTTAAGGGTGTTGACCCTTTTAAGAAAAGAAATTGAATTTTTTTGTCTTTTTGAATTAAATGCAATTAATTAAATAAAGCATAATCTAATTAATTAATTTATTAAAGAAAATATTTTTTGTGTTTTATGTTTTATGAAAATAAAATAAAAGAATTAAAATTCTAAGTTAACCTAATTCTAAATTATTTTTGTTATTTAAAAAAAAAGTTAAGATTGCCTAATTAAAACTAGTTCAATTATTCAATATTTATTTACAAAAATAATATGAAAATAATAATAATAATAATAATGTTAATTCTATTTTTTGATTTTTTATGAAAAAACATTAATTGGTTAATTGTTAATAATAGAAATAATTAAAAGGGTTAATAATTAAATTGGAAACTATAAAAAGAAAAGAAAAGAATAAACCAAGGGCAGGGGGTATGGGCCAAATAGGAGGTGCATTGTTGAATCCTGGCCCATTTGAATCTTCAGCTCGTTTGACTTCTTGGATTGCCTACGCCCACGTTGACTCCAGAGCACCATGGTCCTCATGCTTTGGCCACTGGATCTGCACTGATGGACACTTGGAGCGCTGGGATGTGAGGTCTATGGTGGAAGCTATTTGAGAATCTGCACAAGAACACATTGAAAAAAATAATATTGGAATTATGGGGGGCCTGGGAATCGAACCCAGGTCCCAGAGATTACCAAACACATAGCCAACCACTGAACCAAACGCGTTTGTTTGTAAACCTAATAAACAACAAATATTATATAAAACAAATGCGTTATATGCTGGAAAAACACAAAAAGGCGCGCCATGTTTGAATGGCCCACTCCCTGGTTGCCACGCCATCTCCTTCTTCGTTTTCCCTGTAAAAAGAAAACAAGATAGCGGGGGTTTTAAACCCCCACTAACCACAAACACGAATAATAGCGACTAGAGTTAGGATTGATATAAATTGAGCGCGATAGTGTCAATGATTTCGTCTCGTCCTGACGAATTTGTCCATATAGGCTTTGAGGTTTAATTTTACAGTATATAAAAACCCCCAACTTGAGAGCTCTGAAACCCTAATGTTCTTCAATGGTGGATTTCTATTCAGGACACTACAACCAAATTGGATTATGCCAATAGCTTCAGAATGTCCCTATTAACATAAATCAATTCAAAATAATGGTTAAAAACACATGAATGATGATATGTAATTCTGGAAAATAATTCAGACCGTGGGACTTGTATGGCACGAGTTCTTGAGGTTTTGCGCTTAGTTCTGATTGCAAAAGGTCCCTGGAAGGGTCAGGAGTGTGTTTGGATCGAAGGAGAGGTTTGAATTATGCTGGAAAGTGGTTTTCAGTTTCTGACTTTTCTCTTGAAAAAATGAAATTGCTTATGCTGTATGGGAGTGTTCTAGCCCGTGTATTGAGTATGGAAGGCTTGCATATATGTTTTACAATGAGAATCAATCAGTATAATGAACATTAAACCAATGCAATGAAGTTTTTGATTTTGCCATAAACTCCATTGAAGAAAACTTGCCTTTTGTGTCCAATTTTGAATTCCATGCTCATAATAGGATGTACACGAATTTGGAAGGTGTTTCATGATGCATCAAAGCAATTCAAGCCACAAAATATCCCCTAATTAATTTTTTTGATTTTCATTTGAATTTTAAAGATTTAAAATGAATTAAATCAAATAAAATTAAATAAAAATGGAAAAATTAATTTTTAATCTTGAAATAAATTGTGGGACACGTGGGAGGCATGACAAGGATGAATTAAGTGGAAAAAGTGGGCCCTTTTGTCAAAAAATGAAGTTTCAAGGATAGTTGACTTTGGCCATTTTACAAAAATTTCCCAACTTCTCCAATGCATATCTTGCTCAATTTTGATCATATGAACATGTTCTTGGACATTTTGGAAAGGTCTTGAAGTCCTCTAACCAATGTCTTTGGTCCCATGTCATTTTGATTTACCAATCTCAAGTTATGGTCTTTGACTTAAAGTTCCTTTTTGTTGACTTTTGAAAATGACCTATAATGTTGAAATTGATAACTTTTTGTGAGAGAATTTCTTGGAGTTGGAATGTGAAGATGAGTTGTAGGAAATGTCATCCCCTTCAAAATTAGCATTGGATGGGATTTTTCTGATGAACCATGAAAAAGTTATGCTTTGGTCAAGTTACAGTTGACTTTTCAACTGTCCAAAAATAGAAACTTTTGACACCTTGATGATTTTTGAGCCATTCTTGTGGAATCATGGTCAAGACTTGACCAAATGATGATTGTGGCTTCAAAATAAGATGTTGACCAAAATTTTTGACTTTTGACTGCCAAATGACCATTTTGCCCCTACAGTGGACTGTTGAGCAAATGGGACTTTTGACTGTGCAACTTGACCTTGTGAGCCTTGAAACTTGACATGTGGATGCTTGACAATGTGTATGAGCATATGGGACTTGATTAAGCCCTTGAAAACTTCAACTTCCTTGCAAGAACCAAAACCCTAATTTGACTGGCTTAGGAGGATGGTTGACTGTGCAACCCTTGAGTAGACTTGAGCAAGTTGAGATGATGCTTGTCAAACTTTGAAGAATATGGGAGGGAAAATTTTGGGGTACAACATCAGCCATATCTGGATCGCATCTGAACTGTCTCTAGAAGGAATCTGGAATAAGTATCAGAATGACAGCCATATATGGATCGCATCTGAACTGTCTCTAGAAGGAATCTGGAATAAGTATCAGAATGTCAGCCATATCTGGATCGCATCTGAACTGTCTCTAGACGGAATCTGGAATAAGTATCAGAATGTCAGCCATATTTGGATCGCATCTGAACTGTCTCTAGAAGGAATCTGGAATAAGTATCAGAATGTCAGCCATATCTAGATCGCATCTGAACTGTCTCTAGAAGGAGTCTGGAATAAGTATCAGAATGTCAGCCATATCTAGGTCGCATCTGAACTGTCTCTAGAAGGAGTTTGGAATAAGTATCAGAATGTCAGCCATATCTGGATCGCATCTGAATTGTCTCTAGAAGGAATCTCAAAAGATGATGATCTTTGCCTGTTGATTGATCTATCCTGAAAAGGTAAAGAGTTAGTTGTATGCAATGTCATGATGTATGCATTGTGTAATGATGTTCTCAAAATAAAATGAGATTTGTGTCATATGTATTTTGTATGCATATGTTATGAATGTTGTTGAAGTGTAATTTTGTCTTGGACTTTGCTCAAAATGTTTCCACCAGGGATCCCTGCTTTGTTGTTTGAGGAGAACTCTGCTGGGGGATAAGAAAGAACTTTGTTGGGGATAATCTTTCCGTTGCAACTTGCTGAGGATAACCCAGTTAGGTTCTTGTGAAGATAACCTTCTGAATTTGGTTGGGGATATTTATTTGTGCTTCGCAGGGGATAAGCTTCCAGAATCTACTGGGGAAGATGATTCAACTCCATCGGGGAAGCTTTTTAGACTGCGTTGGGGAAATGACTCCATTGTGGTATCTTGTATTCTGCCGGGGAACATTCTTATATTCTGTTGAGGAATATTAAGACTGTCGGGGATGCTCTTACTCTTGTTGGAGAATATCCTTATACTCCGCTGGGGAATGTTAAGACCTTCTGGGGATACCCAACCTTTTTAGGGCTGATGGTAGACCAACTCTGCTTGGGGAGAGTATTGCTTATTCGTTCATAGTTGCAAGTCTCAGCTGAGAGAGCTATCATTACTGTCTTACTCTACAGGGAGTGAAAGTATCTTAGCCATATTCTTCAGCTGAATATATACCTTGGTACCTGGTGGACAGAGCAACTTGTACAGTTCGGACAATTCTTATTTGCCCCTATTTTTTGCGGGAGAAGGTGCCTGCGGAGGCCCTGTGGATCTAGTATTATCCCCACCTATGAGGTGCTTGGTATCTTTCGGTCAAAATGACAAGTCTTCTTCTGGTAGGCCAGTGACGAGATGATGGGACATAGTCGTACGCTTTGATCCCTAATTTTTGCCTGGACAGCCCTTTCGGGTTTTCAGTCCATCGGGATACCCTTTTTTTGCCCAAGCCGCCTTTTCAAGTTTTCGACTTGCCGGGTGTACAGACTTTTTTCATCCCTTATTTTTGCCCGAACCCTTTTGGTTTGCCGGGAAGCCCTTATTTTTGCCTAGGCCAGTCAACCTAGCGGGTCTTTGATTCACGCGCAGTATTTTATGACTATGTCCATGCCCTCAGGGTGTAGGGAGTTGTCATTGTCGGTAGTGTTGTGTTGCCATACTACCAGAAGATGTTCGTTTGATCATACAAGATTCGTTGTTGGAATTCATGTCCAATGCCCCAAGTGATTCAGATGGAGATCTGCCCCTGGCTATTTGGCATCTTTGAGAGACTCCTTGAATCTTGACTTGACTGCCCCAGATGATAGACAATGCTCATGCCGTGCCCCTTGGTTGGAAGTGTTTCTTCCACTTGAGATGACCCTTTTTATTGAAAAGGTTTTTTGTTCACTAGATATTAGTCGTGCAAATTTCTGTGCTGTTTGAACAAATAGTCGTATGCAAACAATGTTATTTTAAGAATGCAAAGCTTATGTCTGTTTTGAAATTTCTTTTTTTTGAAAATGCATTTTTCCAGTAAAACAGGCAATTTTTTTCTAAAATGTGATGTCAACTCAGGATTTACAGCAAACCCTACAGGAGTCAGGATACCTTTTGTAACAGTATGCTTTCGGATTAACCCATGCTTCAGCTAGGACTTTTAAGGGTTATAACGTGGTCTGGTTCACGGTTTAAGAAACAAAGGATAAAGGCTCAAATTTTATTTGTACCCACCCGTTCTTCATGATGTTCTTCGATCCTAAACTCAGCCAATTGTGCGTTTAGATCCTGTTTGAGTCTTTGCTCTGATATTCCAGTGGTAGTTCGGATACTGACAATTTATTTTGAACAGACAATCATTTTGTTGAGAGTCTGTAGGATCTCTTTCTTTTTGATTTTATTATCCCTGTCTTTTGCCTGAACCGTTTCTTTTGTAAGTACAGTCAGCGGGATGCCCCAGTTTTATAAGTCTCCTTCATAGGTTTTGACTTAATGGGCTTTTATTTCGAGAGATAATGACTGCCTGTCCTTACGATTATACGGAACCATCACCGTCTTTTGTTTCAGAAGGACTTCTTTGATGCCATTCATTGTGCACCTGGATTAACTGAGAAAACTACCCTGCCCCAGGTTATAATTATGGGTTTTAATTTGTGAAAAGAAAAAACTCCAACTTCCTTGGCTCAAAGGGGTTGACTAGGGATTATCTTCCTTATAACTCCACTGTTTAGGATTTGAAACAATGCTTGTACATCGTCAGCGGGGTCTGTTCAAAAGCATATTGTAGCGATTTTGGTATCATTTTTGTCATCCTCCCTCTAAAGGCTTAGAATTTTTTAATCGAGAGTTAATCATCACAAATATGAAAGCAATTTAAATATAGTGAATACGAATGGATTGATTCAAAACAGACATATGCAATGCATTGATAAAGTAACAAAGTTTGACATGAATAAATGTTTGAACAATCAAAAGAAAATTACAAATTGAAAATTCTAATGAACAAAAAAGTCTTCTTGTCTCAGGACTTGTCACTTCAAATGGTGAACCTTGGGGGGATGACAAAAGAATTCAATCTGAGCGTCTTGTGTGAGTTCCAATTCTCCTTCATCAATCAGGTCTTGAACTTTGTTGCTCAACGCCCAACAGATGTTAGTATCATGCCCCGGGCTGTTGGAGTGATATGCACACCTTGCATCAGGATTGTACCTTGGGGAGGCTATGTTGGGATTCTTAGGAGGGTCCCTTAACGTCACCAGATTCAATATCAACAGGTGTTGTAAAGCCTGAGACAGCGACATGTTGAGCGTGGTAAATTGCCTCTTGGGCATATTTGGCTTACTCTGATCAACCCGTTGTTTATGGCAAGGTTGTTGTTGGACCCTTGAGGTAGTAGCAACTTGGAGAGGTCTATTCTTCATCAAACCAAACCTTTGACTTCTCAGAATTTGATTAATAACTTGGTCCCCGGCCTTGACTGTTTGCTTCATGTTGTTGTATCTATCTTGATGAAGCTGGCTGATAATGGTTCTCAGATCTTCTTGTTCCCGGGTTAGGCCTTGGATAAGAGCCATCTGTCCCAGCATCTGGGTTCTCATTGCATCTACCTCAGCTTGCAGATGTTTTAGCCGTTCATCCTTATTGTCTTCAGGACTTTTCTTGACCAAGTTCCCAACGAGGAGCGTTTTCAACTCTTCCTGCCCCTTGGATAGGTTTAGGAATACGTCCCTGAACTGAGCTTCTCGAGTTTGAAGATCTTAGTTGTCTGGTTGGAAAGCCATTGCTGAAATAAACAGCGGGAACATGAGAGACCTGTACTGGATGACCTGTTATGCAATGATATGTATGATATATGTATGCAATGTTTTCAAGGATCTCGCGGGGTAAACAAGAAACTGTTAGAATTTGAATCTAGTAGCTTGATTGAAGGAGCTTCATGTTGTTGAGAGTCCTTCTTCAAGAGTCAAGCTCACCATATCGAGTGGGTCATAGCCCCTGACTCAAGTTATCGTGCTTGGATTTCTAGACACCCTTGGCTAGAGGAAAATAAATCCCCTTTGCCCCTTGCTAGCCATTTGATTTACCATAACCTGCATCACAGACCCTTGAGATCCTTTAAATGGTTAAAGAAATGTTAAGGCATGATGTTATGATGTGTATGCTATGCGTTTAAGCAAAAGTGTGAGGTGATGTAAGTAAGCCCTGCAATAAATCCAAAATATTGGATAAGGACTGTAAATAAAACCTGCAAGGAAACCATGTTGTCAGATAACAAGAATGTGCAAGTAGTTCAAGTTTGAAGGCACACAAGTCACACATATAGCCTTAATTTTAGGCTGGCATGGAGTTCAGGTATTACACTCTTTCAGTTTCAGTTGGTTAAGACATGTCTTAAAAAATAGTAACCGGGTTCTAAGGAGCTCAATATCATTGGATTGTTTTCTATGTTCATTGTTTTGGTTTAGCCACTTAACTAGCAACCAAAATATTCCAAGAAAACAATCCTCAATAAGTGTAGTATCGAGTATCTACCAACTTCGGACTACACCAAAGTCGGTCATCTCACTACCCCTAAAAAAGGCCAAGATGGTCAAGTAAGGTTCTAGTTCATTAGTGCTTAGTGACATCACTCAGCGGCCCCGTATTCTCTTTGATTGACTCAAAGGCTACCGGTACTCACAAATATGTCGCACTAATATAGCTATTGCTTTAACCGTGTCGGTATACCCCGCACAGTTTCCACAACGTATTGCTATCTATGAATGTTTCCCGAATCCGGGTGGAGGATTTCAAACCCAAACAATAGAACCAAGTGTAAAGCAAACAAAGCAATCAAGGCAAGCAAGTAAAGGTGATCTAAACCCTAAGGTAACCCCACTTTTAAAGGTAATCCCCAGCAGAGTCGCCAGTTCTGTGATCGGTGGGAATGAGAACTGACTGTTTTGGAATGCTGGTTCGCGTTTGCGTTTGTTTTCGCAAAATGTCGCGGTAAGCAAGAGTCGCCACCGTCTTTTATTTTATCCAACAAGGAAAGGACAAAAGTACAAAAAAATTCCTTTTCGAGATGTTTCTCGGGTTCAGGAGGTAGATTATAGAAAGGGAAGGTGTTAGCACCCTTTCTATCCGTGGTTATCCATGGGCTCTTAGGTACTTGCTCACTATGTTTTCAAAAATTTGCTTTTTCTTTGTGCTTGTGGATTTGAAGAGAGTTTTGTTTTTGAAGAGAGTGTAAGTGCGAAAAGTTTTTGTTTCTGTTTTCAAAAGGAGCAAGTACTTAAGAACATCTACCTACTCAAAAAGGATTTAGACTGTGCAAGTGTCCTTTAGACAATGCTATCCCACTATTGAGGAGTAGGTAGCACCGTCGTTGGAGTTTTCGGGTCAATTCGATTTAAGGCACGTGTGGCCACTAAAGCAATGTTAGGACGCCTTAGCGGTAACCCTAATGTCTTAGATCATTTTTTCGAGGCAACCGTTTCGCGGCAACTTTGATCTTTGGACAGGAGGGCGACCTCTAAGACTTCCTATACTCAATGACCACGTTCGAGGCAACCAAGTGAGGCATACCCTAAGAGTGGCATGTGCGAGTGTGTCAATTTTCAGTTTATATTATCTTTGTATATTTAGGTGTTCTACCGTTTGTTTTTAGATCTTGTCATGCAATCCTAGTTAGCATACATCTAAACAGTCAATATATGTATAGGAATTTAAAGTGCGGTAATTGTAAATCCTACGCTATTACAAGGCTTCGGGGAGGGGGATTATTTACATGTCCAAAATTGGGGGAATAAAGCAGTAAAGTGTAAAAGTCTTAGTTAAGCTATTACAAACCAGTAGGCAGTTACAATAAAATAAACGCGCGCGAATCTGAAAATAACCTCTAAAAATCCTAAGAATAAAATCTTTTTGTTGTTTTATTTTATTTTGGGAAAATGATCTAAATCTTCTTAATTTTAGTTTTTGAGAAAATGTTAAGAAAATTAAATGATTAATTAACAAAGTTAATTTAATAGAAAAAAACTAGCCTAATGTTTTTGTGGTTTTTCTTTTAATTGATTTTATGTTGATTAAAAAAAAGAAATAAAATAGTCAAAACAAAGATGAAATCGAAGGAACAGGCAGTAAATCAAGAAAGGTATAATTCTGGAGGCCTGGATCGAAAGAGGCGTGGGCTGTCTTTCGATCCAGTGAAGAGGATTGATCGAAGGTGCCTGAGGGGCTGCACTTTGGGGGTGTTCGATCTGAATATGTCATCCTTCGATCTGGGAACCCTGGATCCAGTTCGAAGCTAAGCTGCTAAACTTCGAAGCTCTGAACAAGATTCTGAGAAGATATTTCCTGCAAAACGAAACAAATGTTAAAGATCCAGGGGGGAATTTACCCCCCTGATTCGAATCTCCTCCCAATTCGAATCCTTCCTCAATTTGAATCTGCTGAATCTGGGCCTGGGTTTGTTTTATCCTGAGATTCAAAGGAGAAGCTTAGATCGTGCCCCAGCAATGACACGATCTCATCTTTGCACTTCAGCTTACATGCAACATAATCAGTAATAACAAGAATACATATGCAATGTGTATTTAAATGTCATGAAGGTGCAATTTTGGTTTTGCAAACCCTTACCAATTAAAGATGTATGATCTGTGGCTCTGGGTGTGGAGATGTTCGCTGAATGGATTCTTTGGCTTGGATTACTTATGAAAATGCTGATAACCTTTGGTGGATTTGTGGGCAGCGTATCTCCAAATCCTCCCTGTTTCTTTTTCTCCTTTTTCCGTTTTTTGTTCCTTTTTTATTCCCCTCTTTGCACTGTATGCTAGCCCTTGTATTTATAGGAGTATGATGGTCTAGTAACGGCAAGAGACAACCAATTAAACAGGCCTTTAAAGCCATGAGACAAGAATCAGACATATTAAAAGATTTCCTTTTTTTGAAATATTCATGTCTCTTTGGAATCTTGAATGAATCTGGACACCTTTTATTTTCGAATGCCTCCAGGCCATGCTCTTCGATTGGTCCTTCGAATGGACTTCTTATGTGCCTTTCGAATGGGCCATCTGAATGCTTCTTCGAATGGACCTTTTGAATGTTCTTCGAATTGACCCTTGGAATGCTTCTTCAAATGGACCTTTACATGTTCTTTGAATGAGTCATTTACATGTTCTTCGAATGAGCCTCTTGCCTGGTGTGCTGGCAAGTTGAGAGGCCTTTTCCTTTGTGAATCGAAACAAACTTGTAGGAGATTCTTGCCTCTTGAGTCGAAGGTAAGCCTGGAGTAGTTAATGCATAGTCGAAGCATTGTGAAATTGACTTGATCGAAGGGGGTCCAACGCCCAATCAAAGACTTGTGAACCAAAGCTTGATCGAAGGGTTCCAAACACCTAATCAAAGCTTACTAATCAAAACCTGATCGAAGAGTTCCAAATGCCCAATCGAAGACCGGTGAACCAAAACCTGATCGAAGAGTGCCAAATGCCCAATCGAAGACTAGTGAACCAAGCCTGATCGAAGAGTGCCAAATGCCCAATCGAAGACTGGTGAACCAAGCCTGTATCGAAGGATTTTGGATACCCAATCGAAGACTTTTCCCAGATGCCAATCGAAAGACACTTTGTACATCTTAAAAAAACTTTATTTTCGTTAGGCAAGGGTTTGTGACCAACCATTAAGGGAAGACCTTTGAAAAATGAGAGGGAAAATTTTGGGGTACAACAGATTCCTAAAGATTTTTCTGATGCCAATCCAGTCAAAGAAGACAAAACCTCCTTTGGTCCAGTTAAATCGATTCCTAAATATTTTTCTGATGCCAATCCAGTCAAAGAAGAAAAAACCTCCTCTGGTCCAGTTAAATCGATTCCTAAAGATTTTTCTGATGCCAATCAAGCAAAGAAGACAAAACATCCTCTTGTCCAGTTAAATTGATTCCTAAAGATTTTTCTGATGTCAATCAAGTCAAAGAAGACAAAACCTCCTCTGGTCCAGTTAAATCGATTCCTAAAGATTTTTCTGATTCTGATCCAGTCAAGGTCAATCCAAGACCTCTTCTGGTTCGGTCAGATCGCCGACAAGATCTCCCTGATTCGTATTCCAGTTGAAGTTCAGACCACCTACCAACAATCTCCAAATGGCATCTGTAAGCCTATTCCTGACATCACAAGGTTGATACTGCATCATGCGAGTGCAAATATCTGGACACTCTAGTGTTCAATCATCTTACACCTTCGGATCACGAAAGGCCCAAAAGCCAATCTACATCCTCAGGTTTAAGAAAATTGAACAGGGGCAGATGTTGTACCCCAAAATTTCCCCTCCCATATTTCTCAAGACATTACAAGAATAATCTCCAAGTGTCTCAAGATTGCTCAAGAATTGGACAGTCAAGTCATCTCCTAAGGCAGTCAACCTCAAAATTATGGTTTTGTGTTGCATCAAGGTCCTTAAATCCAAATTACCTCAAATGCTCCCTAATGTCCTAATATGTTCTCAAGTTCATCCATGTCAAATTTCAAGCCTTGCAGAGAAAGTTTGGTCAGTCAATTGCTCAAAAGGTCCAAAAATCGTCTGTGCTAGGGCAAAAGTCAACTGTGACCTACAAATAGTCAAACTTCAATATTTTTTGTAAACATTATAATTTTGAAGGATATTTAATCATTTGATCAAGGGTTGATCATGATTCATCAAGGATTGCCCAAAATTCATCAAGACTCAAAAGTTGCTAAATTAGGGTTTTGCAAGAAAAGTCAACTCAACTTTGACTAATCATAACTTTCTCATACTTTATGAGAAATGACCCATCCAAAGCGAATTTTTAAGAGGATGCAATTTCCTACAATCCATCTTCACATCCCAAGATCAAGAGATGCACTCACAAGAAGTTACAAATTTGGACATTATAGGTCATTTTTGAAAGTCAACAAAAACACATTTTTTGTCAAAGCTTATAACTTGATCATGGAATATCAAAATGAGATGAGACCAAAAGGGTTGGTTAGTGGACATCGCAAGGTTTCTAAAAATTCCAAGAACACCTCTAAAAGTTCAAAATGGAAGAAGTTATGCATTGTTGAAGTTGGGCATTTTTCCAAAATTGCCAAAAGTCAACTATCCCTAAAACTTCAAATTTTGTCAAATGGCTCCACTTTTTTCCACTTGATTTGATCTTGTCACACTACACACGTGTCCTATCTTCAGTCTTATGTCCATTCATTGATTTTTCTATTTTATTTGATTTTTATTGAATTAATTCATTTTAAATCAATTTAAATCCAAATAAAATCTAAATATTGATAACTTGGTATCTTTTTGATTGATACAAGCCTTAATTGTCATCATGGACAAGATCAAACTCGTATCAAGCCATATCATGCATAAAATATTGGTTTTTGGACAAATTTGGAAGCTTTTTCATGGAGGATCAAATCAAATCCTAAATCATCAATGCATAAGGATTCAAAGCCCAAAATTTGACCTAATTCATTCCATATTACTTATACAAACCAAAGGCACGAGTTTGAGGACCTGGAGGCTGCAAAATCAGAAGAACAAAACTTGGAAATTTGTCAAAAAAGTTGGAAACTGAAATCACACCTAGAGGCCAATTCAGAACCAAAGCTCAACGCTATTCTCTTGCTGGACATCCATTGAGTCAGTAGCAATCAAAAGCAAGGCCATTCACCTCCTAAAACACACTGTAAGTGACATACGACCTCCCTCTGAACTTGCTTTCGTGTTTCAAGATTTATGCATCATTACCATAAACTAATGGCATATTTGCAATCACCAAACAATTTCCATGCTTTCCATATCGTTTGATTGCATTTATCTGACCTACAATCCAAAACGCCATTAAAAGGTTTTTTAGGGTTTTTTTAGGGCTTTCCATTACAGGGACAATTGGCTTATGAGAAGGGTACTATCTTACTCAGGGGAACGAGACGAATCCATCCATGGTTTAACCTTCCATTTATATGGCCTGAGATAGATTTTGGATTCAACCTACGCTTTTTGCTGCGGATACGAATCCGCAGGTAATCCCTATAGAAATCCAAGGACAGGGACGAAGACGTGTCCCCATCCCATATGCTCATTCAAATTTTCGCGCTTATTTTTTATTTTTTGGCATAATTATGTTTTTCCATATATTATAATTAGTTTGTATTCCACTAACAAAAGAAGTGCAGTGGTTGAGTTGGTAAACGCGTTAGTACAAATCCCAATGGGACCTGGGTTCGAATCCCAGGTCCCCCAAATGCATTTGTTTTATTTTTCAACAGGTGATTCCATGCAATATCCAAAACAGTCAGTTCTCTCCCACCGTATCACAACTACTGTTGGGGAGTTTTACTTATTTGTTTGAAGAAACTCCATTGGGGATGTGTTGATTTCTGTTCGAGGGATAGAGTTTAGGAACCTTGGTTGCCCATTACTTTACTGGGGAATTTAGTTCTTATTTACCCTGACTGGGGATAAAAGAGATGATTAAACTTTTGCCTTGGAGAGGATAGTTGACTAATACTTGGTCGAAATCCAGGCTTTGCAACTACTTTTTGGAGAGGATGAAGTTAACTGTTATCTGGTTGGATTCCAGGCTTCGCAGTAACTTTCTGAGGTTAAATGAAGTTAACTGTTATCTGGTCGGATTCTAGGTTTCGTAGAAACTTTCTAGGGAGAATGAAGTTAAATGTTATCTGGTCGAATTCCAGGCTTCGCAGCAACTTCTGGAGAGAATGAAGTTAAATGTTATCTGGTTAATTTCCAAGCTTCGCAACAACTTACTAGGGATAGTATCAACTCTACTGGGGAAAAGGGGTTTTGTCCATTTATTTGTAATAGTCTGAGAAAAGACTCGTGTTGGGGAATCTGTATTTTGTTGGGGAAATAAACCTTGTTGAGGAGAATATTTTGAAGACCTTATCAGGGAGATAAATTCTTTTGGGGAGAACTCTACAAGGTTTCTTTTTTCAGTTAAGACCAACTCAGCTAGGGAATGTCAGAAGGAATCCGAGCCTTGATTGTATCTGAGGAGATATTGGACGAGTATCAGAATGACATCCATATCTGGATCAAATATGAACTGTATATGTAGGAGAGTCTAGAATGAATGTCAGAATAAATCTGTATTTAGACTGCATCTACATTGTATCTAGAAGATGATAAACTGCTGAAAATTTCCATCTATTTGGGAACTGGCATGATGTGTGCGTTTGTTGGGAGAAGATCAAACTCCTCTATCCGCTGGTGAGTTTGACTGTGTCATCGGTTAGAGGATGCCCCACTTTTGTTTGAAGATACTTCTGCGCTTATCGGGGATAGCCTTATGGAAGGGACTTTGTGGGGATTTGTCACTGTCCATAGTAGTAAGTGTTATAGTACTGCCAGAAAATGTTTGCTTGGTCGTACATGACCCTTTACTGGAATTCATGTTCAATTCCCTAAGTGATTCCGATGGAGACCTACCCCTAGCTATTCAGGACTTTATGAGAGATTTCTTAGAATCTTGACTTGACTGCCACTGATGAGTTGGACAATAACCTGTCATGCCCCTTGATTATGGGAGATTTATCATTGGAAGTGTCTTCCCATTTGAAGTGGTTCTGTTTCTTGAGAGAATTTCCGTTCATTGGATATTCACCGTGAGAATTTCTCTGTTGTCGACCAGTTGACCATATGCAAACAACGGTATTCAAACAATGCAAAGTTTATGTTTGTCTTGAAGTTTTTGAAAATGAATTTTTAGAAAATAAAAGAATTTTGTAAGAATATGAATTCAACAGGATTTACAGTAAGCCTTACAAGAGTCAGAATACCTTTTGTAACAATATGCTTTCGATCTAACCTATACTTCAATTAGGACTTTTAAAGGGTTGTAACGTGACTTGGTTCACGGTTTAAGAAACAAAGGATAAGGCTCAAAGTTTATTTGTACCCAACTAATTCTCCATGATGTTCTCCAGTCCTATACTCAATTAACTGCGCATTTGGATTCCAATTGAATCTGGAATGATATTTTGGTGATGGTTCGGATATTGGAAGTTTATTTGAGAAGGCAGTCATTTTTGCAACATTTTTCTGTTGTTGAGGATTTGTAACGACCTATTTTATTGTCCCTAATTTGTTTTGCCTGACTGTTTTTGTTTTGGTACTACAGTCAACGAGATGCCCCAGTTTTTCTCAAGTTTTCTTCATAGGTTTTGACCTAATGGGCTTTTCTTTTTAAGAGGTAAATCCTGCCTATTTCATGGGGAACCAACACCATTTTTTGATTCAGAAGGATATTTTCGTGTTGAAGTGACAACTTGCGACTTAATGTGCATTCAAATTAACTGAGAAACTACCCTGCCCCAGGTTATGATTAAAGGTTTCAGTTTTGTGTGAAAAAGAAAACTCCTACTTCTTTGGATCAAAGAGGTTGACTAGGGATTATCTTCCTTATAACTCCATTATTTGGGATTTGAAACAACACCTGTACATCGTCAGCAAAGTCTGTCCAAAAGCATATTGTATGAGATTTATGGTATTATTTTCGTCATCCTCCCTCTAAAGGCTTACAACTTTTAACGAGAGTTGAATATTACAAAAGGGAGTAAAAAGCACAGTTTAAATATAGTGAAACCGAATGGATTAATTCAAGACAAACATATGAAATGCATTCAGGAAACAAAGTTTGACATAATAGATAAGTGTTCGAACAAACAAAAGAAATTACAATTGAAAATTCAAAATGAACTAGACACTCTCAATGATTTAGCATGGGAGCAGTGATCATGTTGGGAGTCTCAGGAGGGCCGAATTCAATCTCCTTGGCATCAATCATATTTTGAATTTTGTTCTTCAGAGCCCAACAACCATTCGTATCATGTCCATGACTATCGGAATGGTATGCACACTTTTCATTGGGATGATAACTAGGAGCGGAAGTATCAGGATTTCGAAGAGGAGCCTTTAACGTAATCAACTCTTCCTTCAACATGTGTTGTAACGCTTGAGCTAGTCACATGTTGATTTTGGTGAATTGTCTTTTAGTTGTGACCTCCTTACGCTGATTCCCTTATTGATGTTGTTGCACATGTGTAGGATTAGAGATTAGCACAACTCTCATAACTTAGTTGTGGTTACCTCCAGCATGTCCCTCCTGGACATATACATCGTTGGACTCTTTCTTTCTAATGTACATATTATTTTCAATACTTGAAGACGTAGCCACCTGGATTTTTCCGCTTCTAATTTCGCCTTCAACTAGTTCCCCAGTTAGAATCAACTCGGTGAATCTAGCTGGAGAGCTTCCGATTAGGTGATTGAAGAAAGGTCTTGTCAAAGTTCCCATACAGATATCAACCATCTCCTTGTCAGTTAAAGTAGGTTGAACCCTTCCGGCTAGGTCTCTCCACTTTTGAGAATATTCTTTGAAACCTTTGTTGGAACCCATGGTCATTCCTTGTATCGCACCCTAGTTGGTGCAAGATCGGCGTTATATTGATATTGGCGGTAAAAGGTGGCGGCCAAATCCTCCCAAGTATGGATGTTGGAACCTTATAACTGGTAAAACCACTCTAATTGAGTCCCAGATAGACTCTCTTGAAATAAGTACATCCATAACATCTTATCAATGGTATGCAGTTAAATTTTACATACGTAAGATCTCAAGTGAAGCTTAAGGCACGAGACACCATCGTACTTGGGAAAGATTGGAATCTTGAATTTATGGGGAATAACTACCCCAAGCACCAAACCCAAGTCTTCAAAATCCAAGCCAGCCACAACTTGGATCTCCAGAGCTTTCAGTCTATCTTTTAGTTGCTTATATATGTCATCGGCCGACGGATATTGCTCATCAGAATAATCCTCGTCTTTAGAGATTTGATTGTTTCTACCCTTAGGACGGATGCTCCTCGCATCTTCATCCCGATTCTCATCCTCCTCGGAGGAGTCTTCTTCCACTTGAACTTGTCGGACGGGGCCCTTGAATCTCTTCCCCATGTTGATCACGACCTTCTTCTTGGTCTTTTTCTTCATAACCAGAAATTCCATCAGTTCTTGCTGCCCCTTTGCTAAGTTAAGCAAAGTTTCTTGAAATTGAGAGTTTTGAGTCTGCAAGTCCTTCACAGTTTGCTCGAGATCCATCTTGTACTGAAATAAACAGTAGAAAGATGAGGAAACCTGTGTCAGAAAACCTTCTTACGATATGATGCATGTTATGCGAATGTAATGTTTTCAAGGATTTTATGGAATTTAAATTTGCTAAACAAAGAGAAGACAACAAACATTAATTGCATTAATAATTTCACGAGTTACAAATGCCTCTCTTGGGCTTACAATGGAATAAGCAAAAATAATACAAAATAAACTCCTAAAACAAAAAGGACTCAAGCTTCCCATGTGCGCATCCTCTTTGGTGCAATGTATGCATTCAGGCTTCACTCTTCATAAAGTTGCCTCGTGAGCTCCAAAACCTTCTTCTCTCTTGTGTAGAACTGTGCTTAAAAGGTATCTCGTTCCCCTTTGAGTTGAATCCACGATATTTGAAATTCCTCAAAGTCGGCAGGAATTTTAGGATGAAGAAGAGTGTAAGGGGTGTCTCCCTCAGCAACGGGTTCCGTAATCACAGGTAGGATGGAGGGGTAAGGCATCATGAGACTTTGAGCACGAGTTCATACCCACTTGAGGTAAGGCTCAAGAGGGATGGAATTTTTATGCCCCAAAGTCTTGCGATCCACTTTGTTTACCATTCTCCAAGCCCGTATGAACTTTTGATGATAGCCTTGGACGTCGCCCTCGTAGTCGAATACCAAACCTTGGATGAGCGCATCATGGGGACCATCTCTTCGCACATACCCAAACTGTCGTAATGCAAGATAAGGGTTATACGTGATACCTCCCCTAATGCCCAAGAGTGGGATATTAGGGAATTCCCCCATAACGGTCAATGATGGTAATATCCTTCAAAGATCGAGAACACCAATGAATATTCGAGTGCGAGAGTGACATCATCCTTTAAGACCATGTCAAGCCTTACTCATTCTTCGACGTTTATCGAGGTAGGTGCAAAATAAACCACCTAGACAACAATGTAATTCAATACAAAAGAGTACCCCTTTTCTTCATGGTGCGAGTGTGGAAACAATGTAGAATGTCTCCAAGTAAAGTAGGTATGGGATCACGAGAGAGAAAAACCTTGATGGCATTCACATCTATGAGTTAGTTTGGATTGGGAAATAGAACCAAACCATAGATTAGAAGGGCCAAGACATCCTCAAAAGCTTGAAAATCCATATCTTCCCAAAACAAACGAGCCTTTTCCAACAGAAACTTGGCTAAGAAACCCTTAACTCCACTCCTTGTTTCCAAATTTGCCACAATGTCGGATCTCTTAAAATGCAAGGCTTTTGAAATAACCTCAGGCTTTGGATTTTCCTCTAAACCGGTGAATGGTATTTGATCAAGAACAGGCACTTCTAGCAATTGAGAGAATTCTTCTAATGTAGGCACCAATTGGTAGTCGAGAAATGTGAAGCAATGATGCATAGGATCAAAGAATTGGAAAAGCACACACATCATTTCTTCTTGGAAGTTTGAGGTACCAAGTTGAGAAGTCGACCATATTTCTTGGTGAAGGGAGAATCTCCAGGCATTCTTGATGCTAACTCTTGAAGTTTATGATACACTTTCACGATGTTGACTCGGATGGTATTCCTACGAGTGGAAGCCATGTCCTACAAAACAGAACAAAGATAAATTCCTAAATCCTTGAAATGGTTAGTGAGAATGCTTATGATGTTATGATGTTTATGATGTCATGAATAATAATCACAAATAAATCATACAAAGACCTTAGGTTTAGGCTTACATGGGTTTCATAGGTAAGTACCATCTTGAAGTTTAGTCCGTTGAACCAGTCCTAGAAAGTAACCGGGTTCTAGGGAAACTCAATATCACTGGTCTTTCTTCATTGGGAATTATTTTAGCATAATCAATCTTTTCTTGCAGCCAAAATATCCCAAAAGTCTGATCTTAATGAGCGTAGTATCAACCAATTTTCAGCTTTCCACCGAAACCGGCTATTTCACTACTTCCTAATGGCCAAGTTGTTCAATTAAAGGTTCTAAGGACAATTAGTGCTTCACGACACCATACAGTGGCCCTGCATTCTCCTCAATTTGCCATAAGGGATACCGATACCAACAAATGTGTCACACTAATGTAGCTATTGTCTCAACCATATCGGTCTACACCGTACAGTCTCCATAATCTTTGCTACTTACCTAATAATGTTCCTGGATCCGGGTAGAGGATCAATACAAACCCAAACAAGGACCCAAAATGTAAAGAAAACAAGTCAAACAATGAGAGCATTTCAAGGTGATCTAGTCTCTAAGGTAACCCCACTTTTAAGTAATCCTCAGTAGAGTCGCCAATTCTGTAATACTGTGAGAGAACTGACTTGGGTGTTTTGCATTTTATCGCAATTGTTGTGGATAGCAAGAGTCGCCACCGACTTTTTTTTATCCAATAAAGGAAAGGGTGAAAAGAACATGAAAGACCTTTTGAGATATTTTCTTGAGTTCGGGGGGTAGGTTGTGAAAAGGAAAGGTGTTAGCACCCTTTTCATCCGTAGTTATCTACGGGCTCTTAGTTGTTAGCTCACTTTAAAATGCTTTGTTTGAAATGTGTTTGTGATTGGTTTTGAAAGTGCCTTCGCTTAGGTGAAATTTGTAATGATTTTCGTCTCTATAAGAATGTATACAAAGCGTTGACTTTTGAAAATATTTCATGGAAAGTGTTGGTGTATTTGAAAGATGTTTGGTTTGAAATGGTTGTGAGCAAGCAACTCAAACGTTCTACCTAATCAAAAAGTCTTTGTTCATTTGCTCCTCCTTTCGATATTTCTATCTTACTATTGATTGGTAAGAAGCCCTATCATTGGATGTGAAGGGACAAGCGTGGGTCATCGTGTAGTCATAGAAGGCAACATTTTAGGATACCTTAGCAATTTTTTGTAAGGGTCTAAGATCTTTTACCAAAGGCAACATCGAAGGGTCATCGAGGGACTACGATCTTGTATTCGAGGGTCTTTTCTAAAGTATCTCACGTTCGTGGGACATGACTATTTTTATCAAGGAAACAAGTGAGGTTAACCCTAGAGGTGCAAGTGTTCAAAGTGTTTTCTTTTCATGCTTTGTTTGTCTTGAATTAGGGTTTTCTATTGGTTAATTTTAGCCTTTCCATACAAACCCTAATTACTAGCATTTATATTTGAAAGCGATGAATTGCGGAATGTAAAGATTCTACGCTATTACATCATTTGGGGATGAGGATACAAATTTACAAATGGGGAGATGACAAGTAATTAAACCCTAAGTAACTATTACAACCATATTGAATAATGAATAACAATAAAGATATAAAGAAATATAAAGATATTGTAAAAAAAATTGTTTTAAGAAAACTTTTATGTATTGACATATATACTTATGTATTGATATGAATTTTTTTTGTGTATGGACGCATGCACTTATGTATTGATACACAAACTTTTATGCATTGATACATATCATTCCTTGCTCCTGGAAGTCAAAAACAACTCAATATAAGTCGACACATGAGGGTTTGTATCGACTCATTTCTATTTTGTATCGACACATGCACATTTTTTATCGACTCATACTCATTTCTTGCCCCTGGAAGTCAAAAACAACTCAAAATGAGTCGACACATAATGGTTTGTATCGACTCATTTATGTTTTGTATCGATACATGCGTGTTTTGTATCGACTCATAACCTATTTTATACATAATATGTGTCGACTCATAATATTATGCATCGACTCATACTGCTATTTTTACTTCTAACATTGTTCTGCTACATGTAAAAGTCAGTTCTCAACACATGTTTAGTGAAAATGAAAAACAAGCAAATGGTTAGCTTCAAGGCAATAATATCTACATTTTATATTCACAAATGAACCACTAATGATGTTTGTATAAAGAGTTCAAAGTCAAGAAAGCTTACCTTGAAACTAAAATTTGTGTTTTGATTTTGAGTTGGAGAAGTCAAGTTGCAAGTGGCTATTTTTTTAGTTTGGAAAATAGAGATGTTACATAAGTTGTTCTTGAGTTTGGACAACTTCTATATGATGTATGTGGATGATTTGAATATTTTGGTTTCTAAGCTCAAGAGTGGAGATTTTATGGATAATTATGGTTTTTTTTAGAGTATGAGGGGTTTTGAGAAACTTATCTATACAAAAAAAAATTCTTCCTTTAGCTTGAAAATGGCCTTTCTATTTATAGAGAAGGTTTGAGAGGATGAGAGAGTTTGTTTCACAAGCTATGGAATTCTAGTTTGGTTGAGATGAAACAACCAAGTTATGTGAAATTTGATGTCCCAATGCATGGTACAAAAGGGATCTAAAGTGGCTAGGAGTTCTTAGGTATGTTGCTTCTTGCTTTGACATGGTGTGTGCAGAAATAACAGTTGAGAGGCTCAAGGAGATATGACTTTGTATAAAGCATGCTTTATGTGAATGGCAATGGTGACTTTGTGCCATAAATAGAATAATGAAATGGAAAATACTTGAATCACTTGGATAATGGTTCAATAAATTGTGTAAACATCTGATTATGGATATATTTGCAAGTCAAAAGGCCTGCAAAGTAAGATTATGCAGCATGGCATAAGGATTTTGTTATACGTTCTTCAACAAAATGACTTACAATTCAAGAATGGATGCCCAACTTCAGGCCATCGAATCTCCTAGCTCAAGTATGATAAATTCATGCTCTTGGATGTTTTGGAAAGCTAAAAACATCCTCTATAACTTTAATGTTGGCAATTTTGACAAAATCATCTTGAAACTATATGAAAAAATTCCAAGAAGTTGGGATAAAATCCTGACCAAATTCTGTTGAAAATTTCTCTAAGTGTTAAATGAAAATGTCATGACTTCATGGGCTTATATCTTCAAATCTAAGAATTATTTTGGACATCAACCCTCTAATACAAAGTTGTAGAATTCATCAAGATCTACAAATTTCATGTTGAAAATTTCCTTTGAATCATTTTGCATCATGGTGAAAAATTAGTATGAAGTTATGAAATAAACATGTATAAAACACTTAGAAAAATTTCTAAGTCTTGAAAAGTTTTGAATTTTTAAATTGACTTTTGACTTTATTGACTTATTGATGATCAAGATTGATATTCTTGAATGTATTGATGAATTTTTATCTTTGCAACTTAATGTTGACCAAAAAGTCAAAGTTTGACTTTTCAGTGTACATTTGACTTTTTCATCAGTTGACCAAATTTCTTCTATCAATCCACTGATCTTGAGAAATGTTTTAAGCCATGAAATTAGGTCAACATGTTGTATTTGAATCCTTGAGATTATACTTTAAGCCATTAGATTGTGTATTAGGTAAAAAAGTCAATGACCAGTCATTCTTATTCAAAACCCTAATTTGTGGTCTCAATGTTTTGGAGGTGATTTTGTCTGATCAATTCTTGAGAATCCTTGAGCATTGGATATTATTTGTGAGGAATTCCTTGAGGAAGAGAAGGAAAATTTTGGGGTACAACACCTATGAACTTGAACTTTAGAACCTCGAACACCAGAACTCCCCCCTTCAGAAGCTCTTGCTTCAGAAATTGGACTTTCTCCAGAACCGTGACTATCTTCAGAGTCTGGAAAATTCCCAGAATCTGAATCACCATCAGAGTAAGAGTCATAATCATCTTCACCTTATGAATCTACTTCAGAGTCAGAGTCACCATTAGACTCGTCTTCAGAGTTAAAATCTTTACCAGCTTCAGAAACACGTGTTTTCGACTTTTCTTCAGAGTTCTCTCATCAAAGTCAGAACGAGACTTTTCCCAATTCCAGACTTCTGATTCTTTTACAGTGACGTCTCTGTTGAACTTAACTATTATTTTATGTATAATAAAGTTTGTACAAACCTGTACTGTGGTACCCCACCAGTAACATTACTTTACTTCTATCATCCAGCTTACGTCGTCTGGCTTCTGGGACATGTTTGTAACATACAAAACCAAACACCTTCAGATGATTCACTTTGCTTTTCTCCAGCTCACTTCTGAATATGAACTATTTCCTTCAACTTCTTCGTTGGACATCTGTTGAGCACATAACATGCAGTGGCAACATCTTCTCCCCACAAAGTATGGGGAAGCTTATTCTCTTTCAGCATGCTTCTCACCATATCAAGCAAAGTATGATTTCTTCTTTCAACAAGACCATTGTCTTGAGGAGTATAAGGAGAAGTAACCTCATGCTCAATTCCATTCTACTCATAGAACCTTCTTAACTCTATAGAGTTATACTCACCACCACCATCAGTTCTAAGAATCTCCAGAGTCTAGCCACTCTGATTCTCAACCTTCAGTCTGAACTTCTTGAATTCAGCAAACACCTCTTGTTTGAACTTGATGAGAGATACCCATATCATTCTGGTGAAATCATCAACAAATGACACAAAGTATTTATTTCCTCCAATCGATGCTACTGGAAATGGACCACACACATTAGAATGCACTACTCTCAAGGCATACTTTTCTCTTGCAGTTACTTCTGACGTAAATGGAAATCTTGGTTGCTTCCCTTCCATGCACACCCTGCATGGCTTCTCAGGCTTCTTGATTGTAGGAATTCCATGTAACAACTTCTTTGATTTTAGATGCCCTAAGCTTCTGAAATTCAGATGACCAAATCTTCTGTGCCACAACTCACTCTCCTTGACAACACTTGTTGCACTAAGATATTCAGAGTCTGCAGTTATAACATTCACCTTGAATGTTCTGTTCCTTCCATATTCTGACTCCATAATCAACTTCTGATTACAGTCATACAACTTCATAAGATTGTCCTTCATGGTAACTGAAAAACCTTTCTCAATCATTTGTCTCACACTCATTAGATTTCTTTTCATGCCAGGTAGATACCACACATTCTGGATCACTGCTGCTTTCCCATTGTTTAGAATGACTCTGACATTTTCCATACCTACTGCATTAAGGTATTTATCATCATCACATCTGACCTTCATACTCTTCCCAGAGTCAAAAAACCAACCATTTCTTGTTCATATCATCAAATTCAGAAGCCAACAATAGCCCTGGTTCATCATTAGACTCTCCTCTTGATATATTTGCTTCTTCTAACTTCCTTTCTTTGTTTGACCAATAATCTTTGGCATAGTGACCAAAGTTCTTGCAACAATAACACTGAACATTCTTCTTGTCAAGCTTCTCCTTTCCCTTTTGGACATTCTTCTGCCTATCAGAGGTTGAAGCTTCTGACCTCTGACCACCATTAGTTTTCTTTCTGGCTTCTAACCAAGTCTTCTTCTGATACTTCTTACCAGAAGTTGCTTTCAGAGCCTGCTGCTCTACTTTCTTCTCAGAAGTTCTCTCAATCATACACAACTCATACGCCTCTAGACTACTTTGCAGCTCTTCAACTCTCATGGTGCTCAGATATTTGGAATGTTCAATTGCTACCACAATATAATCAAACTAAGAAGTTAAAGATCTCAATACCTTCTCTATGATTACTTGTTCAGAAAGGGTTTCTCCACAAACTTTCATCTCATTAGTGATCATAATCACTCTAGAGATGTACTCGGAAACCTTCTTCGTTGTCCTTCATGTTGAGATTCTCATATTGCTTTCTTAGGAACTGAAGCTTCACCTTCTTCTCTGATGCGTCACCATCGTAACGTTTATAACACCATATTTCTCCAATGGTAATTTTTAATAATAATCAGAGTAAAATAAAATTTTCACATCAACAACAAATAGGATGTCACATTATTCAACATATTTGATTTTTGCTCAATTAAGATAAAACAGATACATAACACATATTTCTGATGAACCGACAACATTTCAACATAGTCTTCAATCTTCAACTTTATTAATACAACAAAACAAATTCATAATTATTTCAACATCTTTAATTCATCATAAAACAACATTTTAAATCAAATAAAGAGAGTCTACATCACTCCCACAATTCTTCAAAATCAAACAACTGCTAAAATAAACAAGCAAGCGTTTATCCCCTCGGTGTTACGTATCAGAGCAATGACACCCACTAAATAAGAGAAAGCAACCTCTTCTAGACTATGCTACTTCGGACTACTCCTGGCTATCTGCATGTTACCCACATAGAGGCAACGTTCAAACAGTAAGGGTGATATATCATGACAATATAATAAGTCATATAATCATGAATAAACAACAAGTATATCATTCAAGATTTAGAGTCCCACAATCATCAATTATAGTTCATAACGATTACATGGATACATACTTAATTATCATCACCCATCATACGACATAAATCAAACATACAACTCAACTTCATCGAATATCAATAATCCAACAAATGCAATACGACTGACACTGATGCAAGATGCACATGGTACCATCAGGGCATAAGCCCTCAACAAGTTTCCATATAGGCCAGGACATAAGCCCTCAAAAATTGCCATAAAAGCTAGGGCATAAGCCCTCAACGATTGCCAATACAGACCAAGGCATAAGCCCTTAATGATTACCAATACAGGCCAGGGTATAAGCCGTCAATGATTACCAATACAGGCCAAGGCATAAGCCCTTAACGATGCATGAAATGCGACATGCCACAACCAAAATTATGCAATCACGAGCATAAACATCAACATCATGCCAATTCCAGGCCAACAACAACATCTTCTCCATATTGCAATATATTATGCAGTACATTCATACATCATTCGTACAACACCATCACGTTTAATCACAATAAAACGTGTCACACTTCATACAACATTAACACACAAGGCATCAGCCTTCACCAAAGTAATCATCATAAGATAGAAAATATCACATCAGATCAACACCAAAATCCTCATGATCAATTTCACAACGACAACAATTCATAATTAAAATAGGAACATCCCAATTAATCTACAACAACTGACACTGACATCCAAGGCATAAGCCTTCAACCCAAAAATAATTCGCCTACTCTTATCAAAATTATTATCACATTGTAGAAAATGTTTTTAGCTTTTCAACGGTTCAAACGGTGCGTTAAACGAACACCCGAAGCGAAAGTTATGATTTTTCAAAGTTTTTCAAAAATGCTGTCAATAGCAGTGGTAACCGGTTACCCAATTATGGTAACCGGTTACCGCAAGACAGTAACCTTGATTTTCCAAAATTCTCCGCGGTAACTGGTCATCCATATAGGGTAACCGGTTACTGTAAGACAGTAGCCAATTATTTTCAAAACATAACAGCGGTAAGCAGTTACCCACATATGGTAACCGATTACCCATCGCGAACAGACCCAAAAACTTGATTTTTCTGCTACAAAATCCCATCTTCTTCACCCAAAAACCTCTTTTTATGAAAGATCAAATGCATCCATTATTTCAAGTCATCAACGCATATCATATACCACAATTCTAACACAAACGATACATCAATTTCATTAATCACAAGCAATTGTAACAACAATTTAACAATTAATCTACACCAAAACCCTATATTCAAACCTTCATCTACTCACAATTATACCGTCTATTAGAGAGTCAGAACTCTACCCTTACCTTAGGTTCTTGGTTGATTCTTGATCTCTATGACGAATTCCTTTTCCCTAGCTTCCTATTGCTTCTCTCTTCTTCTACCTTCTACACTTTGGTTCTATTTCACGTATTGACTATATTGCCTTGTTCTTATTCTAATCTATATTCCAATAATAAATATAACCATCCCAATTAATTAAATATTTAATTATTATTATAAAATAATAATAATTATTCTAATGACATAGTAATAATAATAATCTATATTATTTCACACACCCTTATGTTTCTATGCATTTAGCCAAACACCCCCATAACCTCAACTTCTATAATTCTAAGGCATCTAGTTCCCAACAAGGCATCATACCACATCATAAAATCCATCAACTCATATAATTTTTCCGCATCATCTTATTATTTAATTAAAAATAATTCCAATTGAATCATGATGTTACAACATCTGACCAATGTGTCCCATGCAATCTTTGTTGTTTCAGAGTCAACAATTTTCTCAAACACATTCACATCCACACACTGATGGATGTAGAACAATGCTTTATGATATTTCTTCCTCATCGCCTTCTGCGTTGTTTTTTGTGCCACCGTTGCGTCTGGTGCTAATGAAGCATAGCCATCGGTGACGAGATCTAACACATCTTGAAAACTAAACAACACATGCATCTGGATCTTCCAATAGTTCCAGATTTTACCATCAAACACTGAAAGCTTGAAACTGATATCACCGTTTTCGTTCATCTTCAACCTTGTGTAGTTCACTCAAAAACTCACTAACGCAGCGTTTCACAAATCCCACAGAATCATAAAAAAATGTGATTCTCAATCACACAACACCTCACTGTTCACTCGTGTTTCCCCGTGGATTTCGAACCGGAACTCTAGATACCAATTGTTGGTGTACAAAGAGAGATGAAAGACAAAATGAATATATTAAATTTCAGCTACAAAATAAGGAGTAATTTATACATTGACCTACCTACTACTAGGTTATTTAACATAAATATTTGGATATAGTAAAATACTAAAATGCCCTCTAACAAACTTAGTCAACAAGACATTCCTAAAATATAAATTATTTCCAATAATTATATCATATAGTCAAGAGTATGAAACTTGTAAAAGCTATTAGTGTTGTAATTTGTATGACTATAGATCATAACTCAAGGCATCTTTCTATTGGTTCAGATGAAGGCATCTCTCTGCAGTTCATAACCTGTAGGTTATACGGTTTCGAGAAAAAGATCTTAGCAGTTGGAAAAAGCTTAACAAAGAATGTGAATCACTATTCTATTGCAAAGAGATTGTAAAGAGAATAGTCCCACATCATTTTCACAAAGAAATGTTTAAGTGTTTATATAGTTAAAAAATTGAAAGCTAATAAACCTATTACATGATATTTACAGATTTTTGGTTAAGCCTAGAAGAGAAAAATATGCGACTTTTATAAAAACAAGTATATACCACCACATTATTGGGTAATCTCAATAATGGTAACATTGATGCTACTTCTCCTGATGGTCAGGTGGAGTCGGTCCAGGCTATTCCCCTTGCGGCGCTGCAATAGATGAATATCCCCTCAATTTCACATCTCATGTTTCTACTGATTCGGAGTCTCAGGTAAATCGCTAACCACGCTGTGAAGTATTTTCAAAACATTTTTGCTCCTAACATTGTTGTTTTGCAGGATAGATCTATGGTCGAAGAGGTCATTCCGAAGATGGTGGACGATAGTATGAATGATATCCTCACTATACTTCCTTCTAACTATGAGATTCAGGTCCCTATTCAGATTAGAATTCGTAACTATCACATTCCTTTTGATCTTCGGGCGTTTCTGAGTTCTGGTGGCGCTGGGTTTGGTCGAAAGATATTCCGCTGTCTAAATTGTTTACGGTTTGGAGGTTGCTACTCAATAAGGTAGCTACGGATGATCAATTAAAGTTACGAAAGTTTGCTTTTCCTTTGGCCTGCAGTCTTTGCTCGCAGTCTGATGAATCTGCGTCGCACCTCTTTTTCGAGTGCTCTTACGTTGTCCGGATTTGGGGATGGTTGGTGAGTGACTTGAATATTAACTGTCAAGTTAAGGATTGAGATAATGTTTTGGTATTTGCAGTAGAGATTGGTCTGAACACTATAAGTCTATCATTAATGTTGTGGTAATTCATTTAATTAATGTCGTTTAGTTTGCTCGCAATAGTGTGAGATTCAAAGATAAATACATTTATGTTTCCTCCTCCATTTTTGGAATTGTTTTCGCTTGTTCTGATGCTGGAAATTGTCTCAAAGTTCCTTCTTTTGTGAGTATTAGAGATTTTGTTTTGTTGAAATCTTTTAAAGTCTCTATTCAGCCTCCTCGCGCCCCTAAGATTTTGGAGGTTATTTGGAAGCCAAGCCACCCCTTGAAATTGGATTATGTTCAATTATGATAGAGCGTCGTTAGGTAACCCATGCCCCTCTGCTTATGGTGGCATTGCCATAGACTTTGACATCCGGTTTCTTGGAGTTTTTGCTAAGTTCTTGGGTGATTCGAATTCTCTCATTGCCGAACTCTCAGGTGCTATGTTTGCAATTGAGTTTGCCAATGAGAAGGGTTGACAGCATCTTTGGCTAGAAACAGATTCTGTTGTTGTGGTTCAAGCTTTTAAGCAACCCTTCAAAGTGCCTTGGCAAATCAGAACTAGATGTGTAAATTGTGTAAATATCACTACTAATTTTTCTTTTGTGGCTTCGCATATCTACAGAGAAGGGAATAGTTGTGCTGACCCTCTTGCTAACTTAGGCCTTACAGTGACTAATTATATTAGTTTTGACTCGATTCCGATATTCTTAAGGGCGGATTTTGTAAAGAATAGGCTGGATTTGCCATTCTTTAGGTTCAATTAGTTTTGAGAAGGTTTTAGTATAGTCCCCTTCTCCTTTTGTACCTCTTTTCTTTTATCTATATATTTCCTTATTAAAAATAAACCATTGGTAGAGTCGTAACAAGTAACATGACTCATACATCTTGTTTTGAACTTAATTAAACTTCTTCTAGTTATGTTCAAAATATCTGAACTAACGTCCAAGGGGAAAAGTCCAAATGTGTTTGATAACGAGCGTGTTTGATAAACCTACTTAAGGCTGATCAAGAAAAATCTAAAATGAGTTAGGGGAATTGAATCACTCGGCTTTTATGCTAGCCGAGAAAATGACAGAAAAAAAATCAAATACTCACTTTATACAAGGAGTCCACAACCATTGAACAATATTTGAACCCTGTTGCTGTACCCCAAAATTTTCCCTCCCATTTTCTTCAAGACATTCTTCTAAGATTCTCAAATACTCAAGGATTCTCAAGAGTTGACTGGTCAAACCTCCTCCTAAGCAATGAATCCACGATTAGGGTTTGGTGTTTCTCAAGGAATATGGAGTTGCAAGGGCCTAAAATGACTTTCATGTTTCATTATAGATCCTCAATAATGCTTATGTCAAGTTTCAAGCCTTGCATCACAAGTTTGCCCAGTCAACTGCTCAGATGACTGAAAATCAACTGTATTGAATAAAAAGTCAATTATGATCAATATATAGTCAAACTTCAAGATTTTTGGTCAACATAAACATTTTGAAGTAATATTCATCATTTGTTCAGGGGTTGATCATGATTCCTCAAGGAAAACCCTCAAATCATCAGAGGTCAAAAATTTCCCAAATTAGGGTTTTTGACTAAGGATGACTGATCATCGACTTTTGACCTAGTGCATGACCTAATAGCTTGAAGCATGATTTTAAGGACAAAAATACAACATCTTGACCTAATTACATGACTCAACATTTCCAAAGATGCAAGTGATTGATAGTTGAAAATTTGAATCAATTGATGAAAAGTCAACAGTCATACAAAAGTCAAACTTTGACTTTTTGGTCAACATTGGAATTCAAAAATCAAGAATCATCAAGATATTTAAAACTATCAAACTTGACCATCAAGAATCAAGAAAGTCAGCAGAAGTCAAAAGTCAAGATTTTTAAACACTTAGAAAAAATTCAAGTGTTTTGTACCTAAAAAATCCTACTTCACAAGTAAGTTTCCTCAATATACATGTTGATTCAAGAAAAACTTTCAACATGAAAGTTGTAGGGATTTATGAATTCTACAACTTTTTTAATGTGGGATGATCCTCAAAAAGTGTTTAATTTAAGGGATATAAGCCCATGAAGTTATGATGTTTTTTATCCAACACTTAGAATTTTTTTTACAAGTTTTGGTCAGTTTTTCATCCCCAACTTCTTGGCCATTTTTCACTAAGATCCAAATTAATTTAGAAAAAACTCACAACATGAAAGTTGTAGATCTTGATTCAAGCTTTCCAAAATGTCCATGAACACAAAATTATCATGCTTGAGCTAGAAGTTTCGAAGATATGAAGATGGCATGGCAAACTTGAATTTTAGGTCATCCTTGTTAAGACCTTATGACCAAATCTCATAACTACGTTGCATAATCTCACTTTTCAAGTCCATTGGATTGCAAATCTCCCCATAATTAAATGTTTACACAATTGATTGAGTCATTATCCAAGTGTTTGAGCCATTATCCAAATGATTTTTTCCATTTATGGCACAAAGGCACCATTGCCATTTACATAAAGCATGCTTTATGCAATTGTCAACTCTCCTTGAGCCTTTCACCTATTTTATCTGCACACACTCAACCTAAAAACTTATAGGAACATGTTTAAAGTGTCTAACAACTCTAGAAGGCATGGTATTATACATTTAAAATTTGATTTCACAAGAAATCACAAGTTGCATCTCAACCAAGCCAAAACTTGATAACTTGTAAACCAAGTCCCCTCATCCTCTGAACCTTCTCCCTATAAATGAAGAGACCATTTTCAAGCCAAAGCACGAGTTTACAAGCACTCTAACGCTCTCAAACTCTCCCAAGTCATAATTGTACACAAAACCTCCATTTTTGAGCTTTGAAGTCCAAATCTTTGAATCTCTCAAACCTTACAACTTTTGTCCAAACCAATCATCCAAACACTTCATATATATCATATATAACTCATTCATACCCATGTTTCCTCACTGTAACATCATCTTCATCATCCACCCTTTTCACTTTCCATCATTGCAACTTGACTTGGTTGAAGTGATTCAGCAACTTTCAAGACAAAGTAAAGATTGGAATAACTTCAGGGAGGTCCAAGGAAGCTTAATCAATAATCACATTGCACCTGAAATCCCCCATACGCGTTCTGAGTTTGCACTTCAAGAGGTAAGTTTTCCAAACCGTGATATCTTCATTTAAGCATCATTTGCATATACTTTCAAAAGATAAAATGTAGACATCATGTCTATGAAGCTAACCATGTCCTTAAATCTCATTTTAATTGGCTGTATGATGAAAATTTTGGAACTGAGTTTTCTGAAGTTTTAGGGTTTCAGTTTGGTACCAAACAAAATTCGTTCTAATATTTGATCTATAGATTTTGAAAGTTATATGGTTGAATTCGTGATTAAATTTCAAGCAAGTTTGGTGTTTACATTTTTCAAAATGGTTGAGAAATGAAGGTTTTACAAGATTTGGAAATGTTGTTGTTGTTGCTGGCGCGAGGAAGAAGAAGTGAAAATTCAAAAATTTGAAAACGAGTTTATAATATATTTACTGGTGGGAGTTTCATAACTGGATGAAACAGCCACCCCATTAGGAAAGGAAACGCACACTAATGTAAGGGACATGAGTTCGAGCCTTAGTGGTACCCTTTTATGTTTTTTTACACATATTTCTTGCAGATTCAGCATACTAAGCCTACGCAAGTGCATGGTGCACCCTCAACTCTTCATCATCAGATCTCTATACTGCCAGATCAAGCGCCCCAGATTCATAGGTGCATCATGGAGCCCTTGGAGCCATCCACACTGGATCTCACGCAATACTAGGTTGTTGTTCATGGGCCTAGTGATTTCTGTTTCAGCACCTCCCCCCTAATTTCTTACAACATAAGCCCATTTTATTTTTTTATTTTATTTTTTCTAACATCATTTTTTCTTGTCTTACCCTCCTTTTACTTCTAATCCATACCCAATTTTTTATTATATATATATATATATATATATATATATATATATATATATATATATATATATATATATATATATATATATATATATATATATATATATATATATATATATATTATTTCATTTTTATTAAAATACAAAAAATAATTTTAAATAAAAAAATAGATTTAGTTTTCATAAATAAAAGTTAATTTAATTTAATGACTTTGCTTTTATTAGTTAATTAGATTTAGATTTTAATTAAATAATTTAATCTTCATAAATAAAATAATTTAATTTAATCACACCTTGTTTTATTTTAAATAATTAAATTATAAATTAAAATAGAATTAGGTCTAACTTTTTATTTCATCATTTCAAATATTTTCTAAACAAAGAAACAACAAAATATTTTCTTAAAATACTTAGAATTTTTAGGGTTTTTGCATCTTTCCCCTTTCTATCTTCGCACATTTGTTTATTTTTCGCATTGATACAATTATGTAACTATCAAAAGTTTGTAATAGATAATTAGGGTTTATTGCTTTCCTCCCCCTTTTCATAACCTACCCCCCGAACTCAAGAAAATTCTCAAAGGTCTTTCCTGTTCTTTTCACCCTTTCCTTTATTGGATAAAAGAAAAGTCGGTGGTGACTCTTGCTATCCGCAATATTTGCGATAAAACGCAAAACCCTAAAGTCAGTTCTCTCACCGTATTATAGAACTGGCAACTCAGCTGAGAAGATTAAAACTAAACTAAAAGTGGGGTTACCTTAAGAGTTAGATGACCTTTATTGCTTTATTTGTTTACCTTGTATGCTTTATATTTCAGGATATGCTTGGGTTTACTTCTTGCATAGATCCTATTTCCAGATCTTGGGGAATTTTAGGTAAGTAGCAATAGATCGTGAAAATTGTACGACATAGACCAATATGGTTGAAATGATGGCTATGTTAGTGCGACACATTAGTTGGTGTCGGTGTCCCTTGAGTTAGTCAAGGAGAACACTCGGCCTCCGCGTGGTGTCATAAGCACTAACTAACTTTAGAATCTTAGTTGACACAACTTAGCCATTAGAAAGTAGTGAGATAACTGGCTTTGGTGCAGACTAAAGTTGGTTGATACTCGATACTACACTCATTAAGATTGGACTCTCGGGATATTTCAGTCGCAATTTAGATGCTTGTGCTGAAACAATGCTTGAGAGAAAGGTCAGTGATATTGAGATTCATAGAACCCGGTTACTTCTTTTAGCACATGTTGAGCCAACTAAAACTTCAAGAGGGTACTTACCTATAAAATCCATGCAAGCTTAAACCTAAGGCCTTGTGTGTTTTGGTTGTGTATGATAAAATTGTTCGAACATGACATCATAACATTATGACATCATACCATATCATTTTCACTAACCATTTCAAGGACCTAGGGATTTATTTTTGTTCTGTTTTGTAGATTATGGCTCCCGCTCGTAGAAACACTATCCAGATCAGTTTTGTGAGGATACCTTCCCAACTTAAAGAGTTAGTCTCAAGGGTTCCTGAAATGTCTCAATTCAGCAAAAGGCACGGTCGACTGCTCATTTTGGTTACCTCAGGTTTTAAAGAATATATGATGAGTGTTCTATTCCAGTTTTTTAACCTTGTGCATCACTGCTTCACCTTTCCCAATTATCAGTTGGTACCCACAATGGAGGAGTTTTCCTAATTACCGGGAGATCATGTTCTCAATCAAATACCTTTCACCGGTTTAGAGAAAGATCCATAACCTGAAGAAATTTCATCAGCCTTACATCTGAAGCGGTCCGACATTGTAGCTAATTGGGAAACAAGAAGTGGAGTCAAGGGGTTTCTAGCTAAATTTATGTTAGAGAAGGCTCAACTATTTTTGGATGCTATGAGTTTTCAAGCTTTCGAATAAATCTTGGCTTTATTGATCTATGGTTTGGTGATATTCCCTAATCTGGACCAACTCATAGATATGAATGTTGTCAAAATGTTTCTTTCTCATAACCCTGTGCCTACTTTACTCGGAGACATTCTACATTCTCTTCACATTCGTACTATGAAGAAGCGAGGAACTCTTATGTGTTGCATACCTCTTCTATCTAGGTGGTTTATTTTGCACCTTCCTCGATCAGTATTGAAGAATGAACGAGGTTTAAGGTGGTCTCAAAGGATGATATCACTCTCTCATTCGGATGTCTATTAGTGTTCCCGATTTCTGGAAGATGTTACTATCATTGACCGTTGTGGGGAATTACCTAATGTTCAACCCCTTGGAATTATGGGAGGTATTACCTACAACCCTTCTCTGGATCTACGATAATTTGGTTATGCTCGAAGAGATGGTCCTCATGGCTCACTTATCCAAGGTATTATGTTCGACTACAAGAACGATTTTCAAGGTTATCGTCAAAGGTTTATACGAGCTTGGGGCATGATAAACAAGATTGATAGCAAGACTTTAGGACATAAGAATTCCATCCCTTTGGAGCCCTATCTCAAATGGGTACGAGCTCGTGCTCAAAACCTTATGATGCCATATCCAGCTGTTCTACCGGTGATCTTAGAGCTTTTTATCGAAGGAGACGTTTCTCGTATCATCCTCCATCCAGACATGCCCACTGACCTCAAATAATTCCAGAAGTCATGGATTCAACTCAAGGAAGAAAGGGACACCTTTGAAGCTCAATTATATACAAGCGAAAAGAAAGTGTTGGAGCTCACAAAAAAACTTTACGAGGAGCACAAACTTAATGCATAGATTGACACGAAGAGGAAGCGTCCGTGGGAGACTTGAGTTTTAGGTTTTATAAGTTCATACTGTTGTCTCCTTGAGACCCTTTTTGCTTTTCCTTGTAAGCCTAAAAGACAGTTGTAATTTTGAACTTATTAATGAAATATTTGTTTCTGTTTCCATTTGGCTAGAAAACTTAAATATCCTAAGGTCCTCGAAAACATTGCATCCACATATCATGCATCATTTCATAAGCAGATGTTCCAATACAGGTTTCCTCATCTATTTATTGTTTCTTTCAGTATAAGATGGCCCTCTAACAAACTGTCAAGGATCTCCAAACTCAACATGCACAATTTCAAGAGACTCTCCTGAACCTGGCCAAAGGGCATCAAGAGATGATGGCGCTCCTCACCACAAAAAAGAAGACTAAGAAACAAGTTGTTATCCTCAACATGGGAAGAAGATTCAAAGGTCCTTCTCAACCAGTTCAAGATGTTTCCTCTGAGGAAGACGAGAACCAAGAGGAGGATGGCAGAAGTGTCAAGGGTGAAGATAGAAATAATCAGGTTTCTGAGGATAAAGAATACTCTGAAAAACAGTATCCTCCTGCAGATGAAAAGTACAAGCAGTTAGAAGACCGTCTCAAAGCTGTGGAAATCCAGAAAGTGCCTGATGGATGAACATATAATTTTTATTGAGAAAATTCCGTATGCTGAGAATTTATATCGAGATCTATCTGTAATATCTGGTACTCCTTTCAAGATCACTTCCAAGGGTCCTGTAAGGATTACTACCAATCCAAAAGCTTCTCCTTTAATCATTACAAAACCTGGGCGCATCCCATATTCCTAGGAGAATGCTATTCCATGGAATTATGGGTCTAACGTCTATTACCATGGTGTTAAACAAGAGTTGTCTGATGAAGATGATGAAGAGGCTGATCCCAACATTGACAATATTGCAGGGACATGTAAAATTACTAGAAGTGGAAGGATTTTCTCTCCGTAAGTCTCTCCACCTATTCAAGTTACAGTTACCAAGACAACTACTAAGGCTCGGGGTAAAGAGCCAATGATAGAGCCCGACTGGAAGGAGGTACCCAAAGAAGCTACAGTCAACGATACCTCTAGACAAGAAATGGAAGAGGTTTTGAAGATAATTTGTAGAAGCGATTACAAAATTATTGAATAGTTGGGGCAGACCCTGTCCAAAATCTCCATGTTATCTTTACTACTGTGTTCTGAAGCTCATGCACAGGCTTTAATGAAATTTTTGAAGACTGCTCATGTACCACAAGAGATTTCTACCGATCAATTTGGAAGTTATGTTGCTAGCTTAATGACTGACAATGGATTAGGTTTCTCCGATGCTGACCTGACTCCGGAGGGGAGAAATCATAATAGGGCCCTGTATGTCTCCATTGAATGCAGGGGCACTACATTGGATCATGTGTTAGTTGATAATGGCTCTTCTCTAAATGTTCTTCCAAAGGGTGCTCTTGACAGACTGGATTGTGAAGGAGTCGTGATGAATCCTAGCGACATCATAGTTCGAGCCTTTGACGGATAAAGAACAATGGTGCATGGAGAATTGGACCTCCCGATCAAAGTGGGTTCATAGATCTTTGAATCCACCTTCTATGTAATGGACATCCGACCAGCTTATTCTTGCCTACTAGGACGCCCCTGGATCCATAGGGCAGGCGCTGTTACCTCCACCTTGCACCCGAAATTAAAGTATCCTGTGAAAGGGAAGATTGTTACTGTCTGCGGAGAAGAGGAGTACATGGTCAACCATCTGAATTCATTCCGGTATGTAGAAATAGACGGTAAATTCATCGAGACTCCCTTTCAAGATTTTGAAGTAATTTCCCATGCTTCTATTAAAGATGTTTCTGCCATTCCAAAGACTACCAGAATTCCTCGCAAGACGGCTTCCTTGAAAGATGCCAAAGCTACTGTAGAAGAAGGTGGTTGCATAATTTTGGGCCAGCTTCCTAATATCCCCTACAAATCTGTTAAGTTTAGTTTGGGCTTTACTGCAGAGGGTCAAAGGGCTGTTCGTCACGTTCGAGCTGGAAGACCTCCATTCCATATCAGCAACAATGGAGTCAATATTATAGAAGATGCTGACAGTGATTGTGATCTCGACAACTAGATATTCCCTGCCATTGGTGACAGACTCACCAATTGGAAAACAGAAGACATTATCTCTATCTCCTTTAGCCAGGAGTAATAGCTATTTATGTTTTTATTGCTTTAAGAAGTTTGGTTATGTAATTTCTTTTAAATCAATGACTTTAAACCTTGTGTCTTGCTCGGGGCATAATGGTCCATTTGTTATGGGGTGTCATTTCATATGTCATATTTTCATTTAATGAAAACATTAGACGTTTTATATTCAAGATTTGTGCTCTCTGTTTTTATTTTACTTTATTGCACTTTCAAATAGCTATGTGTTCTTATATACACCTCCACACTACATTGCAGATCCCCATCCACTATGGATCTCGTTGATAACGATTATGCTATTGCCGCTTATGACTTTAAAAATACTATCTACCAAGCCAAAGAAGAAGGTGAGGAAGATAGTGAAATACCTGGAGAACTTTACAGAATCTTAATACAAGAAGAAAAGGCTATCCAACCATACGAAGAGCCGATCGAAGTGGTAAACTTGGGTTCTGAGACAGATAAGAAAGAAGTCAAGATAGGCGCCAACCTAGAGGGCATTGTCAAGAACAGACTGATTCAAATGTTGCACGAATATGTTAAGGTATTTTCTTGGTCATACAAAGACATGCCAGGTCTCGATACTGATATTGTGGTTCACCATCTCCCAATGAAAGAGGGTTGTTCTCCGATTAAGCAGAAAGTTTTTCGCATGCGTCTTGAGATGTCATAGAAGATCAAGGCCGAAGTTATGAAACAATTTATTGTAGGGTTCTTAACAGTGACGTCATATCCTCAATGGGTTGCTAATGTTGTTCCGGTACCAAAGAAAGATGGTAAGGTACATACGTGTGTAGATTATAGGGATCTGAACTGGGCGAGCCCCAAAGATGACTTCCCGCTGCCACATATTGATGTCTTGGTCGATAATACCACTTAGCACAAGGTATTCTCCTTCATATATGGTTTCTCAGGTTATAATTAGATCAAGATAATGCCTGAAGACATGGAGAAAACCACCTCCATCACACAGTGGGGAACTTTCTGTTACAAGGTCGTGCCTTTTGGGTTAAAGAACGCATGGGCAACTTATCAACATGCCATGGTAGCTTTATTTCATGACATGATTCACCACGAGATAAAGGTCGATGTCAACGACATGATAGCCAGGTCACAAACCGAAGAAAAACATCTTAATCATCTGCATAAGTTATTTGAAAGGCTGAAGAACTACAAACTAAGGCTAAATCCGAACAAATGCACTTTTGGGGTAAGATCTGGAAAACTCCTAGGTTTCGTTGTCAGCGGTAAAGGTATTGAAATTGATCCTGTAAAAGTCAAAGCCATTCAAGAAATGTTGGCTCCCCGCACTGAGAAGGAGGTCAGAGGTTTCTTAGGACGACTGAATTACATTACCCGATTCATTCTCATTTGACTGCTACTTGTGAGCCAATATTCAAGCTGCTGAAGAAAGATCAAGTAGTAAAATGGAATGACGACTGCCAAATAGCCTTTGATAAAATCAAGGAGTAATTACAAGAACCTCTAATTCGGATGCCACCAGTTGAAGGAAGACCTCTAATCATGTAGCTAACAATGCTAGAGAATTCAATGGGGTGTGTATTGAGGCAGCATGACGAGTCTGGTCAAAAAGAGCATGCAATATACTACCTTAGAAAAAAGTTTACCGACTGTGAAACAAGATATTCACTGCTCGAGAAAACTTGTTGCGCTTTGGCATGGGCTGCTCGCCGACTAAGACAATATATGTTAACCCATACTACTTTATTAATCTCTAAAATGGATCCCATCAAGTACATATTTGAGAAGCCAACCCTCTCCGGAAGAATAGCCCAATGGCAAATGATCTTAACAAAGTACGACATTCAGTACACCACTCAAAAGGTAATCAAAGGAAGTGTACTGGAAGATCATTTGGCGCATCAAGCTGTAGACGACTACCAATCTATGAACTTTGAATTCCCGGATGAGAACATCATGCTAATTACAGATTGTGAAGAACATGGACCGTATGAAGTGTAACACCCCTTCTAAATAACCCGCGAATATATTAATTAAATTAGAGTAACATGGAAAACAGGGATGTCACAATTCAGGATAAATATAAAAACCTCAAATCTACAGTTATCATGCTTTACTGAAGGAATTATTAAGATAAATATTCAAATCAATATCATGTTCTACACAGCGGAAATGTCTCAAAACCGGAATAACTTCACTTCATAAGTATTCCCAACATAAATTACATAATAGAGTATAAAATAAAACTCATCATTCAAACGTTTCCCCCAGTGTTACAACCTATCAGAGCATGACACTGACACGCGGACTTAAAGTAACATAGCTCTAGAGCCATCCTCACCAACTCCTGAGCTGCTAACTTTAATCTGAAATCATTAAAGTAAGGGTGAGATTTATCATAATTAACATGCATTATAAGCTTCTCAATCAACATTATATCACAAGCATATTATTTCACCCATTTTAGCATAAATCCAGATTCAACACGCAGTTTCAATCATACAAGTCATTATGCACAAATCAATAATCAACCAAAGAATTGTAACACTGGAAATCATCCTAACATGTTACAATCCCATGCAAACACAAATGCAGACTCAATGCATGTGGTACCAATCACGTGACCAAGTCACCCAACACTGATCCATCATCAACCGGATACAGCAACCATCGATTCGTCCATAAACACTCGGACACGAATCCAGCCGAAGCAATCATCGATTCGTCCATAAACACCCGGACACGAATCCAGCCTAACCACCCATCATCACCCGGGTATCGGTTAAAGGCAATACAAGTCAAATTCCACACAATGGGAATTAACTTCACCAAAACAATGCATATGCATGCACATCACCAGCATGCAACATCAAATCAGTCTATGAAATACATCAATTTATCATAACTGAACCAAAACCAAAAGAAACATGATATCATTATTTATCATACACACATCAAACAACATAAAAATGCACTTCATACTCAAGGACCTGATACAATCAATTATCATGGATACCTCATTGCATATACACCAAATATGCACATAATAACAAACCGCATAATCGGAAAGTCAACATCAAATCAACGGTATATGATCACAACATAATTCCAAATAATGCCAAAACCAATATATCACATGATCACATCTCAATCATAATGGATAGCAGGCACAACACATAAGTATCAGTTCTCATTCACCAAATCAGAACAATTTACAAATAATTCTACATCATTCTCAAAATACCAAAGTTTACAAAAATCGGGAATTCGACTCTTTTTAAAATAATTTTCATAAAATAATATTTTTCTTATTTTATAAGATAGAATTTTAAATTTAAGAAATACTGCCGAAAACGGCACTCAAATCGGACTTACGGTTTGAAAGTTATGAATTTTCAAAGTTTAATATTTTTCAAAAAGTTACGTTTCTGGAAAATGTACTGGAACCCGGTTCCTACCTATACAGGAACCGGTTCCTGCGACCAATTTTGCCAGTTTTTGTACGTTTACACAGTGGAACCCGGTTCCTCCCCACTGGGAACCGGTTCCCCTGACCTGCAGAGTTAAAATCTGCTATTTTGACAGCATTATTCATTCCAATCCCATCCAATTCATACCCATACGAATTATAACATTTGGAACACCAAAATGCAACCAATACACATCAATACAACATCATAAATCATGTTTCCATCATTCCTATTAATTATTCATCACATTAATGGTTCCAATTCCTATACTCTGACACAATTAGGGATAATCCCACAAACCTAGAATTCCAAAATCGAGATTCCTAACATGCTTAATCAATTCTATTAATCTCAAAATCTATAAGGCATATTAAATAATTGAAATCACCCCTTACCTCGCGATGATCCTTCGAATTCACGGCGTTTGGCTTTTTCCTCTCTTCTCTTCTCTTCTCCAATTTCACGTACAATGGCTTCTTTCCAAATAACCTTCTTTTTCTTTCTTTTCCTTTTTATCCTTCTTTTTATATTCCTTTTATTATTTTCCAAATAATAGAAATAAATTAGTAATTATTTAGTAGAGCCTTTTACTTCACACACCTCTAATTCAACCTTACACCCCCCGGTCTTCCTTTTTAATTCCATAATTAATTCATCCATTTAATCCAAAATATTATTAATTAAGCCTTTAATTAATTTAATAAATAAATTCCTAATTATTTAACACTTGAATAAATTTGGGGTGTCACAACTCTCCCCTACTAAAAGAGTTTTCGTCCTCGAAAACATATCTTAGACGAACAGTTCGGGATACGAGTCCTTCATCTAGCTCTCCAGCTCCTAAGTGATATTTCCATCTGCTGGTCCTCCCCAAGCCACTCTTACCAACGCGATCTCCTTGCCTCGCAACTGTTTCAACTTCCGATCCTCAATTCTCGCAGGTACCGCTTCCACAGTCAAATTCTCTCGTACCTGTATATCGTCTACCCGAATCTCATGAGACGGATCAGCAATGTACTTCCTTAGCTGGGATACATGAAAAACATCATGCAAATTTGCAAGTGACGGCAGCAAAGCAATCTGATAAGCAACTTTCCTAACTCTCTTGGTAATCTGAAACGGACCAATAAAACATGGAGTCAACTTCTTTGACTTCAAAGCTCGACCAATACCAGTCATCGGAGTAACCCGCATAAAAACATGTTCTCCTTCACTAAACTCAAGATCTTTCCTCCTCTTATCGTGATAACTTTTCTGACGACTCTGAGAAGTCCTCATCTTCTCCTGAATCATCTTAATCTTTTCCGAAGTCTGTTGGACAATTTCCGGTCCAATCACAACACTCTCTCCAGATTCATACCAACACAACGGTGTCCGACACCTCCTACCATACAATGCCTCAAACGGAGCCATACCAATGCTCGAATGAAAACTATTGTTGTAGGTAAACTCAATCAATGGTAGATAACTATCCCAAGCTCCACCTTTCTCCAACACACAAGCTCTTAACAAATCTTCCAACGACTGAATCGTTCTCTCCGTCTGACCATCTGTCTATGGATGATAAGCGGAACTCAAACGCAACTTAGTACCCAAAGCTTCTTGCAATCCCGTCCAGAATTTAGATGTAAACCTCGGATCTCGTTCCGACACAAGACTAGAAGGAATTCCGTGCAAACTCACAATCTTCTCAACATACAATTCTGCCAACATTTCCATCGGATAATCCATTCTTATCGGAATAAAGTGAGCAGATTTCGTCAACCGATCAACAATAACCCAGATAGAATCATAATTCTTCGATATCCTTGGCAAACCAGACACAAAATCCATAGAGATTCCATCCCATTTCCATTCCGGAACAAACAACGGTTCCATCAATCCTGACGGTTTCTGATACTCAATCTTCGACTTCTGACAAACCAAACAAGCATACACAAACTCAGCAATTTCCTTTTTTCATTCCCGACCACCAAAATAACTTCTTCAAATCATGGTACATTTTAGTAGCACCAGGATGAATACTCAATCCACTATGATGTCCTTCTTCCAAAATACTCTTCCTAAACTCTGCAACATCCGAAACACACACCCTATTACCAAATCTCATAACACCATTCTCATCAATCCGGAACTCGCCTCCTTGACCTTGGTTGATCAATGTCAATTTATCAACTAACCCAACATCGGACTTCTGTTCATTCCGAATTTCTTCCAGAATACCACTAGTCAGTTTCAACATACCCAATTTCACACTATTTGGAGTAGTTTCACATACCAAACTTAAATCTCTGAACTGCTCAACCAAATCTAACTCACGGACCATTAACATCGACATATGCAAGGACTTCCTACTCAAGGCGTCTGCAATAACGTTTGCCTTACCAGGATGGTAATTCAAACCGAAATCATAATCCTTTAGAAATTCTAACCATCTCCTCTGCCTCATATTCAACTCTTTCTGATTAAAGAGATACCTCGGACTTTTGTGACCACTGAACACCTCAAACCGAGAACCATATAAATAATGCCTCCATAACTTCAAAACAAACACAACAGCTGCCAACTCCAAATCATGAGTCGGATAATTCCTTTCATGTACTTTCAATTGTCTCGAAGCATAAGCCACCACCTGCTTATCTTGCATCAACACACCACCTAATCCCATTAATGATGCGTCACAATACACAACAAAAGACTTAGTCGGATTTTGCAAAATCAAGATCAGAGCACTTGTCAACCTCCTCTTCAGCTCTTGAAATCCTTTCTCACATTCAACATCCCAAACAAACATCTGACCCTTCCTGGTCAACTTAGTCAACGGTAACGCTAATTTGGAAAATCCTTCTATAAACTTCCTGTAATAACCTGCAAGACCCAGAAAACTACGGATCTCAGAAGCATTCTTCGGCGCTTCCCACTGAGATACTGCTTCTACCTTCGTAGGATCCACAATAATTCCATTCTTGGAAATTACATGGCCAAGAAAACTTACTTCACTTAACCAGAATTCACACTTGGACAACTTCGCATAAAGCTTCTTCTCTTTCAACAATTCCAACACAACTCTGAGATGTTCTGCATGCTCTTCATCGCTCTTCGAATAAATTAGAATATCATCAATGAACACCACCACAAACTTATCAAGATACGGATGAAATATCCTGTTCATATACTCCATGAAAACACCAGGTGCATTAGTAACTCCAAACGGCATAACAGAATACTCGTAATGTCCATACCTCGTTCTAAATGCAGTTTTCTGAATATCTTCCGACTTCACACGAATCTGATGATATCCAGATCTCAGATCAATCTTACTAAATACACAAGCTCCAACTAGTTGATCCATCAAATCATCGATCCTCAGAAAAGGATACCGATTCTTGATTGTAACTTTATTCAGCTGTCTGTAATCAACACATAATCTCATTGAACCTTCTTTCTTCTTAACCAACAACACCGGAGCACCCCACGGCGAAACACTCAGACGAATAAACTTCTTCTCAAGCAAATCCTCAAGTTGACTCTTCAACTTTCTCAATCTAGAAGCAGACCTCTTATTGGCATCCTCGAATTCGAACTAGTTCTAGTAACAAAACCCATTAAGACTTCACCTTGCACTCTCACACCGTTCCACTTACTTCATCACGGAACACTTCATAAAAAAATTACATCCAATAGGTCACATGCCTTTTTCTTTCTCTCTACGAGATCTAAATCTCTCGTTACGCAAACCATAACGCTTCTCTTCTTGCCGACTCAACTAATTTCACACACTGTAAAGCTGGCACAATAAGTACATCCCACCCAACGCGATCCCGACTACTATCAACAAGAGATTAAGGGTGATCAGTTCCTCAATTTGTCAATAGATAGTCAACAATCATGAGGTGGCATCAACCATCGTTACCAAACCACAACAGCATCTTCAATATTACCCTTTAAGCTACTTAAACACAACCATGCTTGAAGCATCAACTGCTCGGCAATACTTACATCTTACAACCGGCGGTATACTGAACCAACCTCTTGCACAAAACTTCAGAGAAGAAACTTCTCCCCCACTTATTTCACACGTACCTCCGCAGACAACGAAAAGGAAACAATCAAGTACCGACAGTGTTTCACACACATGTCGCATACCAAAAGGGAGTAAACACATAAACAACCTGGCCGATAGACCGACCTGCTCTGATACCACTATTGTAACACCCCTTCTAAATAACCCGCGAATATATTAATTAAATCAGAGTAACATGGAAAACAGGGATGTCACAATTCAGGATAAATATAAAAACCTCAAATCTACAGTTATCATGCTTTACTGAAGGAATTATTAAGATAAATATTCAAATCAATATCATGTTCTACACAGCAGAAATGTCTCAAAACCGGAATAACTTCACTTCATAAGTATTCCCAACATAAATTACATAATAGAGTATAAAATAAAACTCATCATTCAAACGTTTCCCCCAGTGTTACAACCTATCAGAGCATGACACTGACACGCGGACTTAAAGTAACATAGCTCTAGAGCCATCCTCACCAACTCCTGAGCTGCTAACTTTAATCTGAAATCATTAAAGTAAGGGTGATATTTCTCATAATTAACATGCATTATAAGCTTCTCAATCAACATTATATCACAAGCATATTATTTCACCCATTTTAGCATAAATCCAGATTCAACACACAGTTTCAATCATATAAGTCATTATGCACAAATAAATAATCAACCAAAGGATTGTAACACTGGAAATCATCCTAACATGTTACAATCCCATGCAAACACAAATGCAGACTCAATGCATGTGGTACCAATCACGTGACCAAGTCACCCAACACTGATCCATCATCAACCGGATACAGCAACCATCGATTCGTCCATAAACACTCGGACACGAATCCAGCCGAAGCAATCATCGATTCGTCCATAAACACCCGAACACGAATCCAGCCTAACCACCCATCATCACCCGGGTATCGGTTAACGGCAATACAAGTCAAATTCCACACAATGGAAATTAACTTCACCAAAACAATGCATATGCATGCACATCACCAGCATGCAACATCAAATCAGTCTATGAAATACATCAATTTATCATAACTGAACCAAAAAAACTAAAAGAAACATGATATCATTATTTATCATACACACATCAAACAACATAAACATGCACTTCATCCTCAAGGACCTGATACAATCAATTATCATGGATACCTCATTGCATATACACCAAATATGCACATAATAACAAACCACATAATCGGAAAGTCAACATCAAATCAACGGAATATGATCACAACATAATTCCAAATAATGCCAAAACCAATATATCACATGATCACATCTCGATCATAATGGATAGCAGGCACAACACATAAGTATCAGTTCTCATTCACCAAATCAGAACAATTTACAAACAATTCTACATCATTCTCAAAATACCAAAGTTTACAAAAATCGGGAATTCGACTCTTTTTAAAATAATTTTCATAAAATAATATGTTTCTTATTTTATAAGATAGCATTTTAAATTTAAGAAATACTGCCGAAAACGGCACTCAAATCGGACTTACAGTTTGAAAGTTATGAATTTTCAAAGTTTAATATTTTTCAAAAAGTTACGTTTCTGGAAAATGTACTGGAACCCGGTTCCTACCTATACAGGAACCGGTTCCTGCGACCAATTTTGCCAGTTTTTGTACGTTTACATAGTGGAACCCGGTTCCTCTCCACTGGGAACCAGTTCCCCCGACCTGCAGAGTCAAAATCTGCTATTTTGACAGCATTATTCATTCCAATCCCATCCAATTCATACCCATACGAATTATAACATTTGGAACACCAAAATGCAACCAATACACATCAATACAACATCATAAATCATGTTTCCATCATTCCTATTAATTATTCATCACATTAATGGTTCAAATTCCTATACTCTGACACAATTAGGGATAATCCCACAAACCTAGAATTCCAAAAGCGAGATTCCTAACATGCTTAATCAATTCTATTGATCTCAAAATCTATAAGGCATATTAAATAATTGAAATCACCCCTTACCTCGTGATGATCCTTCGAATTCACGGCGTTTGGCTTTTTCCTCTCTTCTCTTCTCTTCTCCAATTTCACGTACAATGGCTTCTTTCCTAATAACCTTCTTTTTCTTTCTTTTCCTTTTTATCCTTCTTTTTATATTCCTTTTATTATTTTCCAAATAATAGAAATAAATTAGTAATTATTTAGTAGAGCCTTTTACTTCACACACCTCTAATTCAACCTTACACCCCCGGTCTTCCTTTTTAATTCCATAATTAATTCATCTATTTAATCCAAAATATTATTAATTAAGCCTTTAATTAATTTAATAATTAAATTCCTAATTATTTAACACTTGAATAAATTTGGGGTGTCACATGAAGGACCTGAGCTAGGATCTCGATGGACTATGGTTTTTGATGGAGCTTCTAACGCATGGGAAACAAAATTGGTGCTGTAATTATCTCTCCTCAAGGTTGTCATACACCCTTCACTGCCAGACTTTTCTTTGACTGCACCAATAATATGGCTGAATATGAAGCGTGCATCCTGAGAATAAAACTTCTATTAACCTGAGAATCAAATTCCTGAGCGTATATATGGATTCAACCTTGGTAATCAATTAAGTCAAGGGAGAATGGGATATAAAGCATCTGAATCTTATCCCTTATCGAGAACATGTGCTAACTTTGATTTCGTACTTCGAAGAGATTACTTTGGAGCATATCCCAAGAGAAGAGAACCAGTTGGCGGATGCGTTAGCTACCATGTCATCCATGTTCAAGCTCAGATGGGACAACGAGGCTCCCAAAATTACCATTGAAAGATTCGATGAACCGACACACTGCTATGAAATTGGCACTAATGAAGTAGAAGAAAAACTCTAGTTTCATGAAGTTAAAAGGTACCTTGAAGCTCAAGAATACCCTAAAGGGGCATCAATCAATGACAAGAAATTCCTACGGAGGTTCTCGGCTAATTTCTTCTTGAGCAATGGAATTTTATACAAGCATAATCATGATTCAACTCTACTCTGCTGTGTAGATAAAAAAGAAGTAGAGAAAATTATGGAGGATATGAACGAGGAAATCTTTGGTACTCATTCCAGTGGACATACTATGGCTAAAAAAATCTTGAGAGCAGGTTACTATTGGTCGACTATGGAAACCGATTATCACCACCACTCGAGGACTTGTCATAAGTGTCAGATCTATACTGATAAAGTTCATGTGCCTCCAGTACCTTTGAATGTCATGACTGCTCCTTGGCCATTTGTAATGTGGGGCATTGATATGATCGGAGAAATCAAGCCTATTGCTTCTGATGGACATCGCTTCATTCTTGTCGCCATTGACTACTTCACAAAATGGATTGAAGCAGCCTCATTCACCTTTGTTACCAAGAATGTGGTAGCTCGATTCATTAAGCATAACCTCATATGCCGGCATGGTATCCCCGAGAGAATCATTACGAACAATGGTACCAACCTCAACAACACCATGATCACTGAACTCTGCATGCATTTCAAGATTAAGCATCACAACTCTTATTCGTATCGACCAAAGATGAATGGCGCAGTGGAAGATGCCAACAAGAACATGAAGAAGATTATGCAAAATATGGTTGTGACCTACAAAGACTGACATAAGATGTTACCATTCGCTCTTCATGGCTATCGCACTTCAATGTGAACATCAACTGGGGCAACCCCCATTCTCTCTGGTCTATGGTATGGAAGTTGTCCTACCTGTCGAAGTCTAGAGTCCTTAACTGAGAATTATGAAAGATGAAAACTTAGACGAAGACGAGTGGGTTCAGACCAGACTAGACCAGTTGAATATGATTGACGAAAAGAGGCTTGCGACTGTCTGTCACGGTCAGATGTATCAAAAACATATGATCAAGGCATTCAACAAGAAAATCATGCATCAGGTATATCAGGCTGGTGACTTGGCAATAAAGTGCATCATTCTACCGCAAGGTGATCCCAGGGGAAAATGGACTCCTACCTACGAAGGGCCATTTGTTGTCAAGAAAGTATATTCAGGAGGTGCTATGATACTAACCACCATGGATGGTGAAGATTTCCCGCACCCTGTGAACATGAACATAGTCAAAAGATACTAGACATGAAAACGACCCGCTAGGTTGACTGGCCTAAGCAAAATAAGGGCATCCCAGCGAACCAAAAGGGTTCGGGAAAAAATTAGGGATATGTATAAAAGATTATACACTCGACAAATTGAAAACCTGAAAAGGAGGTTTGGGAAAAAAAGGGTATCCTGGTGGACTAAAAACCCGAAAGGGCGATACAGGAAAAAAATTAAGGATTAAAGCGTACGACTATGTCCCGTTGGATCACTTACAACCAGCTTTATTACCAAAGTCAAAGTTCAAATGGTACAAATTCAATCAACTTCTTCCGACAACAAGAGATGAGATGTTCGAAGATATATGGGCAATAGTAGAGTTGGAACCCAACAAGATCATTTCCACATAGCTATATGTTTTGTTTTCACTTTGTATTCTTTTCATTTCACGACAATTTCATCTTACTAGGATTTATTTGTCTTTGTACAAAATCGCATGTTTATAGGCAAACTATCAATACAAGTACACTCTAAAATTCAAACTTTTTGTTTTTTAATTTTTCTGTTTTGTTTGCAAAAAAACATCCAATGACTACAATTAAAAGAACATATGCATATGAACACGATTAATTGTTAACAAATATATACATAAGAACATGAATGGGCATTTACTCGAGACTCTAGGAGTTTGGATAATGTCAAAGTTGTCCAAAAATCCCCACAGAGCCACTTCCATGAGATTATCCCCATAGTGTAATCTTCACAAATTCATCTTCAATGAAGAATACATCCCCCGCAATTTCCCCGACAGATCGCTCCAACGGATAAAAGAATATGACCTTTTTCCAAATAATATCATCAACCTACGGAGTTCCAATCAGTACAATTCATGGAAATTCTTTTACTCAGTTGGGTTTATTCTTCCAAAATTGTGAAACCCCCTACAAATTTCCTCTCTCCTGCATAGCTCATTTCCTTAGCAAAGGTGTTTCTTCAGCAAAGTATCTATCCTTCAACAGGGTTTATTTCCCCAATAGATTATAGTCTCTCCAGTTTGAGTCTATTCCTCAGATTGCTATGAATCACCGGTAAAATTCCTCTCTTCAGTTAAGTCACCACTATCCCCAGAGAGTTGCTACAAAACCTAGAACCACACCAGATATCAGTCAACTTTATCCTCCCTAAACGAGTCAGAAGTTTATCCATATTTTTTATCCCCAGTCAGGGTATATAAAAATTAAATTCCCCAAACGAGTCGGAAGGTTATCCATCTCTTTTATCCCTAATTAGGGTATATAAGAATTAAACTCCCCAGTAAAGCGGTGAACGACTAATGTTTCTAAACTCTTCTCCCCAAACAGAGGTCAACATTCCCCAACGGAGTTTTCTCAAACTGAAAGCAGGAATCCCCAACGGAAGAATTCTAAACAAGGTTGAAGATTACACATGTTCTTCATCGCCAACACCAGTCAGGATTTATTTTCCCAGACAGGGATACTGCACGTGTTTACAAATGCACTTCGACAAAATTTCACATTTATACATCATTTACCAATATCATAACATATGCATACGAAAAGCATATGGCACAGTCTCATTTATTTTGAGAACATCATTATGCAATGCATTTCATACATCATGACATTGCATACAACTAACTCTTTATCTTTTTAGGCAAAGTTCACAAACAGACTAATATCATCAATAATTCTCAAAGCAGGTTCCAGATTAATTCCCGAAACAAGACGGGGAAACTATCTATACGAAAAGCATATGCACCCAGTCAAGCAAGCACATAGGATTGGAAAAAGTCAAACAAGCCAGGAGTTTATTGGGCTCAGATTTGCAAATTGCAGCCCCCCTTTGCTAGAACAACACCAGGCCCATTCTTTCTTTTCTTTTAATATTCTTTTATTTATTTTATTTGTTTAATTATTTTTATTTTATTTTAACCAAAATCAATTTCTTTTTCACAAAAATCATAAAATCAAGTTTTCACAAAAATTAGAATTAGGTTTTATTTTGTCAAATTTAATTTTAATGTTAGTTTAATTTAATTTAGGATAATTCTAACCTTTTTTTATATATAATTAAAATCAATTAGAAAAAATTAGGGTTAACTCTTGATTTAAATTTTATTTCTTTTCTCAAAAAATAAAAAAAATACAAAAATAGGTTAATTTAATTATTTTTCTTAATTTAAGTAAATTAGTAATTAGTTTTGTTTTTATTCAATAGAACTTTATTTTCTCAAATAGCACAAAAACCATAAAAAAATGATTTTTCTTTTAAATTACAATTAAGTAGTTGGGGTCAAAACCCTAAATCTCCCATTTTTGATTCATCGCGCGCGTTTATTATTTTTGCAATATTAATGTAACTGCTCATAATATGTAATAGTTTAATCTAGGATTTTCTTTTATTTATCGTCTTTTACGGATTTTTGGCTATGTAATTAATCCATACCCCTAAGCCTTGTAATAGTGTAGGTTTTTATTTCTCGCATTTTAATTCTCGCAAATATTAAATGTTTAGATGTATGTTAATAGGATTGTATGATAAGACTGCATGACAATTTAAAACGGCTAGAAAACCCTAAATGTGCAAAGATAATAATTGAAATCAAATCACTCGCACATGCGCACTCTTAGGGTATACTCTCACTTCGGTTCCCTTAGGTAAACAATCATTAAGTATAGGGTGTCTTAGTGGTTGCCCTCCTGTCTAACAAAGATCAAAAGTCCCCTTCGGAAATGTTGCCTCAGAAACGTCGCCTCGGAAATGTTGCCTCGAATATGATCTTGAGACTTTAGGGTTATTACTAAGACATCCTAACATTGCTTTAGTGATCGTATGTCCCTTACGAATTGACCCTTACAAATCCAACGACGGTGCTACCTATTTCTCAATAGTAGGATAGCGCTGTCTAAAGGAAACGAGAATAGAAACAACTTTTTTTGAGTAAGTAGATGCTAGTAGGTACTTGCTCAAAAAAAACTTTTTCACACCAAACACTTTTTCCAAACAAAATTTTCAAAACAACTTCGTAACACTCTTAAGGACAGAAACAAGAGTTAAAATGAAGTAAAACAAAACTTTTCAAAACAAACACACACAAGTAATTTTAAAAGATGAGAAAGTACCTAAGAGCCCATGGAAAACCATGGATATAAAGGGTGCTAACACCTTCCCTTTATATAATCTACCCCCGTACTCAGAATATCTCGAAAAAGGATTTTTTCTGTGCTTTTTTCCTTTCTGGTTGGATGAAATAAAAGTCGGTGGCGACTCTTGCTTACCGCAACATTTTGCAAATATAAAACGCAAAACGTAAACCAACATTTTTCAAAATAGTCGGTTCTTCCACCGTATCACAGAACTGGCGACTCTGTTGGGGACTAATAAGCGGGGTATACCTTAGGATCTAGTTTGTCATAATTGCTTCTCTTGTTTGTTTTGGCTGCTTTACTTTTAAGGGTTTTGTTTGGGAGTTACTATAGATCCTAACCCGGATCTGGGGACACCTTTTAGGTAATTAGCAATAAACTGTGAGGGAACTGTACAACGTAGACCGATACAATTGAAGCAGTAGCTACGTTGATGTGGCACATTGGTTGGTACCGGTATCCCTTATGGAGAAACGAGGAGAATATGGGGCCGCTGCATGTGTCGTTAAGAATCAACTGACCTTAGAACCTTTAATCGAACAACTTGGCCATTAGAAAGTAGTGAGATAGCCGACCTCAGTGTAAAGCTGAGAACTGGTTGATACTCGATGCTACACTCATTGAGATCATACTCTAGAGATAGTTCCGGCCGCAAGAAAAGATTGCGTGAGCTGAAACCATGATCGATGGAGGATGGTCAGTGATATTGAGAACCTCTAGAACCCGGTTACTTTTGCTAAGACAGGTTGAAACCAACTGAACTTCAAGAGGGTACTACCTTTGACCTCATGCCAGCCTTAAACTTAAGGGCTTTGTGTGACTTGTTTGCCTTTGCCATGCCTGTTATCTGCTATACTTGTTGTTTTTATCATGACATCATGCATCATAACATGGCATTCATACTTCATTATACTAACCATTTCAAAGACCAAGGGAATTTATCTTTATTCTGTTTTGCAGATTATGGCTTTCGTACGTAGAAATACCATCCGAGTCAACTTTGTGCAAATACCTTCTCAACTTAAAGAGTTAGCCTCAAGAGTTTCTGAGACTTCTATGTTCATTAAAAGACATGGTCAACTTCTTAGCCTGGTCACCTTAAAGTTTGATGAGCAGATGATGAGTGTACTTTTCCAGTTATTCGATCCTGTGCACCATTGCTTCACCTTTACAGATTACCAGCTGGTTCCCACTTTGGAAGAGTTTTCTCACTTATTGGGCATATCCATCCTTGAGCAGGTACTCTTCACAGGTATGGAAGAGACTCATAGACCAAAAGACATTGCCTCAGGTCTGCATCTGAAACGGGCTGATGTAGCATCCAATTGGGAAACACGAAGCAGGGTCGAAGGTTTCTTAGCCAAATTTCTAATGGATAAGGCTCAGCTATTCTGGGATAATTTGGATTTTCAGGCTTTCGAAGATATCTTGGCTCTCCTTATCTATGGGTTGGTCCTCTTCCCGAATCCAGATTCCTTTATAGATGTGAATGCGGTCAAGATTTTCCTTTCTCGCAATCCCGTGCCTACTCTACTGGGTGATATCTTGCATGCCCTCTACACTCGTACTGTGCGAAGAAGAGGGACTCTTATGTGTTTCATGCCGTTGCTGTCGAGGTGGTTTATTTCGCACCTCCCTAAGTCTGTGTTGAAGAACGAAGAAGGTTTGGGATAGTCTTACAGAATAATGTCACTTGCCCATACAAATATTTTTTGGAGTTCCCGGGCTATGGAAAACACTGCCATTATTGATCATTGTGGAGGATACCCTAATGTCCCATTGCTCATAATCATAGGGGGTATAACCTATAATCCTTGTCTAGATTTTCGACAATTTGGTCGTGCTCAGAGGGATGGTCCCCACGAGCTACTTCTTGAGGATATTGCATTTGACTACAAGTAAGACATTAAGGAGCACCGCCGGAGGTTTATACGGGCTTGGGGCATGGTGAACAAATCTGACCCCCAAGAGCTGGGACCAAAGACTTCCCTTCCTATGCAGCCTTACCTACAATGGGTCCGAGCTCGTGCCTAGAAGCTTGGGATGCCTTATGAAGCCATATTGCTAGTAATTGTGGAGCCCACTAATGAAGGAGGCATTCCTTACACAGTTCTTTATCCCTACATTCCCACTGATCCTGGGGAGTCGCAGAGATCCTAAATTCAGCTGAAAGAAGAAAGGGATACTTACCGGGAGAAGTACCACGAGCAAGAAAGGAAGATTCTGAAGCTCACCAGGCAGCTCGAGGAAGAAAGAGTGATCAATGACTACGTCAGCACAAAGAGGAAACGTCCATGGGACTTTTGATTTTGTTTTTCTAGTTTAGATTTGTTTTCCATTTACTTCTTTGTAACGCCTTAAAAGGCATTGTTGAACCTTTTTCAAGTTAATCTAATAAAGTTTGTTTATTTTTTGGTTTACAAATTTAAATCTCCAAAAGTCTTTGAAATCATTACATGCGCATCCCATTATCATGCACACCATTACAAGTACCCCTATAGGTTTCTCATATTCTTCACCGTTTATTTCAGCATAAATGTCTTTTGATCAAGCCATCAAAGATCTTCAGGCACAAAACGCCCAATTCCAATAGATGTTCTTAAGCTTGGCTAAAGGGCAAGAGGATTTGAAGACCCTGATTATGAAAGAAAAGAAGAAGAAGGAGAAGGTTGGTATTTTGAACATGGGTAGAAGATTCGAAGAAAGGATAAGACAATCAGTAGATTTGACCTCCTCATCCAAAGACGGGGAGAACCAAGAAAGAACAAAGGACCCCAGTCCAGCAGTTTCTGATAACGATACGGACTATGATGATGAGCAATATCCTCCTGCTGAGGATAGGTACAAGCAGTTAGAAGACCGTCTGAGTGCTATGGAGATTCAGAAGTGGTGATCCCTCATAAGTTCAAAACTCTGGTTTTTGCCAAGTACGATGGAGTATCCTGTCCAAAACTCCATCTCCGCTCGTACGTCAGGAAAATCCAACCTCACACTGCCGATAAAAATTTGTGGGTACACTTCTTTCAAGATAGTCTGTCAGGGACTCAACTTGAATGGTTTTATCAATTGGAAGGAGCCAATGTCCGAAACTGGGAGGACCTTGCTGCTGCTTTTTACAGGCAATACCAGTATAACATCGACCTCGCTCCCACTCGTACTCAACTTCAGAGTATGTCCATAGTTAAGGTTTTAAGGACTATGCTCAAAAGTGGAGAGACTTGGCTGGAAGAGTCCAACCCCCTTGTCTGATAGGGAGTTGGTTGACATGTTTCTAGGGACGCTATCTGGTCAATTTTTCAATCATCTGATCGGCAGTTTGTCATCTGGGTTTACTGAGTTAATTTTGACTGGAGAGAGAGTAGAAGCTAGAATTCGAAGTGGTAAAATACAGAAGGATACTTCATCAAGTGCAGTAAAGAAGCCTTTCACTAGTAAGAAGGAAGCTAGTGTAGTCTATGGCTCAAGGGGCCAAAGCAGACCTGAACATCGTCAAGCAGTAAATGCAGTAGTGATATCAAGACCCACAGTTGCTCCACAATGCAACAATCAACAAAGGGTGGAAAGACCGCAGAGGCAGTTCGCTCGGCTCAATATGACCTTGTCTCAAATTCTACCACAATTATTAAAGACCAATCTGGTAACTCTGAGGGAAGCCCCGAAGAACCCCAACACCACTTCTCCTTATTATAACCCGAATGCCCACTGCGCCTATCACTCTGAAAGTCCAGGTCATGATACAAACAACTGTTGGGCCTTGAAAAACAAGGTGCAAGACTTGATCGAAGCCAGAGAGATTGAGTTTGATGCTCCGGAGAAGCCCAACGTCATAACTGCTCCCATGCCCAAACATGGTCATGAAGTAAATGCTATAGACGATGATTTATTTGTGACCTCTGTGGAAGAAATTTCTACTCCTTTGATGACAGTTAAGAAGAATTTGTTGTTGGTCGGTTTATTTCCGGGCTGTGGTGAAGGTTGCCACATGTGTTCAATTTTGCCTGTTGGTTGTCACTTATTGAAATCAGGTGTTCAGCGCCTGATGGATAATAAAAAGATCCTGTTCGAAAAGACTATGATTATGTTGGTTCCAATTGAAGATGTTGCCATCATAACCATTTCCGCCAATCCTTCCAAGGTTTCCTCGAGAAAACCTGTTAGGATTACACCCGTCCCAAGAATTGCTCCGTTAATAATTACTATCCCTGGTCCTATCCCATACACTTCAGATAAGGCTGTCCCTTGGCACTATGGTGCTGACGTGTATTACCATGGAGTTAAACAAGACTTAAAGAGTGAGGAGGCTGATGTTGATGTCAGCAATATTGTCGGGGCTCACAAGGTCACTAGAAGCGGAAGACTCTTTTCTCTCGAGATTTCCCCTTCGACTGTTCACAAACCTGTTGTCATTTCGTCTGCTACTACACCAACTACTATCCCGATTCTTATTCCAGTTATCACCCCTGTCGCCGAGCCATCTGGGACTCGAGGAAAATAAATCATAGGTGAGCCTTCCCGGACGGAGGCACCTAAGAAGATCATTGTAGAAACCTCGAAGCAAGAGATAGAGGAAATACTGAAGATTATCAAGAAGAGAGATTACAACATAGTCGAACAGCTGGGGCAGACCCCATCAAAGATATCCATGTTGTCCTTGTTGTTGTGTTCTGAAGCCCATGCAAAGGCTTTAATTGCATTCCTTAAGACTGTGCATGTGCCACAGGAAACTTCAGCTGATCAATTCAAAGATTGCGTAGCTAGTTTGACTGCCGATAATGGGTTGGGTTTCTCGAATGCCGATCTGACCTCTAAGGGGAGAAATCATAATGATTCTATACACGTCTCGATCGAGTGCAGGGGCACTACTATGGCCCATGTACTGGTAGATACCGGGTCCTCATTAAATGTTCTGCCAAAGAAAGCATTAGATCGTCTGGACTGTGAAGGTTTGATTCTGAAGCCGAGCAATATTGTGGTCAGGGCTTTTGACGGGTCAAAGAGGATGGTGTACGGGGAGGTGGACATCCCTGCTAAAGTTGGCTCTCAGACTTTTGCATCCACCTTTTACGTAATGGATATCAGACCATCATATTCTTGCTTGCTGGGTCGCCCTTGGATTCATAAGGCTGGGGCAGTGACTTCCACACTCCATCAAATGTTGAAATATCCGGTAAAGGGGAAGATTGTCACGGTACGAGGTGAAGAGGAGTATATGGTGAGTCATCTCAATTCCTTCCGCTACATGGAGATGGATGGGGAATTTATCGAAACCCCTTGTCATAATTTTGAAGAGGTCCCTTAGACTTTGGCGTCAACTGAATTCGCTACCGACAAACCTCCGATGAAGATGGCTTCTCTAAAGGATGCCAGGGACGTAATTGAAGAAGGTGGGTGTACAAATTGGGGTCGGCTCCCTGATTTCATGCACAAAACTGAAAATTTTGGTTTGGGCTTTACTACAGGGGCTCAAAAGGCTGTTAGGCGCGCACGGATTGGAAGATCTCCTCTGCACATCAGTAATCAGGGAGTTAATGCAATTCAAGATGGTGAAGAAGATTCAGATATCGACAGCTGGATCTATCCCACAACCAATGGTGGATTGAGTAACTAGACGACGAAGGACTTCATACCTGTTTCTTTTATTCCGCAGTAATGGAATTTTGTTTTTAAGATTCGTGATAAACAGTTTGATACTTGAAGGCCCGGTGCCTTGCCCGAGGCACCTTGGCTTTGCTTGTGAGGGCTATTATTTGTCATTTAATATATCTTTAATAAAGCATTGGAAGTTTCTTGTGAAACCACGTGGCCAAAACCTGTCATCTGGATGTTAATGAAACATCAATGAAGTCGCCACCGAATGTCTTTTATCCATCCGAAAGGGAAAGGTAAACATCGAGAAAACCTGGAAAGGGAGAAATCACGGTCTTTCGACCGAGAGATCGGGTAAGGGAGTCTGTTACGCGAGGGGAAGGTGTTAGCACCCTACACGCCCGTAGTACTCTACGGTATCCACTCTTGTTATCTAATCTAATGGGTGTGGTCAAATCCTATGTCTATGGCTTAAAACTGAAAAGGGAATGCATGCGAAAGGAAAAAGAAAATAATGTAGGGAAAATAATAATTATGCTCGGTTGGGCCCTACCCTAATGCCTACGTATCCCTTTTAAGGAATCAGAGCAGCCGTAGTCCGGCTTATATATTTTGGTTGGTTTGTGTGATACGGTGGGAGAGAACTGACTGTTTTTCGGAATGTTGGTTCGCATTTTGCGTTTGTTTTTGCAAAATGTCGCAGTAAGCAAGAGTCGCCATCGTCTTTTATTTTATCCAACAAGGAAAGGAAAAAAACACAGAAAAAATTCCTTTTTTGAGATGTTTCTCGGGTTCGGGGGGTAGATTATAGAAAGGGAAGGTGTTAGCACCCTTTCTATCCGTGGTTATCCACGGGCTCTTAGGTACTTGCTCAAAGTGTTTTCAAAATTTGCTTTTCTTTGTGTTTGTGGGTTTGAAAGAAGTTTTTGTTTGAAAGAGAGTGTAAGTGTGAAAATTTGTTTTGTTTTGAAAGAGCAAGTACTTAAGAACCATCTACCTATTCGAAGAAGGAATCAATCTGTACTAATGTCCTTTAGGCAATGCTATCCCACTATTGATGAGTAGGTAGCATCGTCGTTGGAGTTTGAGGGTCAATTCGATTAAGGGACGTACGATCACTAAAGCAATGTTAGGACGCCTTAGCGGTAACCCTAATGTCTTAGATCATTTTTCCGAGGCAACCGTTTCGAGGCAACTATGATCTTTGGACAAGAGGGCAACCTCTAAAACTTCCTATACTTAATGACCGCGTGCGAAGGCAACCAAGTGGGGTGTACCCTAAGAGTGCGCATGTGTGAGTGTGTCGTTTTCAGTTAATTTTTGTCTTTGTACATGTTAATGGTGATCTAAGTTGATTTTAGGTTAAACATTCATTCTTGTCATGCATTCCTATCATCAAACATCTAACAGTTATGTTTTGCGGAAATTAAATTGTGGAAATTAAACTAACTATTACAAGGCGTCGGGTATTTACATCGCCAAAAGCAACCCTTGCAATTAAAATGCGGAAAATAAATAAAGCGATAAAAAATAGTAAAGTCCTATTAAGCTATTACATCCCAGGAAACAAATACAATATTGAAATAAAGTGGATCGCGTGCGGGAAATTAAATCGGACGAGTTCTAGGGTTTTGACCCTTTAATATTCAAGAAAAGATTTTTTTGTTGTTTTGAATTAAAAAGAAATTAGATCTAAGTTAATTATTAAATTATAAATAAATAAATTAATTAATGAAAATAAATATTTTTTGGATTTTTGATATTTAAAGAAATAAAAATAAATTTGATCAATGTTAATAAAACCTAATTGTCTAAATTAATTTTAATTATTGCAAAATATATTAAAAGCTATTCCTAATTAAAACTAAATCAATTAAATTAATATTTATTAACAAAAATAAATTACTGAAATTTAATTTAAATAAGAAAATATTTTTTGGTTTTTAATTTTATTAAGAAAAAAGTTTTGATTGGTTAGTTAAATAATTAAAAATAATAATAATAAACAATTGAATAAAATAAAAAATGAAATTAGAAAGACTTAGGGGTATATGGGCCTGAAAGGAGGTTTACTCAGCAATTTTGGTGGCCCAATTTCATTGGCCTTGGCTGACTTTTCCTGATTCCAGCGTGGCACTTTGACTAGGGCATATGATGGACATCACATCTGAACCACCAGATCTGGCCTGGGGCCATCTGGCGCTTTGAGATTTGAGGACACATGATAGGCTTCCAGCACTTGGTTTGTACTTGATTGCATGATAAAATAAGGGAACATGTAAAGCGCTGGAGGCAGGGATCGAACCCCTGACCTCCAGCCAACAACGCCTTGAGAGCACTCCCCATGACCACTGGATCACTTTGCTTCAATTGTTAATAAAACATAAGCGAAATATAATATATAAAATGTGTTAAAATTCCAGAAAATAAAAAAAACAAAGCGCGCAAATTATGAATCGTCCACTGGGGGAGGGCCACGTCTTCATCTTCTTCGTTTAACCCTGAACATTTACCTGCGGATTTATATCCGCAACTAAATTCGCAGGACATTCCCAAAATTAAATCTAGGCCATGAAAATGACCCCCAAGACCATGGTTGTGTTCGTCTGGGCATCCTGAGCAAACCTATACCATTCTTGGACCTTGATTTCCCCTGAAAAAGAAAACCCTAAAATCTAATGCAAAACCCTAGCCATACGGTTATGGGGTTAGAGTCCAGATTAATGCAATCAAATAATGCCAAAAGTCCAGAAATCTTATAAGCATCATGAATATGTCAACGATTTGCCAAAAAATGCAAGAACATGGGGTTACGATTTCGAATACAGGGCGGTATTTTGAGAGACTTACAGAGCTTTAGCACGTGTATGGGAGCTTGCTATTGATTGCAGGAGGTTCAGTGATTGTCCAACAATGGATTAGTGTTGAGTTTTGCTCCTGAATTTGCTTCTAAGCTCGATTTCAGTTTCACACTTTTTCACCTTTTTTTCAAGTTTTGATTTTGGTGTTCTTGCAGTCTCTAGGTCTTGATCTCGTGTGCTTTGGCTTGTATAAGTAATATGCAATGCATTAGGTCAACAAATGTGGGCTGAATCCTTCCAACTCAATGCCTTGAGATTGGATTTGATCCTCCATTGAAAGCTTGCCTATTTTTTCCAAAATCCAATCTTTTTGCACATGGAATGCTTGATACGAATTTGGTCATGATATTGATGATGATTAGGTCCTGAAAATAGAAAAAGATCTCATGTAATCAAGTTTTTGTGATTTTATTTGATTTAAATTGATTAAAAATGAAATAATTCAATAAAAAATCAAATAAAATATAAAAATTGATAAATGGACACAAGGCTGAAGCTAGGACACGTGTGGAATGTGGCAAGCCCAAATCAAGTGGAAAAGAATGGGCCCATTTGACAAAATTTGAAGTTTTGAGGATAGTTGACTTTTGGCAATTTTGCAAAAATGCCCAACTTGAATAATGCACAACTTCTTCAATTTTGAACTTTTGGAAGTGTGCTTAGACTTTTTAGAAAGCTTACGATGTCCTATAACCAACACTTTTGGTCTCATCTCATTTTGATATTGCATGCTCAAGTTATAAGCTTTGGAAAAAAAGGTGTTTTTGTTGACTTTCAAAAATGACCTATAATGTCCAAATTTGTAACTTCTTGTGAGTGCATTTTCTGATCTTGGGGTATGAAGATGGATTGTAGGAAATTG